>JANAVB010040818.1:43074549-43533229 GCA_029216955.1 Iris pallida
GGTCCATAAAATTTTATGGATAGCTTAGTTGACCACCTACCCATCCCTTCAAATAGATTATTTTAGATTGGCTTGCACAGTTTGTAAAAATTTTTGGAAGTTCCCAAAAAATCCTCAATGCAATGACAGATTTTTGTAATTTGAAGTCCCTGTTCCTCGACGATTTGTGACCAATATATCATAAATCGGAGAATTCTAATTAAACAATATTTTAGACAACCTATAGGACACTAGAACACAATTTACACTTTTTGATTTCAATTATTTTACAGCAAGATATAACAGCGTGAATTTCATGAAAAACCTATCTAAACCTGTTTTGAAAATATCAAAATCCCTTCGATACGACGTGCGTCCCGCCAATCCGGGTGACATGTTCGCGAACCGAAAGAATCGAAAGGTGCGTAACGGCTTCGTGGATGTGTGGACTTGGACGGAATTCAAATTGGTCGTATGTGCGCGACAAATTTGATGCGTATCCATCGAAATTTATCGTATCGTCCTCTGTGCAAATTTCCTAATTACTTTGTGCACGTTCGTCAGATCGAGACGAAACTTGTGCCAACAGGATCGTATTATTTTTCTCGTCCTGTATGCTAAGTTTGGTCTGATTCTGAGATAGTTGATCGGATCACCGTTTTACGGGCACTACGATCCGATTTAACGGGCAATTTTGTACACGGCCCACCGGAATCCAAAACTGGACATACCGTTGGGTTCGTATCATCAAAAAAAATTAATAGACATGTAATTTGACAACTTTAGAGACCATTGACTCTGGCACGCTTTTTGGTACAAAGTGGGTCCAACGACGGACACCATTTTTGCCTAAAATTATCGTTTTCCCCCTGTGTCTAGAATTGGACTTAAGGACAGACAATCCTAGCTAACTTGAGTATTCTGAGAATGTTGGCAATGTTTGTTTCAGCTTTCAGAGACAGTTGTGATGACTTGGACTTTATGGCTTATCAGTTGACTATATATTTGTTGGATCTACGTGCAACCTCCAGGCAAGTATACCTTGCCTTCCTCTACAGTTTATTTATATGCATATTATGATTATTATCTAGTTCTACTAGTTGATTATTTATATATGATTTGTATATCATGCATGATAGTATATATATAGCCTTATACATACTTAGCTTTGTAGTTTATATTTGATCTGTTCTCCTGTATATCGTGATTAGATCGTGTCGTGTCATCACCTGTATTTGGACTGAGTCACATTGTGTCATAGGATGAATAAGTCATAACAGAACTGCTGTACCTTGATTTTTTGAAGCTAACCTGCGAGTCCACACTAGGGGCGAGGGTTAGTAGTTATCTGTATCTTGATTCCTGAAGCTAACCTGTGAGTCCACACTAGGGGTGAGGGTTAGTAGTTGATCAAACCTGCGAGTCCACACTAGAGGCGAGGGTGATCTCTTGAAGCTAACCTGTGAGTCCACATTAGGAGCGAGGGTTAGTAGATATATGTCCACACCTGTGAGTCCATATTAGGGGCGAGGGTAATTTCTTGAAGCTAACCTGCGAGTCCACACTAGGGACGAGGGTTAGTAGTTATTGGTCCTCACCTGCGAGTCCACACTAGGGGCGAGGGTGTTTTTCTGAAACTAACCTACAAGTCCACACTAGGGGCGAGGGTTAGTAGTTGAAGATAACCTGCGAGCCCACACTAGGGACGAGGGTTAGTAGTTGATCAAACTTGCGAGTCCACACTAGGGGCGAGGGTTTGAGTATTCTATTGGTTATCCGTTGACATCGTGATATCGTGTTCTCGTGTTCTTCTCCAGTAGTTCGTTTATGCGTAGTGGTTTTTTCCAGTCGTGTATAGTCGTATTTTCGTGTCGATTGATCTTTTTTCGTTTATTTCCTGTATCTTTATTATTGTATGATAAACTGCTAGATAGGCATATTTTTATGTATCTTGCTATGTCCCCTGAGGACCTGATGATCTCTTCAGGATTAGTGATTGCATGGAGTTAGCTGGTAGTTCTGGATGGCAGATGTGATAATACGCTTGCAGGATTCAGGTATCATTATTATGTTTATTATCTAGCTCGTGCTTTACGTTCCTTATCATGAGATATCTTGCTTATTGATTCAGTTTAGAGACTCTTGTTATATTCTTTGGTGTCTCATCGAACATGTATGCTAGTGGGCTGCAGACCACGACCCATAGTGTTCATTCATGTTTCATATTCTTATTGTAGATTGAGATATAGATTGGTTTGCCATGATTTGGCAGTATATCATAGCCTTGACAGTGTTTATGTATTCGAGCCGGGCTGGAGTTCGCTTGATGCGTAGCTGGCTTGCTCACGAGCTCACGTCCGGAAAGCGGGTACGGGTCGTGACAAACACACAATAAATCCTCCACAAATACAAGTGACCACATATACAAACATACTCAGCCACAACACAAATCAAGGAAATAGGAGTATGATAGATAATAAAATAATAAGATCCAAATCTAATAGTGAAGAGACTAAATCCAGAATAACAATATGGTCATCTGGAGACAAATTCTGTCCAATTATGAAGTAAAAACTAAAGCATACTAAAATGTAAATCTAGATCCCTCCCGAGATCGATTATGGCTTGTGAGTTTCGGTACCAACATCGTCAACACCACCCTCCAATAGTCCATAATAAGAAGAATAGAGATATATCATCCTCTCCTATATTGTCAACGATCCAGTCAGGAAAGGAGTAAAGTACAACCATATTGCATTTAATGTAATAAACACAAAATAAGCTGGAACGATAAGAAACAGTAATAGTAAAAGACAGGTAAAGAACTAGCAAGATATAAACCATATGAGAACAATAATCAGGAACAAATAAGCTACTAGAAAGTAACATATAAATAAAGGAACTGAACTATGATAATAAACAATGAAAACAAACAGTGTGTATGAATACCTTTCGATATGTGAACGGCTGGGCTAATACGTCACATCATATATATGACTATCCACAATAAAAGGGTACGGCTAACCTAGACGTACGATGTATGCTTTAGCTATCTACAATAACAATAGTTGGATTTTTCAAGTAGGAGGTCGTAGGGGTGTGCATGTGTCCTAGGGTTAGACTTGGATCGAGAGTTCCCGAGTTTTGGAAGAAAATTTAAATATATATATATATATAAAATATATTATATATATATAAAATAATAATAATAAAATAAAATAATAATAAAAGTAATTATATATATATATATATATATATATATATATATATATATATATATATATATATATATATATATAAATGGAGTCCCTTTTCGTGCTTTCCTTCTCCTCCGGGCTTCCATTGTGCGCCCCTTTTCGGTGTCCCGACGTCCGGCAATGGCCCGTCCGTGGCCGGCTGACTGCGCGGACTTAGTCAGCCATCTCCTTCCCCCTCGTCTCCTCCATTATTCTGCCCCTCCCTCCTTCTCTACAGGCTTTTCCCCATCCCAGCTTCTCTTCGCTTCCCCCAGCTCCCGCCACTCCGGCTCCCACCCAATCTTCACCTCTCTGCCACCTCCAGAACCCCCCACCGAGCTTTCACTACCACACCGCCCCCCATCCTCCTATTCGGAGCCTAGCCCCCACCCACCGCACTCTTACTTCTTTCCCCACTCTACCCCCTCCTCCATTAGAGAGTCCCCCGGCGCCGTCTGGGCCGGTTTGGCCGCTCCCGTGTCAGCCCTGAACTATTCCCCCGGTCCGGTTTCCCCCACCACCTTCTCCTTCTCCACTCCTGTTCAAAATTCAAATGGACTTGTCCATTCTTCGGGATGGTCGCCCACCTGCGGTACAGGCCGTTGGGAACCGTCCTTCTAGCCCCACGTGGAAAGCTCAGGCTTTCCCTCCCTCGTGGTGGACCCCCTCCTTCTATTCAGTTTACGCATCCCCAGTTCCTCTACGCGGCCTACCTGGGTGGGGCCTACCCTTCCTCTAGCCTTTACACACATGACTCTCCCGCACTCCCCCTTTACGCACCTGCCAAGTCAACGGTTCCTCAGGAAGGGGTCCATTACGCATCCTAACTTTATGCACTCTCCCAGCCAGCGTATATTTCGGAAGGAGCCTCCACTCACCCTTATGTCGCTGCTCGTGGAGCAAACTCCGCCGTGCGTATAGTATCCGATCCTTTCTCAGGCGGGTCCTACCCTCCAGCAGCCCCCTTTTCCCCTCTTTCCCGGACCCCTGGCACCCTCGGCCTGCCGGAGTCCCTCCCCACATGGACCACCGCTGTGTCCGCAGCCCTAACCCCCCTACGGGCACCCTGCTAGTCCCCCGGACCATCCGCCCAGGCAGCCTCGGTCAACGTCACCTCCATCGCCCCTACCAACCTCTCTCCCATCGGTTCTCAGCCTGTTCTCTGACGCAGTTGGGAGCGTGGGCCCATCTGCGGCGGTCCCGTCTTTGGGAGCGCAGGAGGTGCCTCCCATCGAGCCTAATACAGCTACGGTCCCTTCCATCTCCACCAGCTCGGCAGCTTAACTCTCCCTTTTCCCCTGGAAGATCCCCCCTAGATGCCCCCTCGGCCCTCCATTCTCGCCCAGGGCCGAGTCCACCCTCGTCCGCTCTCCCTCCCTCCGGCGGCGAGATTTCGATCCCTCATTCTTCGGGAGCAGCCCGGCAGTCTTATGCCGCTGCGCTTCGTCCGGACCTATCATCGGCCAAGGGTCTCCTGCTCCCACATGTCATCCTCCAAGACATTGAATACTTCCAAGAATCCCCAGTGCCTTTGGTTCCGTTCTCTGAAGCAGAAGTGTCCTCGCTATCTACCTCCTTTTCCCATACTTTTATCCTCAAATTTTCGACTGGATGCCCCAAGCTTTCCAGGGTGCAGGAGATGATTGTTAGTTGGAGACTCACAGCGGATTACCGCGTAGCACCACTCGACCCCAGACATATTCTCCTAAACCTTTCATCCGAGTTAGACCACATGATCGTATGGTCCAAAGGCACTTGTAGAATTGATTCACACCAAATGAAGATCATCATGTAGCCAGCAGGTTTTAGCACCAAAGAAGACTCAACACAGGTCGCCACCTGGGTTACCCTGCCCAACCTACCCCTCATCTGCTTTATCCCAGAGGCTCTTAGGCGAATTGCTAACTCCATCGGTAGTTATGTGGCTACTGCCCCGGAGACCAGCAACCTCACGAAGGCTCACTACGCCAAAATCTGCGTGGAGCTAGACCTCACTTCCGAACCTCCCAGTGTAATTACTATCGAGCTTGGCAACCAGACCCACACCCAACAAATCCTCTATGACAACCACATCTTGTTCTGCAACCACTGCCATTTAAGAGGTCACCTGCCAAAGTACTGCCACCCGCCTTCATCCAGAACTAACGAAGAAATCTACCAGGATCAACAACGCTCCTGCAGAGGGAAGGACCCCCAAGCCTCCCCTTCTACCACTTCCGAACTCACACACTCGATTCGACTCCAGTGAGTCGGATCAGAGCGAGCCCCTAGCAAAGCCTTGATCTCCTTCAACACCCAAGGTCTCACCCTCTCCAACCAATTCGACGCTCTCAACTCGGAGGATGAGGACTACCCATCGGAGATAGCACCCCACCAAGAAGATCGCGCTCTCACCAAGATACCGGAGGACGTTGAGGCGACCAACGTCACCTCAGACGCTGACCAACATCTCTCTAATGAAGACTCAGTTGAAAAAACCCTAGCCATTCTAGGGCCAGACCAAGCTCAGAGAGGACTACAAGTCCTAGCCGCAGGTTATCCACTA
This sequence comes from Iris pallida, assembly GCA_029216955.1. Classification (NCBI taxonomy): domain Eukaryota; kingdom Viridiplantae; phylum Streptophyta; class Magnoliopsida; order Asparagales; family Iridaceae; genus Iris; species Iris pallida. The sequence goes on from JANAVB010040818.1 coordinate 43,080,310, forward strand.
CAGCAAACTATCCGGCAGATAGAAAGTGCCAACGACTCAATAGTCATTCCTCCCGAGAATCCTATTCTGGACTTTGCCGGGGAATCAGTTGGCCTTCCCCCGGAGCCACACGAGCAAGCTATTAGCGATCCTCCCACCCCGATAATGGCAGGAGCATCAATGTCTGGGGCCAATGTCAAACAAGGACCCGCCGAATCGACAACTATCCAAACCAGATCCTCCGCCAAGCGAAACAAAAAACCCTCCCATAAAATCCTTAATGCTTAACATCCTATCCTGGAATGTCCGTGGACTGACGAACAAACCTACACTTAGGAGAATAACTAGCCTTCGGAAAATCCACAAGATCGACATCCTCATAATTCTAGAACCCAAAATTCCCCCTAAAAGAATCAAATCCATCCAGCTGCAGCTGAGCCTCCCCACGGCCATAGTAGACAGACACGATATTTGGATTCTCGATACTAAGGACGTCAACATCGGAGTCATCCACGATGCCAGACAGGCCCTACCCTATTGGCTTGAACATCCCATGATCCTCGACCGCGCCATTCTCTCAGCGGTTCACGACAGCTGCAATTTAGTGGAGGGGAACTCCTTTGGAACGATCTTCTAGACATCTACCTCCATCACAGCAACTCTCCGTGGCTCTGCATCGGAGACTTCAACGCGATTACCTACAGACAAGAGAAAATCGGCGGCCGCCCTCCTCCCATGCCGGCCATGCAAGATTTTAATAACTTTATTTTTAATGCCCATCTAGCATCCCTGCAGTTCATCGGCAAGGCCTTCACCTGGTACAACATGTAGAAAGGTGATCGTCGCTAATATTTCCGGTTGGACAGAGCCCTCATGAACGCATTCTGGCACGGAATAGGGCTCAATACCAACCTATCTTACCTCAACTCCTTCGAATTAGACCATACCCTTCTGCTGGTTGAAATTAAAAACATTACTAACCCTCTCAAGAAAAACTTCCAATTCCTCGATTTTTGGACTGAGCACCCATAATTTTTGGGCATCGTTGCGGAAGCATGGAATCGTGAGGACTCTCCCAACCCCCTCTCCCAGGTGAGCAACAGGCTCAAGGCTACAAGGAAAGCCCTATTCCATTGGAGCAAACAAGCGTACGAAGATATTTTTCAAGCTGTTCGGGTCGCTGAGGACGACGTCACCCGTGCCGAAGCCAAGTTCGCATCGGACCGCTCCATAGCGGCCAGGAAAGCTCTGAACCTAACCAAGGCTATGCTCAAATTCAGGCTCAAAGTTGAGACAGATTTCTGGAAGCAGAAAGCGAGGTTGCGATGGGACAGCGAAGGGGATAAAAACTCGAAATATTTTTATGCGTGCGTCAACGGCCGCAGACAGAAGCTATCGATTCTTCACATCGTCGACGATAATGGGACCATCTTGACAGACCAAAAGGGCATTCAAGCCGTGGCCACAGATTTCTATTCCAAACTGTTCTCCAAAGAAACAGTTCACAAAGACAACTCCTTCTTGGACCAAATCCCCTTCTCATTAATACTACCGACAATGCCCAGTTAGAACGACCCTCCACCGCCCAGGAAGTGAAAGATGCTGTGTGGGTGCTCAATGAGCATAGTGCACCAGGCTCGGACGGCTTTTCGGGGGTATTCTTTCGCACATGCTGAGATATCATCAAACACGACATCATCGAAGCGGCAACCGCCTTCTTCGAAGGTGCTACTTACCCCAGAGCCATCTCTGGCGCTAAGCTGATCCTTATCCCAAAAAAGACAACCTGGAATTGTTCCGCGATTTTTGCCCCATCAGTCTCTGCACCTTCACCAACAAGATCATCTCCAAGATCATCACAACTAGGATGGCTAGTATTCTCTCCAAGATCATTTCAGAGGAGCAAAACGGGTTTGTTCGTGGAAGAAACATCCAAGACAATATTATGCTGGCCTAAGAGTTAATCACTTGCATGAAATTCTCGGTCAGAGGAGGCAACATCGCCGTCAAGATTGACATGGAAAAAGCTTACGACAGATTGGATTGGCAGTTCATGATCTGGGTATTTAGGGCTTTCGAATTTTCGAAAACCTGGACCAACATCGTATGGAGATCCATTAGCAACTCATGGTTCTCTACGGTCATCAACGGCCAATCTGAGGGGGTTTTCAAATTCGAACGCGGGGTTAGACAGGGCGACCCCCTATCATCTACCCTCTTCATCATAGCAGTTGACGCCCTGAGTTAGAACCTTAACAACATGGCCAACACCCCGCACTTCCAGCACTATCACATATCCAGCAGATGCCCTGTCATCACCCATCTGGCTTTCGCCGACGATCTCCACATCTTCTCTTCTGGTGACGAAGGAGCGGTAGAAGTGGTCCACAACACCCTGCAGAGGTACTCAAGATGCTCTGGCCAAAAGTTCAATCCCTCCAAGAACGTCATCTATGCCCACCACAACATCAAGATAGATCACGCTAGCAACCTCACCAACTTAACATCCTTTGCTGTTAACCATCCTCCGTTCAACTATCTCGGTTGTCCTCTTGTGTATGGGAAGTCCAACTTCGGCATTTTTGAGAACTTGATCACCAGAATCAGGAAAAAACTTGAAGGGTGGCACAATGCCACTCTTTTCCCAGGTGGCAAGATGATCCTCATCAACCACGTGCTTACCTCCATCCCTATCCATACTCTGGCTGCATGCTTTCCGCCCAAAAAGGTCTTCTCCTCTATTGAACAGCTCTTCTATAACTTCTTTTGGGGGCATAACAACGGCCAAGATAAGCATCACTGGGCTAGCTGGGAATCCATGGCTCTTCCTACTATCGATGAGGGGTTGGGATTTACCAAAATCACTCACATCGTTAAAGCCTTTTCGATGAAATTGTGGTGGAAACTCCGCACGAGCAACAACCTATGGACCAGGTTTTTGAAGGCAAGGTACTTCAATCACACCCATCCTTCTATAGCCATATCAAACTGCAGATCCTCTGCAGCATGGCGACGTATCCTTATCGGGCGTGATCTGGCGAAGCTCGCGATGAGACTCCAATTAGGGGCGGGCGATTCAGATCCATTCCTGAAGCGATGGGTTGGGAATAGCATGATCCCGAATCTTATGGAGATCCCAAGAGATAGTAAGAATAAAAGATCTATGGAACTCCTCCACAGACGAGTGGAACTGTGATAAAATTAGGAAATGGGCCGGTTCTGAAATGGCAGATAACATCCGTCAGCACGGATTAAGTATCGGCCGCGAGGCCGATGCGCTACGGTGGTCTCTCGAAACCTCGGGGGTATTTTCGGTACGATCGGCGAGATTCGCTGTTCAGGGAACCGGGCGTCTACACCAGTCCACAGCGCTCTATTGGCAATCATGTATCCCGAAGAAGTGGTCATTCCTGATGCGAAGAGTCATCAGACATAAATACCCACTGACGATATCCTCAACACCATTGGGATCAGCTTAGCTTCAGCCTGCACGTGTTGTTCAGAGCGTCAGATTGAGACCATAGACCACATCTTTTTCCAGGAAAGCCTGTCAGGCAGCATCTGGAGGACCCTTAACCAGCTCTTCAGCATTGAACCGAGTGGGGAATGCTTCCACGATCTCGCAGTCTCCTGGGGTTCAGCCTCCCATGGCCACCAGATCGTCGCAGCGGCCGCCACGTGGGCGATTTGGAAGAATCGCAACAAAGTGAGATACGAAGGGCACCAATACACAGCTGACCAGCTCATCTGGAAAGTCTTCCGCCAATGTCGTAAACGGAGCACCGGGTGCTCCCACAGTACTAGAGCTTTTTGGTCGAAGCTCGACCTCTGACTCTTAGTGGATGTCTTGTCCCTCCCCCTCCTTTTCCTTCAGGTAGTAGACTTGTATAGGCTTGGCCCTTTTGTACCTTGTACTCGTGTTCAGGCTTCGGCTTTTTGAGCCTTTTTTTAATAAAAAGAGGGGGTTTATATATATATATATATATATATATATAAAATATATATATATATATATATATATTTTATATATATATATATATATTATTTTTAAAACCAAACTTTATTTGAGTAATAGGCGCAAAATGACGAAGCCTATACAAGTAAGCGCGCTTAATGCGACAAAAGGAACAGAAAACAAACAGCGCTTGACGCACACAAAATGAAACCGGACCACAACTGCAGCCGACAGTGGAGGCGTAGGGAACCCGGAGAATGGCCTAAGCAAGGGCCTCCCAAAAAGTGTTGGAGGCGTGGGAGCAGCGCCTCCTTGCTTTATGAATTTGTCTGATGACCTCTCTGAGCAATTGTGGGGAAGGAAGTTGGCGGCCTTCATATCTGAATTTGTTCATGTTCTTTCATAATACCCAGATACTAGCGGCTACAACGATCTGATATCCGTGGGAGCCGCTCTAGCTGGCCAGGAGATCGTGGAAGCCCCAGTCGGGGGAACAAGACTCAGTCTATTTTGTAGATGGAACCAAATCTGAGTCGCCAACTCGCTAGAAAGGAGGACGTGCTCTACCGATTTCGATGAGTGCTCCACGCAGCAGTGACATCTGGACGCGAGGCTAAATCCGATCGATCTGATGTGATTGTCAGTCGGAAGCTTCCAGCGCAGAGCTCGCAAGATATGGATAGACCATTTGATGGGAATACAAGATTACCAGAACTTGGCACTCGTGTTATTCGGCACGCCTCTGCCTCTGGCCACAAGTCTGGCGGTGGCCAGCGTGAAAGTTTCCCCCGGTTAGGGGACCAAGTCTACGTGTCGGACATGTCAGTGACCCGAAGATTGGCAGCACAAACACCGTCGACCACCGACTGACCAAGCCAATCTCTAATTTTTCTCCAATTCCATCCAGAATTGCCCTCTTATAGGTCCCTGATAATGCAGGTGTTCTAGCGTTGGGCTGAATGGTGTCTTCTGCAAACCACTGTTCCTGACAGCCGATGAGCGAATGTCGCCCAACTGGCGGCAGATTAAAGGTTTTGTAATGTTGCATCCCCGAATTATGCGACGCCAAGATGCCGAAGATCTGTTGTTAGTGACCGCCTTCGAGATATGGGAGAATCTGGAGTATCTGGCTCTCATGAATCTCGTCCATGCAAGTCTCCGTGTGTAAATTCTACCACTACTTCATGGAAAAGGCATCCACGATGTCGACAAGTCTGCTGAAGCCCAGACCTCCTTCTTTAGTGGGTTTGGCCATGGTATCCCAACCGGTCCAATGATGTTTGTCTTTGTCGTCGCTTTGCCTCCAGAAGAACTTGGCGAAGAGGGATTCAAGGTTATGAAGGACCTTCTTGGAAGGGGAGCAGACAGCCAGGGTGTACAATAGGATGTAAGAGAGAACATGTTTGAGGAGGATCATCTTCCCTCCTGGTGATAAAGTTGTGTTGTGCCATCCTGTGATCAGCTTGCAGATTTTGTCTACAAGGTGTTCGTATATCCCTAAGTTGGACTTATCGTACACCAACGGGCAACCCAAGTAAAGAAAAGGTGGGTAAGCTGTCACGACCCGTACCAGCTTTTTGGATGTATGTAAGCACGTGAGCAATCCAGCTACGTATCGAGCGGACTCCAGCCCCTCCCGAATACGTAAACGCTGTCAAGGCTATGGTATACTGCCAAATCATGGCAAAACAAATCTATATCTCAAATCCACAATAAGTGTACGAAACATGAATGAACACTATGTGTCGTAGTCTGCAGCCCACAAGCATATATGTTCGATGAGACTCCAAGGAAAATAACAAGAGTCGCTAAACTGAATCAATAAGCAGGATAACTCATGATAAGGAATATAAAATCACTGACTAGTACCTGTATCATACATCATAATTCTCTACCATCCCGCTCTGCTAACTAACTCCATGCAGTCGCTAAACCTGAAGAGATCATCAGGTCCTCAGAGGACATAGCAAGATACATATTAACATGCCTATCTATCAGTTTAATCATGCATGATAATATATAAACATGATATAACAAGGAACGATACTTAACATGGCAAGAGACTACGACCAAACTGCTAACAAGTGACTAACGACAAGTGGCTACTAACAGGTGACCTTGAACACGAATACTGGAATAATTACGTATAAATGAACTGCCAGATGAACAAGCAAACACAAGATCAATAGAAATACCAAACGCTCATCCCGAGTGGACTCGTAGGTTTGAACTAATCACTAACCCTCATCCCGAGTGTGGACTCTCTGGTTAGTTCACGGCAAGGCACCCTCGTCCCGAGTATGGACTCTCTGGTGCAAATAATCGACATCCTCGTCCCGAGTGTACATGGACTCTCTGATGTAAATACCCTCGTCCCGAGTTGACTCTCTGGTGCAAGTCAAGTCAACACCCTCGTCCCGAGTGGACTCTCTGATGCCAAGGAAACAATAACAAGGATTTAGCAGTTCAATTACGCATACTCGTTCTATGACACGACTCAAGCAAGGTACTGGTGAGACAAGGTACGACTCAGTCAAGACACAGTCAAGTCCAGTATAACTACACTATCAAGTCAAGCAAGACCATAAACTGGTGAACACGGTATGTAAAAACTAGATAAATCAAGTCAACTCGAAAGCTAATAAATCATATAAAATCAATAACAAATAGAGTATCTAATGATAATACAATAATAACATAAAAAATATAAATATGGAATTAAACTGTAGAGGGAGGTAAGGTATCTTGCCTGGAGGTTGCACGCAAATCCAACAAAATATAGTCAACTGGTAAGCCGATAAGTCCAAATCATCATAACTGTCTCCAAAAGTTGAAACAGATATTGCTAACATTCTTAGAATAGTCAAATTAGCTAGGATTGCCTGTCCTTAAGTCCAATTCTGGACACAGGGGCAAAACGATAATTTTGGGCCAAAACGGTGTCCGCCGTTGGACCCGTTTTACATCGAAAAGCGTGCCAGAGTCAATGGTCTCTAAATTCGTCAAACTATATGTCTATGAATTTGTTTTAATGATACGAATACAATGGTATGTCCAATTTTGGATTTTGGTAGGCCGTGCATAAAATTGTCCGTTAAATCGGATCATAGGGCCCGCAAAACGACGATCCGATCAACTGTCTCAGAATCGGACCAAACTTGGCATACAGGACCAAAAAAATGATACGGTCCTGTTGGTATAAGTTTCGTCTCGATCTGACGAACGTGCACAAAGTAATTGAGAAATTTGCACAGAGGTCGATACGGTAAATTTTGACAGATACGCATCAAATTCGTCGCACACACGCGACCAATTTGAATTCCGTCAAATTCCACACATCCACGAAGCTGTTACGCATATTTCGATGCTTTCAGTTCGCGACCACGTCGCCCGAATTGGCGGGACACACGTCGTATCGAAGGTTTTCGTGATTTTAAAAACAGATTTTTGATCAACTTTGCACAGGTTTTATTTAATGAATACCTAGATTTATTTAAAACTAAAAGAAGGGTTTTACTGTCCTACATGTTGTCAATAAACTCCTTCAAATAGGTTTTCGAAATCATGCATGGTTTGGAAGATAATTAATTGCAAAGAAGGCTAACTCGACTGTTGTCAGTCCTGTTTTCGAATCAGTTTTTTGCCATTTTTGGCATCGATTTTATATCGATTTCGTTTCGATTTAGTTCAAAACGATCCATTGGTGTCAAATACCTATAGGTTGTGTTTCCAATGCATATTCTAGTTTGGAAAAAGACGAAGGGTCGAGGGAGAAATCTTACAAGGAAGTGGGGCTCCGCGTTGATACTTCTGTCATTGATCCTCGGCCTGGCCACACGTTCGGTCGGCCTGGCGGCACTTCGGCCGCCCGCCGGTGATGTGCAGGTGCGCGCGCGACGTAGTGGGAGGCGTGGAGGCGGTTTGGGGTTAGGGTTTCGATGACTTTCTTCTCTTTTTGTCTCTCGGTTCTACGAATATATATGCTACGCATATATTAGGGTCGGGTGTGGGTTTTGAATAGGTTTGCTGCTGGGAAATTCTTTGTGGGGATCTGTGGTTTTGTATTTGTTGTGGGGGATTAACATCACCCTGAGATGGGCTGAGCTAGCTGGGCCCTTGTTAGGCCGGCTGGGCTAGCTGGGCCCTTGGGTAGGTCGACTCGGCTTGGGTTTCCCTTCTCCAAGTAGATACATATATATAATTATTAATACAAGCTACAAAAATGTAATATATATATATATATATGTATATATATATATATATATTTTATATATATATATATATATATATATATATATATATATATATAATGATATATACCTATATACCATAAATACAAAACACGAATAATAAATATTAAGTATAATCGATATTTGAAATCCGATCATTAATTTTATATACCAAAAATTCACAAATAAAATATAATAATATTTTATATATATAAATAAAAGCCTAATTTTTCTATATACCATAAATACTTCTATATATGTGTATATATATATATATATATATATATATATATATATATATATATATATATATATATATATATATATATATATATATATATATATATAACCTAGGAAATTCCCATAAAGTCCAACATATTTGTCAAGAAAAATTATTTACTATATTATCAATAAAATATTATTTCTAATAACAAGCACATATAATATGTTTATATATATAACAACTGTTCCTAGAGTTGTCTCCAAAATTACCAAGGTAAAATACCAACACAATATATGTCTACTCTGACGTCTTTGGTCACAATACCCGACTACATGGACGATCTTGGTTTGGGTCAAGTCCAGGCAAGTTTGGCAGTATCGAGTTTTCTGAAAGTCATAACATTAATAAATAACTAATTAAATAATTTATTAAGATTAACTCACAACTTGGCCTGGTTTTCTTAGTTAGGACATCCCTATGGCCCGGCCTTCCCTATCAGGGCTAGTACACTAGTCAAAGCACGCCATTACACTATTCGTGCCACGATTTCTAGTCGTCTTGTACTTTAAAACTCAACCATGGCTAAAATCATCTACCGTAATAATTAACTAAATAATTATTTATAAAAATAAATTTAAAAATCACCATTTAAATCAAATAAATAATAAATAAAAAATATTTCAAAAATATTTGGGAAGATGAGTGACATAAGCCGTGCCCCAGGAGGTTAAGTTGGAGAGTAGAGCTGTAATGCTCATAAGTCGTATTACGTATTTGGATTACGTGTACGTATTTTGACCCGTATTGCATGTCTCCCTGCTTGATTTATTTTAGCATTTCATTCATTGTTTTATCTTGGTTCGGTTCGGCCCGACTTGACTTGGTTCAGCTTGGTTTTGCATGGTTTGGTTTTGCTAGATTTTATGTGAACCAAACCACTCCCACCTACCACCACCCTCTTCATTAAATATCCCATAAACATTTCTCTCTCCACATTAACTCTTCTTCTTCCCCACCATTACTTCTCCACCAACCTGAGAGTGGAGAGCTTAGGCAAGGGCATCTTGCTTCATGGAAGAACTCCATATTTATTGTTCCATTATTTTTCTCATGTGTTTCTAATCCACTTTAGTACTTAGTATTTTTCATTTCTGTGGTTAAATTCTTGTAGATCTAATTTTGTGGTATTTTCGGTTTCCATGAATTCTGATCTAACAACTTGTATATTTTTGCTAGTTGATGGTTCCATGTTGTAGAGAATTTCATTTTTACCCAAATTTGACCCATGGAAGTCTGGGTTTTGGTTCATATTGTAGATGTTGGTAGAGCATGGTCACCATGGCAATTCCATGGCCATCTCCTCTGTTGGAGAGCTCGTATTTTGTATGGCCAATTAATTTGAGTTGGCCGCATGCATTTTTAGCATAGCAGCATTAACTATTTAGTAGGCCGCATGACCAAAATATTTGGTTGGCCGCATGGCCTTTGATTTAGTAGCTTGCCGCATGGCCTTAAACCTTCCTGGTTGAAATGGCCATTAACCACTTTAGGCCGCATGGCCTTTTGTAGCTTGCATGCCTTATAGCAAATGCTTAGCTTTGCATGCTTCAAGCTTTGCATGTATCATTAATATATTAGCATGGCTTTCATGCTTTAGTGCCAGCATGGCGTTAATGCCATTTGTTAGTTGCATGGCCATAACTATTTTATTGGCCGTATTGAAGATTCGTTTTGGCCGTATGGCATTTAGTTTGCATGTAAAATTGCTTGGTATTTCAATTATTGCCGCATGCATAGTTGCTCTAGCTGCTGCATACATATTTTTGGCCGCATGGCCATTGTTTGCTGATTTGCTTCATGGCAATTATTTGTGTGGCCATATATACTTTATTGCTTTTGACCGCGTGTACAATTATTCTTGGCCACATGCATTGTTTGAGTGGCCCTGTGCCATATTTTGCCGCATACACCATGATGTGCTGGCCTCAGTAGTATGAAGCATTAATTGTAATAGGTCCCACAAGGTTTGTATCTATGTAATTTTAGGCCACATGGTCCCAGTACTTGAGTGGCCACGTGTCCTATTCTTTTGCTTGAGTGAAAGCTTGCATTTATTGCGGGTTCTTCTCTTCTTGTCTTTTCTGGTTGCATGAATATTTCTTGCTGGCCGCATGGCCCCTTCAGTTATTTTCTGGCCGCATAAACTTTGGCTGGCCGCATGGGTGGCTCTCCCACTCTCTTTGGCCGCATGTATGTTCTCCCACTTTTGGGCCGCATGGGGTCCACTTTGATTGTTTAAATGTTTTATTTGTCTGAATTGTGGTCAGAATTTCTTTCCACTCCCAACATGAAAGTTATAGAGTTTCTCTTTGGCTTCAAGAATATATATATTATATTATTATTTAATTACGCAAGTTTCTTCCCTCCTTGATAAATGAGAATGACTTTACAGCGACCCGTGGTGGTGCACTCTTGACTAGTAATAATGAATGATAGTGGCCCGACGTGGCGTACTCCTGACAAGTAAACTTGACATGATAAACTTGACATAATAATTCTTGATAGTGGCCTGCCGTGGCGCACGTTTGATATGATAAACTTGACATGATACTTCTCGAAATGCTGTTGCGACGGCTAACATGGCATGACAAGATTGAATAACCTGGATACCGTGGATGATTGTGCTTGTACAAATGAACTCGTCTTATCTTGCATCATGTCTAGGACAGGGATCCCTGAATACCACGGTCAGGGGTACCCCCTGAAATTGACTAAGGTTAACAACTAGAATAATCCAGTAGTCATGAAGAGATTACCCAGCTACAGGCAATCCCGTTATCAGGGTACCCCACTTGGGATCTGTAGCCTGCCGACGAGTAGGGCACATTTCCAGCACACTGTCATGTGTTGCACCCTTATTGTACTAATATTCGACCTGGATAACCTGAATGGTTTGCAGGGCTTGTGGCTGTGGAATAATCTCACTGCATCTTGCTAGTAACTAGGCCTGTGATAACCCTAGCTAGTTAAAGTATCAAGCCGTACTTATTGCTTGGCCGTAATTTTTGAATGGGGAATAATCAGTCTAGTCTTGCCTTGATCCTGTATAAGATTGTAGCATGTTCTGATTTTCTTATATTATCTTGCTGATAAATGGGAGAAACCAAGTTCGGTTCAGATGAAAGGTTACAATTCCGGTCCTTGTTTGGTTTAAGGGTTGTAACCTGGTTATCTGAATGGTTCCCTGGTTATCTTATCGTATATCCTCGTGATGTTATATTTCTCCAGTTTACTATATTATTATTATCTTCTGTGCTAATTGCTAGTTTTAGTTCCTAAGTGAAGCTTCCTTTGTGGCAATTGCCCTTTCTGGGGTCTGACCCAGCTGGTTTTGTATGGCCAGATTTTGGAGCAGCTCCAGAGGATCTACCGACTTTTCAGCCCGATGGTGACCACTAGGCGTAACCAGGGCAACGAGTGGATTTATTTTTGATCTCCCACTTTATTTAAAAATATTCTTTTGAGGCGTTTAGCCGACGAGCACCTGTTTAGCTCGATTGCACTTACTTACTGTCTGCCTACGGGCTGTAACATGATTGACAGATCCTAGGGTTGATCATGTATGACTAAACTCTTGCTAGTCCTAACATTTTGTAACGACTGGCTTCATGATCAGCTGAATATATAATATTTGGGATGCCTTATTATTGTATATTTAATGATCATACATCTTGTGACTATACCTACTTGCTGGTGATTGAGACACTCGACTTGTTCATAACCATAGGAGACTGTTGGCTTGTATTAAACCCTCATGTATCTAGAAAGCCGTGACCGTATAGCGAGATGGATTCCATTTCATATACGTAGCTGGCTATGTCTGCCCCCACTCTCCAGTATTCTGGTTCTGGGGCGTGACATGGTTTAAGTGGTGGCCCATGCAGGTCTTGTAAATCTAGATATGTGAGGGTTTACCGAATAGATGTCTCAATCAGCACTCGCCCTTGATCTCTGCCCGTATCTTCTCATCCCTGAAATTCTTGTCCTGATCACATGCTTGTATCATTGATCTATCCTGATCCTTTCTTATTGTTCCCTATGTCGTCTTCTTCAGCGGTATTATTCCTGGACCTGTCGATCAGCAAGGCGGAGCACCACCCGTGGACCAGCAGCAACCTGCAGATCAAGTCCAGCATTCAAGAGTAGCCTCCAGAGTCCTGTCTACCAGAGAAAAGCCACCAGTTTATCCCGTCCAGCCTATAGAGCCTGATGATGGAACTTTGGTGGGTATCATCAGGACCTTGTTAGCTTCCCAGGATCGTAGAGGAGATGCCTTGCACCAAGTAGTGGAAGATGCTCTGAACAGAGGCGGTCGTCATAGGAACAGTATAGTGAACAGTTTCAAGCGTCTGAACCCTCCATTCTTCGATGGCAACGAAGATGCTATCATCGCAGATGCTTGGCTCCAGGATACAGAAGTGATTCTAGAGGCAGCCAGGACTCCGAAAGACGAAAAGGTGGCCGTAGTGCGCCTGCTGTTACTAGATCTTGCCCGCAGCTGGTGGGCGGCGCAGGCCGTGGGATTAGTGGCACCTATTGCTTGGACAGTATTTCGTGAGAGATTCCAGACCAAGTATTTTGATGCTGTAGCTCGGTACGATCTACAGACCAAGTTCACCAATCTGAAGCAGATGGGCAGGACGGTCGACGAATATACGACCGAGTTTTCCAGGCTTAGTCGGTTTGCTCCCACCTTGGTGGCGACCGAGTTTGACAGAGCCCAGCGATTCCAGCAGGGGCTCCATCTCGAGATCTTATTAGCTGTGGAGCAGTTTGAGCATCAGACCTTTGATGCAGTATTGAGAGCAGCTAGGAGGCATGAGTATACCTCCCACAGGATAGTGGACAGGACCGGAGGTCGGAAGCGATCTCACGGCCAGATGACCCAGTCTTCAGCACCAGCCCCGGCAGTCAGGGCTTTGACAATTGGAACTCCGAGGTGGATGACCTCATTGACATCGGTCATGTCCCCTCAGTAACAGAAGCAGAAGCAGTCTTCCACAATGGGCTGCACTCATTGTGGGAAGCCAGGACACGTTGTTTTGGAGTAGGTTTATTTTTGATCTCCCACTTTATTGTAAAAAATATTCTTTTGAGGTATTTAGCCGACGAGCACCTGTTTAGCTCGATTGTACTTACTTACTGTCTGCCTACGGGCTGTAACATGATTGACAGATCCTAGGGTTGATCATGTATAACTAAACTCTTGCTATTCCTAACATTTTGTAACGACTAGCTTCATGATCAGCTGAATATGTAATATTTGGGACGCCTTATTATTGTATATTTAATGATCATACATCTTGTGACTATACCTACTTACTGGTGATTGAGACACTAGGCTTGTTCATGACCATAGGAGACTGTTGGCTTGTAGTAAACCCTCATGTATCTAGACAGCCGTGACCGTATAGCGAGATGAATTCCATTTCATATACGTAGCTGGCTATGTCTGCTCCCTCTCTCCAGTATTCTAGTTCTGGGGCGTGATAAGAGCAGAGCGGGTTCTGTCAGCTTTGTGATGGGTATAAATGACGCTCTTGTTGTTGTTTACACGTTGGTCGGAGCAAGTGGTGTATCTCGTGATCGTTCTCAGGACTACCTCGATCGATCCGTTGTCTCCTGAGGAGAATATCAGGATGTCATCCGCTTATGCCAGGTGTATAATCAGAGGGCAGCTAGTCGTGGTGTGGAAGTGGTAGAAATCGGGCGTTCTGGGCATGCTATTGAGGCTTCTGCTGAGAGCTTCTGCCGCGATAATAAAAATAGTGGAGGAGAGGGGGTCCCCCTGTCTAACCCCACGAGTAGATCAGAAGAACCCCGTTGCTTGGCCGTTGATGACAGTAGAAAACCAAGCATTGCTGATCGATCTGAATATGATGTCGATCCAGGATTCGGAGAAGCCGAAAGCCCTGAAGACCGAAATCGTGAATTGCCAGTCTAGGCGATCGTATGCCTTCTCCATGTCCTGTTTGATGGCGATGTTCCCCCCTCTGGATGGGAACTTCATATATGTGATCATCTCTTGGACGAGGAAAATGTTGTCAGTTATGTTACGAACTTTAATAAATTCGCTTTGTTCTTCGGAAATGATCTTGGGGAGGAGATTGGACATCCTGTTGGCAGCGATTTTCGATATAATCTTGTTGGTGAAGGTGCAAAGGCTAATAGGGCGAAAGTCTTTGAATATTTCTGGGTTGGCTTTCTTGGGGATAAGGATGATGTTGGTGCAGGAAATGGAATTGGGATAATACGATCCTTGGAAGAAGGCTAAAGTGGCCTTCAATAAGTCAATTTTTAAGATGTTCCAACAAGCTCTAAAAAAGACCCCATTGAAGCCGTCCGACCCCAGAGCACCGTGTTCGTTAATGGACCAGACAGCCGCCTTGACCTCCTCCTCCGAAGGAGTAGCTAACATGGTGTCGTTCTCACTGTCGCTGATGAGGGATGGGATTTCGGACAGGAGCGCGTTGTCTTTAATGACGGGCTCTTTAATGAAAAGGTTAGAATAAAAGTTCTTAACTGTAGCCTGGATACCATCCTGATCGTCCACCATGATGCTATTTTTGTCATAGATCCGATGTATATTTAATTTGTTTCTACGGCCTTTGACACGCATGAAAGAACCTGGTGTTACGGTCCCCGTCGGTGTCCCAAGTCAGTTTGGCTTTTTGCCTCCATAATTCTATTTTGACTTTCAGTCTGGATTTAAGAAGCGCTTTGGCAAGGTTGAGGTCGGCGTGGGCAGCTGGAGATCTGTCAATGGCACACGAGGAGTCAGCACGGGTGACGTCATCATCTTCCACCTTAATCGCCTGGAAGATGTCTCCAAAAGCCACTTTGCTCCATGACGTTAATGCCTTACGAGTGTCTTTGAGTTTGGCCGCTATCCGTGCCAGTGGGTCGAGATCCGAGACAGAGTTCCAAGCGGCTGCTACGACATTCTAGAATTAGGGGTGATGTCGCCAGAAGTCTAGGAAGCAGAATGATTTTTTAGTGATGGTGTGCTTGTTGCTGATCCTGATGAGAAGAGGGGAGTGATCTGATTCAGTAGAGTTCAGATGGATAGGTCAGTGATCAGGCCCATGTCAGACCAACAGTCGTTGATCATCGCCCGATCCAATTAGGAGTACTGTCGCCAACGTCCCTCTTGTATGTTGCACTAGGTGAATTCGCTGCCTTGGAAAGGGATGGGGTTAAGTTTTCGTAGAAGATGAAGTTGTTAAAATCATCCATCACAGACTGGGGGGGGTGGACGGCCACCGGATTTCTCCTCTCTGTAGGACACCGTATTGAAACATCTGATGCAGAGCCACGAAAGACCTTGGTAGGAAAAAGCAGCTACCAACAGGTCTTCTCAAAGCGATCTTCGCTCGGGAATGTCACAACTACCATGAACGACGGAAAGGATGGAGCGGGACTTGAGGGCCCGATGTTCAACCCAACAAGATAGGGCCTGAGGCGAATCTTTTATGATGTCAAAGTTGAATTCAGGCACGAAAAAAATCCAGATGTCATTACATCCTGTGATGGCTTAAGGGAAACCTAGCTTGAGTTGAGTGGCTTTGATTCTACTTTGGAGAATTTTTGGTTCAATGATGATTAAGAGGTCAATTCGATTAGTTTTCTTGAGGCTGAGGATTCTATTCAGCGTCGGTTTGTTTCCTAGACCTCTCACGTTCCAGGAGATGATATTAAGCATTTGATGTGTTAGAGGGAGGGAGGTGATTAAGCTTCATGGCGGACCTTGTTGTCATAGCCGTCTGCTGCTTTTGTTTGTTTTTGTTCTTCTTGGAGGAGGTTTTTTTGGTGGGTGTGGTGGTTGGCCCGATGTCTCCGGTGCCTTTGCTAGTATATATATATATATATATATATATATATATATATATATATATATATATATATATATATATATATATATATATGAGTGGCTTTGATTCTGCTTTGGGAATTTTTGGTTCAATGATGATTAAGAGGTCAATTCGATTAGTTTTCTTGAGGCTAAGGATTCTATTCAGCGTCGGTTTATTTCCTAGACCTCTCACGTTCCAGGAGATGATGTTAAGCATTTGATGTGTTAGACAGAGGGAGGTGATTAAGCTTCATGGCGGACCTTGTTGTCATAGCCGTCTGCTGCTTTTGTTTGTTTTTGTTCTTCTTGGAGGAGGTTCTTTTGGCGGGTGTGGTGGTTGGCCCGATGTCTCCGGTGCCTTTGCTAGTGTGTGTGTATATATATATATATATATATATATATATATATATATATATATATATATATATATATATATATATATATATATATATATATATATATATATATATATATGCGGTTCGGTTCCTAGAGTTTTACTCCAAATTCCCATCGAACTTAAATTTAATTTAGTGTAGGGTTTAGTATGATCGGAAGAGAATTGAATAGAGATTTTGTAGGAGAATGTTTGAGGGGAATTGATTAAGATTTGATATAGATTGAAGAATTTGAAAATTTTAAATTCCCTACACAAGCAATCGGTTTTCCCTGGGTATACCCACTCGCAAGATTTTGTTTTTTTACACACACACACACACACGCACACACACACTATTAAGTAAATTTATAAAAATTCCTAAAATCCCAAAAATATTTCTAAAATATTTGAATAAATATTTTATACAAAATTTCCCTATTATGATTATAACATGATTATTAAATAAAATACAAAGCTATTGATAATATAAATACTATAATAATAATAATAATAATAATAATAATAATAATAATAATAATAATAATAATAATAATAATAATAATAATAATAATAATAATCTTTAAAATTTGGGGGGTTTATATTCCTCGAAAGTAAAATAAATCTTAATACACAAAAACAAGAGATTAAATGTAAAAACATCTATCTATATACATAAATATATGTATGTGAAGCCATTCCTTACTTCTTAGAGGATGGAGAAGAAGATTACGATTTGAATTCCTAATTTAACGTCACATTCTAAAGGCTATGGTACACTTAGTTCAAAACCCTATCCAACTAATAGAATTTGATTGGCCGTGAAAATCAAAGTTACAAAACTTCTGAAAAGGTCAAATTCTAAGGAAAGATATATGAATATTAGGTGCTTCTGTCTATAATCACGGACTCCGAAGGATGACTAAGTATTACCAGGGTATTCTAGGTCAATAACTTCTATAAGAGAATTATTACAATCAAATATCGTTTTTATGGAGGTCATGCTTCAACAAGATAGTAGGTAGGCCTCGGGCAACTATGACTGGAGTAAATTGGTATGGAGAAATTTTGTTCCTCGCATATCATAGGTGTCGAAGGGATAAGATCGAGGAATTTATAATATAATTTATGGGACAAAAGGTGGGAATTTATAATAGATGCATGAACCCTTTTTCTATTGAAGGCTAGACGCGATTAGGTAGGCATTATGTAAATGACATGGGTGTTGTATGCCTCATACAGATCCTGGGTATTCAATTTATCAAATGGAACGAGAATGGGCATCTATAGTTTGTACTCTGTGTAATTGTGTCATACATGTGGTATAATTAAAATTGATCACACGAAGGTGTATTTGTGTGGAACATGTATGTCATGTGTGTAGCTTGGCTTATCTAGTTCATGAGTGTGAAATTTGTTGGAAAGAAAAGGCTAGTATTGTGCTCCAAATATAAAAGTCACGGTAGGGGTTATCAAATGATACATGTAGAAGTGGACGTTATGAACCACTGATTTATTGGCCTAATTGAAATCAATCTATCCAAGTCACTTGCTAATTCAAAGGAACCCTACATTTCTAGAGAGGTATGCAATCTATACACTTTAGAAATTTTGTTCTCGAAACTAAACTAAGACACGATTCTATGATAGAATGCATTTTGAAGAATCGAGGTCGCGATCTTTATACTTTGATTGTTGGAATAACTCACGCTAAAATAAAAACGTTATGTAATACGAAGGAAAATCAAGTACGGGTGGAAGGAATGGGTGTATATGTCATTCTTGCACTCCTAAATTTTTGCAAGTTTTACAATAATGACACGCGAACCGAGGGATAGCGTGTCTAACTCTTTTTATGCAAGATTATAGTCCATGGTAATAAATTCTAAGGTTTGTCAAGATATACCTTTAACAACTAAGTCCTTAGATTCTTGCTCGTAACAAGCTTACTCGTCTACGGCTATAAGACTACTAATGGTATCCTAGGTAGTACTTCGCGATACTACCGCTAACTCATAATCCAAATATTTCTAGAAAATGACGAGTCAACTATATTAAGCAGGATAACTAAGTTATTAAGGGTGTTGTGCTAATATCAACTCGTGTCTTAAGTAATGGCCTACCTAGGACAATAATGGTTGTGTTCCTACTCTCAAGATGACTGTCTATGTGATTGCTCTATGTTGTTGCTGAGGTTCTACAGATCATCTAATCGACTTGCTCCGAGTTTATTCTAGTTGGCACTAAGACTGGGTTGATCAAAACATAATCAAGGTTAGGATCAAGCAAACAGAAAACAATTAAAATATTTTCAAGAATGGTATGAAGCCAAGCGGGATGCATAGGACGTAATCTAGATAGAATCAGAGAACCATATACCTCTGAAATCACATTATTTGAAGCTTGCCCCGCCAGCACACATCTGGCTGCAAAACTTCTGAATCCATAGTTTAATGGATGGCTGCAGTATGTGTCTGTCATGCTAGTCAATATAGGTTCTCATACTTAGCTTTGGCCAAATCCATGAAATAATTTTGAATTAATGTTTTATAAAAATACAGGAGAAGGGATCAACATGCATAGGATATGGTTCAAGTAGAATTCGAGAAATATATGTAGCCATGATGCCGTTATCTGAAGTTCTACCTCGCCAGTATTTCTCTGGCTGTAAAAAACTTTGATTCCATAATATAAGGATAAATATATTTTCTCAAACCTTTTCTTGACCAATCCGTGGGACATTTTACAATATAACGAAAGGGAACGAGAAGGATTACTCAAGAAGTTAACAGATAAAAGGTTTAGTCAATCATAGGAATTATGGTAAAACTTAATCAAACTGTATCCATACTCCAAAAATTTCTATATAAGCCAACTATTTGATCATAAAATATGCTCAAGCTCCACTACTTACAAGTATCCTTGATAGACTTAGGACACTTTGTGGCCATAAGACATGCTTAACCTAGTACTTATTTAGGGGCAGGTTATGTAAACACCCTAAATTTCTACTATGATTTTTTTTTTATAAATTGGTACTTATGGTAATTAATTTGTACTTCATATTGTATGGCACGAGCAAGTTGATTCTCGTAATTGTACGTCGCGTGCAAATTTATATTTTTCGTATTTGCTCGTCGAGTACAAATATGTGCTAGGTACATAATTTTTAGAAAACATTTTTTTATATATAAATATAGCTTTCAAATAATAGGTGATAAATATTTTTAATTAATTAATTATTTATTTATTCTAAAGGTTGCAGAAAGTCTCTATTGAGAAATCTCCAAAACTTTATTTATTTATAATCATAAAAAGGCTAATTTATCTTATGGTACAAAAATAAGTGGTACTTTAGAAAACTGATATTTTATTGGTTTGAGAGAGACATGAAAATTATTCTATGTCCACCTTGATTTTTACAAAAAACAAGTTATAAATATTTTTTTTTTGCAAAAATGATATTTCAAATATCCGAACATTTATCATAATTTTTGAAATTAATTAATATTATATTTTATTATTTAGAAAAAGATATTTAGATTTATTTATTTATTTAATAATAATAATTTAATTCGACAAAGATTTGATTTCAATAGATTTTAAAAGACGGATTATCTATAATTGTATTAAATTATATCTAATCGGAGTTAAATTGATTTAAACAAAAAGATAGAATTGTCCATCGAATTTTAAAATATTGTTAATCCTTATCAAACTAGGGGAGCCACCTCCTATATAAGGAGAGGCCCTTCTTCCTTTTTTATAAAATTTCCACAACCCAATTTCCTCCACAAACAGAGTGTGCATCGTGTCTGTGTCCAGATATTATTATTCCAGTAATTCTATACAGTGATCCACGTTGGGTCTGACACTCTAGACACGACAACCATAATCACAGGCAGTCCTAAACCATCCCCGTCCCCCGTTCGTGTCGAACAATTGGCAGAAAACTTTGCCACCTGTGCCCTCGACTCGGTACCGTGGCCGTTGGCCGCCACCACTGATTCCGCCTCAACCTCCTTATCCGCACCATTGTGATGTTGGGTGGTCCCTCCTTAATTGGAGAGAGGATTTGGAGTTCCCAAGGTTCATTCAACTTGGAGAAAGTCTAAAGACTTGTGGAGTTCCCAAGGTTCATTCATCTTGCATGAATGAATCTTGGAGGAGAATGTTCATTCCCTTATGGCTATATAAGGAGATGGTTTGGGTTAATCCTCCCTTGTGATCTTGGTGCTAGAAGTGGTGGTGCTCTTGGTGCTCCTTGCTTGCGGTGTTCTTCCGGGCGGTGCTTGCTTCTACCTCGGGTGCTTCTTCACCAAAGTGTCTTCCATACTTGTGTATGAGAGAGATCCTCTTGAGTGTATCCAAGAGAGAGTTTGTAACTCTGTAATCCCACTATTCTTAGTGGAAGAAGAAAGAAAAGAACTATTGTTGTCCGAGGACGTAGGCACATAGCCGAACCTCGTTAATTCTCTTGTCTTTTGTATGTTTGTTTTTCTTTTCTTTTCTTTAGCCTCCGTGTTAAGCGGATAAGCTAAACTTCAACTCATTGTAGCTCCCACGTTAAGCGGGTAAGCTAAACTTCAACTCATTGTAGTTCCCACGTTAAGTGGGTAAGCTATCTCTATCCCAATTAGCGGTATCAGTGCATGCCCAACAATTGGTATCAGAGCCACACAAGCTTATTGATCGTGATGGCGGAATCGTTGTCTTCTATCTCCTCAACCATGATCAAGCTCACGTCTTCAAACTATTCCATATGGAGGCCGCGGATGGAAGATATCCTCTATTGTAAGGATTTGTACAAAGTGTTACTCTGCAATGGACAGAAGCCAGAAGACAAATCTGAAAAAGATTGGACCATTCTAAATCGAAAAACTATTGGAGAGATCCGTCCTTGGATCGACCAAAGCGTTTTTCACCATGTTTCCAAAGAAACCGATGCTCATCAAATGTTGATGAAGTTAGCATCGATATACGAGCGAGAGACTTCTCAAAACAAAGCGTCACTCATTCGACGTTTGGTGAACCTGAAATACAAAGACGAACGAAGTGTTTCTGAATACTTGAGTGATTTCTAAGAGTTGGTAAATCAACTTTCAACCATGAAGCTGGTGCTGGAAGATGAGCTATTGGTACTTTTGCTACTCGGCTCGTTGCCGGATAGTTGGAACACACTTGTGGTTTCCTTAAGCAACTCTGTTCCTCAAGGCGTCATCTCTTTAACCTTAGTGAAGGATAGTTTATTGAATGAAGAAGCGAGACGGAAAGAACAAGGCATAACAACCGAGTCAGATGCTCTTGTTTCTGAGAATCGTGGAAGAAGTCATCAAAGAAAATTCCACAACCGTGATCGCTCCAAAAGCAGGCCAAAAGATCATTCCAGGGGCACTTTCAAACCAAGAAAAGAGATAGAATGCTTTCATTGTGGCCTTAAGGGTCATATGAAAAGAGAATGCAGAAAACTCAAAAAGGAAAAGAGAAATGAATCAAATGAGAAGAATGAAGCCAAAGACACAATTGCCACTGCTTCAAAAGGCGATGAGATAATCATCATTTGTGATGATGGTCTGGTTAATCTAACCTCTCAAGATTCATGCTGGATTGTAGACTCTGGTGCATCATTCCATGTTACTTCCAGAAAGAAATTCTTCACAACCTACACAAGCGGAGACTTCGGAAATGTGAGGATGGGAAATGAAAAAGTTTCCAAGATTATGGGAAAAGGAGAAATAGCTCTTGAGACCAACACTGGCTGCCCCTTGATTCTCAAGAATATGAGACATGTTCCAGACATGCGTCTCAACTTGATATCCACAGGCATAATGGATGATGAAGGCTACACCAATGTGTTTGGTGAAGGCAAATGGAAACTCAGCAAAAACTCCCTAGTGCTTGCTAGAGGGAAGAAGGAGAACACACTCTATACGACATATGCTAAGATCAACAATCAGCATGTTAATGCAGCAATCGACCAATCAGGATCAACGATTGGGTTATGGCACAAGCGACTGGGTCATATGAGTGAGAAGGGATTGCAAATTCTAGCCAAAAGAGAGGTATTGACCGGGCTGAAATCAAAAGGTACACCTCTTGAACCTTGCACTGATTGTTTGGTTGGAAAATAACATAGAGTTTCATTTCATTATAAGACTGCAACTAGAAAACCCAATGTACTGGATGTTGTTTACTCTGATGTTTATGGCCTATGACTACTAACACTCTTGGTGGTGCAAGATACTTTGTCACCTTCATTGATGATCATTCCAGGAAGGTATGGGCATATGCAATCAAATCCAAAGATCAAGTCTTTGATGTGTTCAAGCAGTTTCACGCCAGCGTTGAACGTGAGACTAGTACGACTCTGAAGTGCTTCCGTACTGATAATGGTGGAGAGTACATAGGAGACTTCAGAATCTATTGTAAGAATAATGGGATCAGACATGAAAGATCGGTTCTAAAGACCCCTCAGCACAACGGATTGGCGGAGAGGATGAACAGAACGATCGTTGAGCGGATCAGAACCATGTTATCTCACTCCAAGCTACCAAAGGGTTTCTGGGGTGAAGCATTAATGACAACAGTTCACTTAATCAACTTGTCTCCATCAGCTCCACTCAATGGTGATGTACCGAACAAGTTATGGACAGAAAAAATGTGTCCTACCAATACTTGAAGGTGTTTGGGTGTAGAGCATTTGTGCACATTCCCAAAGACGAGAGGTCCAAGCTTAATGTCAAATCAAAAGAATATATTTTTCTTGGCTATGGAGATGAAGAGTTCGGCTACAGACTCTGGGATCCTGTCAATAAGAAGTTTGTCAGAAGCAGAGATGTAGTCTTCTTATCAAACTATTGAAGATTGTCAGAAGGGAGAAAAGGTTGATAGCTCCAGGGAATTTTCTGTCAACCTAAATCCAGTGTCTCGGCCCCGGGAACAAAGGGGAGATCCGGTCGAGAACAATGAAGCTGAAATCTATGATCATGTCGAGGACAATCATGATGATGATATTGTACATGAAAATGTTCAAGAAGAGTAAGCTCCTGAAGGACCTCTGAGAAGATCAAACAGACAACCGAAGCCTAACAGCCTCTACAGTCCACAACAGTATGTATTGCAAATAGATGCAGGAGAACCTGAAAACTATCAAGAAGCCGTGACACACGAGAAAAAGGGGAGTAGCTGGAAGCCATGCAAGATGAGATGAAGTCCTTGCATGAGAATCACCTTTATGATTTGGTAAAATTACCAAAGGAAAGAAGGCCACTCAAGAACAAATGGGTGTATATGCTGAAGACAGAAGAAAACAAATCACAACCAAGATACAAGGCGAGGCTAGTTGTGAAAGATTTTAGTCAGAAGTAAGAAATTGACTATGAAAAGATTTTCTCACCAGTGGTGAAGATGACATCTATCAGAGTAGTGCTCAGCTTGGCTGCAAGTCTAAATCTAGAAGTGGAATAACTAGATGTGAAGACTGCATTCCTTCATGGAGAGATTGAAGAAGACATCTACATAGAGCAGCCAGAGGGTTTCAAAGTCAAAGAAAAAGAAGATCTAGTCTGTCGACTAAAGAAGAGCCTGTATGGACTGAAACAGGCACTACGCCAATGGTATAAGAAGTTTGATTTCTTCATGACCAAGCAAGGATACCTGAGGACCACTTCTGATCATTGTGTGTTTGTCAAAAGGTACTCTGATGGTGAACTGATTATACTCCTTCTATATGTTGATGATATGTTGATCGTAGGTCGTGACAATGATAAGATCAGCAAGTTAAAGAAAGAGCTTAGCAAGTCCTTTGTAATGAAGGACTTAGGTCCAGCAAAGCAAATTCTCGGTATGCATATCTCCCGTGATCGAAGGAATGGGAAGCTGTGGTTATCACAAGAGCGCTATATCGTGAAGGTGTTGAAGAAGTTCAACATGGACAAGGCAAAGCCTGTAGCAACTCCACTTGCTAATTAATTTTTGCTCAACTCAAGACAGTGTCCTACAAGCAACAAAGAAAAAGAAGAAATGACATCGGTGCCATATGTCTCAGCAGTTGGCAGTCTTATGCATATGATGGTGTGCACCAGACCTGACATGGCACATGCAGTTGGTGTCGTCAGCAGATTCTTATCCAATCCGTGAAAAGAGCATTGGAAATCGGTAAAGTGGATTTTGAGATACCTCAGAGGTACTTCCAAAATGAGATTGTGCTTTGGAAATGATAAGCCTGTGTTGATTGGGTACACAGATGCAGATATGGCTGGAGATTTTGACTCCAGAAAATCTACTTTTGGATATTTAGTTACTCTTTCAGGGGGAGCTGTGTCTTGGCAGTCAAAGTTACAGAAGTGTGTTGTTCTGTCGACTACAGAAGCAGAATATATCGCGACGACAAAAGCATGCAAGGAACTACTGTAGATGAAAAGATTCCTACAGGAGTTGGGTCAAGAACAACGAGAATATATTCTTTATTGTGATAGCCAGAGTGCTATCCATTTGAGCAGGAATTTGAGTTTTCACTCGAGGATAAAGCATATTGATGTGAGATATCATTGGATTCGTAACTTGGTAGAATCCAAGCAACTTCAGATTGAGAAGATCCATACCAATGACAACGGCTCAGACATGATGACTAAATCTTTACCTAAAGACAAGCACATCTTTTGCAGAAGTGCAGCTGGTATGACGAAACCTTCCACTTAAGTCGGGAAGGGGGAAATTATTGGGTGGTCCCTCCTTAATTGGAAAGAGGAATTGGAGTTCCCAAGGTTCATTCACCTTGGAGAAAGTCTAAAGACTTGTGGAGTTCCCAAGGTTCATTCATCTTGCATGAATGAATCTTGGAGGAGAATGTTCATTCCCTTATGGATATATAAGGAGATGGTTTGGGAGATGTTTGGGTTAATCTTCCCATGTGATCTTGGTGCTAGAAGTGGTGGTGCTCTTGGTGCTCCTTGCTTGCGGTGTTCTTTCGGGCGGTGCTTGCTTCTACCTCGGGTGCTTCTTCACCAAAGTGTCTTCCATACTTGTGTATGAGAGAGATCCTCTTGAGTGTATCCAAGAGAGAGTTTGTAACTCTATAATCCCACTATTCTTAGTGGAAGAAGAAAGAAAAGAACTATTGTTGTCCGAGGACGTAGGCACATAGCCGAACCTCGTTAATTCTCTTGTCTTTTGTATGTTTGTTTTTCTTTTCTTTTCTCTAGCCTCCGTGTTAAGCGGATAAGCTAAACTTCAACTCATTGTAGCTCCCACGTTAAGCGGGTAAGCTAAACTTTAACTCATTGTAGCTCCCACGTTAAGTGGGTAAGCTATCTCCATCCCAATTAGCGGTATCAGTGCATACCCAACATGTGACTGCTGCCATCCGGACCGAACCTCCATCAACCCAGCCGTACATTGGCCACAACAACCGGTAGCCTCCACCATGGCATAACCACCATGACAGCAACTCGCCACCATTCCTTCCCGCGCACATCGTGGCCTTCCCCACTATCGCCCCAAACCACCTCGCTGACGACCACCACGTGGCCGTCAACACCACTGGACCAAACTTCACCTGGCCACCCTCAACCCTGGAACCCAGCTTCCCCGTCATGGCCATCCCCGACCGCAGCAGCCACCCAATCCATCACCACCACCAATAAAGCCTTAAAGAGAAATCCACAAACAAAATCCCTAGTCACTCGCCTGGTCTCGCTGCTGTTCTGTGAACCGACGTAGCCTTGAGCCAACGCAGCCTCCAGAGCTCTTCGCCTCATCGGTGTGCTCCGCCACCACCGACGGATCTCACGCTGCCCGACCCCATCGCACGGTGAGCAACCACCTCGTAGCCGTAAATATCGTACAAGCAACTCTAGATCCGAACCACCCCAGTCTGGTGCCGCTCGATGTCGGCGCATGTGCCAGCACGGATCCACCCATCGACGGACCCCGCGCGTCTCCGCCTCTCCAGATCCGACCGATGCCCTCCGGCGTTCGCAGCATCATCATCGAGCAATCTACGACCGGAGCCGCCGTCATGCACTCATCTGCACCTCCATGCCCAGGGCAGATCACCCCGTGTAAGCCCTTCTCCCTCATCCTCTCATCTCTCTCTCTCTCTCTCATTTCTCTTTCATTCATTCAGAAAGAGGAAATTTTCTCTTTGCGTGAAGTTGGGGGAACAGCCAAGTGCTGTTGCTTTTGTATATATTTATTACTTAAAGAGTTGTTTATCATTATGACTATGCTATATACTATTTCAATAGTATAGATGCTATAAAGTATTTTAAAGAGCATTCTGGTATTATTATTAGGTAGTATCACCATTTAGTTGCTTATCCCAAATATTTTTATAGATATGTATATCAAATAAATTTTAGAAATTATTTTTGTAGTAAAATATATTATAATTTGGATATTACCCTAAAAACATTTTCTTTAGGTTTTTTCTATCAAATATATTTTTGACTAGTAAAACATAATTTTCCAAATTATTATACCTAAAATATCAAGTATTTTCGTAAAAGTTTGTAATATAAATATTTTCTAAAAATAGTAATATTATAATTTGGATCCATGACTTGCTGTTTATAGTTGTTTTATTTTGCTTTCAATTATTTTTCTTACTTGTATTTTAATATGCATGTGGACCTAGTCTTAGCGGACTACTATTTGACAGTGACCCTTGGGAGGGTGAAGACAGATAGATATATGGGCTACCCAAATCCAAAAGTCGTAGTAACTGCGTATTACGATAGTCGTGTCGCGACAATCACTAGCCACGAGCTATGTGGACTGATGAGTCACGTGGGCCCCTAGCCTCGAGTTATGCCGGCTGATAGTTTTGGTACTTGACGTGTGTGTGTTATGAGTTGTGAGCTTGTCTTGGGGGAGTCAGCCTACACCTGCCTATACATCGAGATGTCTTCTAAATTGCATACTAGATTGGTTAGGTGACCTTAGTTAATGTCATGTCACACTTCGTTCTAGTCATGACACAGGACAATGTCACATCGCAGAATAGTGCGCTACCCCTTGTACTTGTTTGGTTGTAGGGGTAGTCCACTGTTTCGATGATGGGATATTGGGTCGTGTTATGGTTGGGACACTTTACTTTTACTTTGTGACGTTATGAAATAATTTATATTCAGTATTTATGGCATGTTCTTCCTGTATCTTGTTACGTCCCTCTGAGGACCTGGTGATCTCTCCAGGTGTGTGCCTTTGTGATGTTTCACAGGTGCTCTAGCCAAGGCCTTGTTTTACTCTCTTCCTCCGAGGTGATTGCACTTGGATCGCTTTCGCATCGCTCGACAAATTTATTTGTTATGTATTCTTCTCTTTTTAGTTGGTAGTGGATTTGTCTCCGCCCAACGATTTGTAAATAACAATTTATGAGTTGATTTATAAATTCTTCCTTCTTTATTTGTGGATGAGATTAGTGTCATGGTTTACTGCATTTTACAGCTTTTGTATACATACGATGGTTCCATATATTGGAGTTTACTTCGTATGTATGCAGCTGGCATGTCGACGTACTTAGTCCTAAGTATTTTGGGACTGGAGCGTTACATGTTTTTATGGTAGCCCATGCAAGTCGACTTTATTACTTCGGTTACGTTACTATACCGAAGTGAGCCTGTATATAGGAATAGAGTTTAGGATCTCATCCACATACTTGATCTCCTTCCTTGACTTCAAAATTTGAAATCTCGTTTGCCTTCCTTGATTTGCATGTTGCTTAAACTCTTCCTACTGTAAATTCTTATCTTCCTTTTGTGCTTGACAGAGGTTAGGAAGGAGACTCACGCTAGATAAATATGTTCCATTGTCCCATCACACTACTAGTTTAACTCTTGTAACTTGGGTAGAAAGCCTCACCACCTAGTATCCCTTTTATTATTATGGCCCATTAAGGTAGTATAATTAAATGTCACTAATAGGATATTCTAGAGATCTCTATCTCATCTAGTCGACCCAAGCCTTAGACGAGAAGACCGTAGGACGACTGTATAGCACAAACACCGGACAAGACTTAGATTCTTAAGGAACTTGAACTACTTAGATTTTCTTATATTATTATCTTGCATACTCATATTTTTGACTAGCTTGACTAATGCCTCTATTATAGCCTTGTTTTCCAAGCTTATTCTTTTATCAAGCTTGATCAAGGACAATATTTTATTGAAGGCCTCCACTAACATATTGTCTAATCAGAACCGGTGTATGATGGTATGATCAACCTAAGTGCACTTGGTTTGCTCTTCATTTTATGTGGCTTGAGATATAGTTAGGCTTGCCCTCTAGGATCTCATCCGCGATTGCCTTGACAATCTCTTTTGAATTATTCAGTCGCCTTTGAACCACGTATTTGTATTCAATCGTAGCTTCCTTGAACTCCTTATTGTTTCATCTTTCGCCTATGTTAGAAAGACAAACGCTCCTACTTGATAGATAGACACGGATTCTACTCCTATAAACATGATAGTATATACACAAGTGTAGTTAGTCATCTACCAAATTATGTGATTATCTCTTAATCTTGACTTACTCGATCTTCCCTCAATTCTAGATCTTTTATCGTGACCATCTAATCGTTTGAAACTTAAAAAATAATTAGACCGTTCCTTGATCGTACCCCATCCATATCTTTCCT
Source organism: Iris pallida (assembly GCA_029216955.1). Classification (NCBI taxonomy): domain Eukaryota; kingdom Viridiplantae; phylum Streptophyta; class Magnoliopsida; order Asparagales; family Iridaceae; genus Iris; species Iris pallida. The sequence goes on from JANAVB010040818.1 coordinate 43,109,618, forward strand.
CTAGAACCCGTGTTCCTAACCTATTTTACTAGATTCCTTAATTATTTTTATTTCGTGCTTTAACTTAATCATTTTATTTTGTGCGCCTCATGAACACCCACTTTCTATTTTTGATCCTTTGGGTGTCCTTTACCGTGACATTGATATTCGGAGCACGAGACCAGCTATTACCTTCCAACGAATTTCACATATTAGACATCGACGACTCCACCTTCATGTAGACATATCATGTCCCACTAAAACACGTCCCCTTGTACGCTATTTTTATGATACGACTTTACGGTCAAAAAGGCTAAATCGACACCATTACCATGTTACCGAAATATCTCCCGACTACAGATAGGGACTCAACCTCGACTCAAATCTTTCGACCCAATATATGATTATGATCTACTAAATTCCTTAAATGTTTAACTTTGTGTTTTATCTTGATTGCTTGACCCTTGTCCTTTTATTATCTTGATTTACTAAGGCCCATAACACCTTTTACTCTTCATACAATATTAGAAACCCTTACCTTTCTCCCTTCTAATTGAATTACTTTACTCATTGAGAATTTTCCCTTAAAACTCCCTCATGATTTGTGCAACCTTGTCCTTATTTGAGAAAAGATAAGAAGCGGATCATGACACCCATCAGTTAGAAAGAGATTGGATTAGAAAACCCCATAAAGGAGATGAATGGTATAGTTAAATAAAATGATTGTGTGACTATGAGGCATTAGTTGAAATATGTGATAAGTACTATTAGATAGAATTGAGAAATGTGATATTATGTTTTGACAAGTGATATAATCAAAAGAGGGTATACTTGCGATTTACAAATTATTTCAGAATTTATTAAAAGGTGTAAGATATAATTTTTTTACTTTGGTACTTTGAAGACAAATATCTTTTGTACATAGATAAATTAGAAGGAAATTTCCTACTATGAAGAGTTCAAAAATTTATTTTTGCCTTCGACTAAATTGATTTACTGCAACCTAAATTTTCAAGAAGATTAGAACTCGTAGAAATGTATAGATACGTTGAAAGATGAAGATTGCAGATTTATTGAATTAAAGTTTCATGACTTATTAAATTTCTAATTATGAGATATCGCATATAAAAACATATTTTAAGGAATCGATTATTTTATTTGGTGAGTTGAATAAACAACAGTTTGAAGGATGATATATACATGAGTATACTTCAAGAATTTTAAGTAGTGTTTGAGGTTATTTAAGGATAGTTATCAAATTGAATAAAGGAAAAGAGGGAACTGCTTCAAAAAAATTTAAATTTTACGAGGGAAACGCTAAATTAGATAAGGAACCGAGTATTTGATTATGTTGAGATTGAACTTGAATAGAAATCTTAATTAAGTTACGGTTCAGCATTGCGATCGAAGAAGTTATTGTCTACTCATGAGGTGGCACGTCTAGAGAATAAATGGTAACATTGGGTGAATTTAAACGGTGGTAGATTGTCTTGCATTGATCATCTTCTACACTACAACTGTTGATTTTATTTGACAAAATTATCTAAATTGTCCGTTTGATTAACTTAGGTCTCGGAATCCTCGCTAAATGGTTAATCGTGATTCTTATCGATCAACCCTTCCTACCTCCTCAATCCTATCTACCCTAATTATTCTTAAATTTCGAGGACGAAATTCTTGTAAGTTGGGTAGGATGTAAACCCGCTAAATTTCTACTACAATTTTTTTTTATAAATTGGTATTTATGGTAATTAATTTGTACTTCGTATTGTACGGCGCGTGCAAGTTCGAGTTCTCGTAATTGTACGTCGCGTGCGAATTTGCATTTTTTATTTTTGCTCGTCGAGTGCGAATATGTGCGAGGTACATATTTTTTTAGAAAAAATTTATATATATAAATATAGCTTTCAAATAATAGGCGATAAATATTTTTCATTAATTAATTATTTATTTATTCTAAATGTTGCAGAAAGTCTCGCATTGAGATATCTCCAAAACTTTATTTATTTAATCATAAAAAGGCTAATTTATTTTATGGTATGAAAATAAGTAGTAGTTTAGAAAACTGGTATTTTATTAGTGTGCGAGAGACATGGAAATTATTCCATTTCCACCTTGATTTTTACGAAAACAAGTTATAAATATTTTTATTGCAAAAATGATATTTCAAATATCTGAACATTTATCATGATTTTCAAAATTAATTAATATTATATTATTTGGAAAAGGATATTTTGATTTATTTATTTAATTAATTATGATATTTAATTTGAAAAAGATTTGATTTCAATAGATTTTAAAAGACGGGTTATCTATATTGGTACTAAATTATATCGAATCGGAGTTAAATTGATTTAAACAAAAAGATGGAATTATCCATCGAATTTTAAAATATTGTTAATCTTTATCAAACTAGGGGAGTCCACCTCCAATATAAGGAGAGGCCCTTGTTCCTTTTTCATAAAATTTCCATAACCCAATTTCCTCCACAAACAGAGTGTGCATCATGTCTGTGTCTAGATATTCTTATTCTAGTAATTCTATACAGTCATCCACGTTGGGTCCAACACCCTGGACACGACAACCATAATCGTAGGCAATCTTTAACCATCCCCATCCCCCATTCGTGTCCAGCAATTGGAAGGCAACTCCGCCACCAGCGCCCCCGACTCGGTACCTTGGCCGTTGGCCGCCACCATCGATTTTGCCTCCACCTCCTTATCCGCACCACCATGACTGCTGCCATCCCGACCAAACCTCCATCAACCCGGTCGCACATTGGCCACAACAACTGGCAACCTCCACTATGCCACAACTACCATGACAGCAACCCGCCACCGTTCCTTCTCGTGCACATCGTGGCCTTCTCCACCATCGTCCCAAACCTCCTTGCTGACGACCACCACGTGGACGTCAACACCACTGGACCAAACTTCACCTGGCCACCCTCAACCCTGGAACCCAGTTTCTCCGCCACGACCATCCCCGACCGCAGCAGCCACCCAACCCATAACCGCCACCAATAAATCCTTAAAGAGAAATCTATAACCTTGCTAAAGAGGTGTGGTTGTTGTTGGCCCATTGGTCATGGTCAGGCTGTCCTATCTGGGGTCCCACAGCTTGAGAGTACTACTTGGTAGGTGGGGTCATCTGATCAGATTGAGATGCATGACCTTGCTAAAGAGGTATGGTTGTTGTTGGCCCATTGGTCATGGTCAAACCTGATTTTAATAATTGATCAAACTCTGTCTCGATATAAATACAAGTCAATTCAGATGTTTACCTACGACGTTTTAGACACTGCTCAATGATGGATATCTACTATGTTCAAGATCGAAGCTGTTTGCCATTCAGAATGTATTTCTTTCAAAGCAATATAATTTTTTATTTTATTGAGTCTAGGAATACATTATACACCAAGTCGTACTGTCAAATAGGCTGGCCAAAATCATTTTTCAAAATCACCCTATCTTTTTAAAAATGACCTATGTTTTTGAAAAATATCTTTTTTCCAAACTGCTTCTGAAGGACTTTTCAAAAAGCCAAAATTATTTTTCTCAAATTTAACTGGCAGAACCCTAGCAGAACTCGACCAGAGTTCGGCCAGAGTTCGGCCAAGTTGAACGTTATGTGAACGATTTTGAACTTTGTCTCCCTTCAGTTGCGGTTTGTTACAAAGAGTTCTGTCCAAATTTTGCCCGAATTTTGTAAGAGTTCCGTCTTTGAAAAAACTATAAATAGAGAAGGATTTTGATTATTTTAAATCGCCAATTCACTTTCAATCTCTTCTCTTCTAAAGCTTACATTTCTTCCAAAGAGTTCTAAAAAGCTTTTATTTTTAAATCCTAAGCCAGTCACAATCCTCTAGTCGATTTGCTAGTTCGGTGCGGTCTAGAAGTTTCAGAGCGATTGTAATCGGAGGCTTGATTGAAGATACAACTCTTCACAATTGAAGTTGGTCGAGTTCTTCGTATCAAATCTCGTGTCGGTAGAAGTTGCAAGGACTTCTATGAAAACTTGCAGAATTCTCCAATAGTGGATTCAACTGGAAGCTAGAGTTCTTTCGACTGGACTAGTCCTCACAAGAGGGAAACCAGTATAAATCTCGGTGTTTGCGTTTGCCTTCTGATCACCTTTTTGTTACTGTCATTTATTTTGTGATTATTATTATTATATCTGTGATCTAACTGCTAACGAGTTTTTAATTAGCAATATTCTGCTGCCTACTCTATTCACCCCCTCTAGAGTATTCTGCTTTACGATTTCGTTCCTACAATTGGTATCAGAGCGGGTTATACAGGTAAAGCAAGGTAAAATTGCAGTTATATTCAAGTGGTATATAGATCACAGCATTACACATGGCAACTATGAAATTCACAAGTGAAGGCCAAGCCACAAACAGACGTCTACTATTTGACGGCACAAATTACACTTATTGAAAACACGTATGAGTTTTTTCTGAAATCTCTTGTTTTAACTTATGGTCTGTAGTTATTGATGACTATAAAAAGCCCCCTCGTATTAATGTTGATGGTGTTTTAGTTGAAAAACCCCATGACAAATATACAGAGGATGAAAAGAAAAAGGCCAGTCTTAACGCACGTACTATTAACGCTCTATTTTGTGCTTTAGACAGAACTGAATTCAACAGGGTGTCTACCTGTATGACATCAAACAAAGTGTGAAAACTTCTCGAAGTAACCCACGAAGGAACAACATAAGTCAAGGAGTCAAAGATCAGCAGACTTACTTAGGAGTATGAGGCGTTCAAAATGAAGCCAAGTAAATCAGTCACTCAGATGTTTACAAGATTCTTGGATATTGTAAATCCTCTGTCTTCACTAGGCAAGGATTACAGTAACCATGAGAAGATTCGCAAACTTCTACGAGCTCTTACAAAGAACTAGATTCCAAAGGCTACAACAATCATTGAAGGGAACGACCTCTCAACATTGTCTCTGGAAACACTCATGGGTAAGCTACTCACTCACGAGTTAGAACTTCAAGAATTTGAAGATGCTACGCCAAAGGAGAAGTCAAATAAGTTGATCGCTCTTAAGGTTCAACATAGAAGGACTGTCGAAGACGACTCTGATGACAGCGACTCCGATTCTGAAGATCAAGCTCTTTTGGTAAGAAAATTCAAAAAGTTCATGAGATTTAACAGGAGAACAAAAGACGACAACAACAACAACGAGGACGATTCTATTTGCTACGGATGCAAGAAGAAAGGACACATGAAGAAAGATTGTCCAACAGCATCATCATCAAAGAAAAGTAGCAAATATGACAAAGGCTACCTGAAGAAATCTACATCAAGGAAGTACACCAACACAAGCATATGGCATGAAAGTGAGGCTAGCAACTCAGAAGACGAACAATCAGATGACGCTGCAAATGTGTGCTTGATGGCTTGCGATCAGGTAATCACTAATCCTCTATTTGATCCTTATGATGATTTTACCTTTGAACAACTAGGAGAGGCTTTCAGTGACCTGCTAAATGATTACAGGAAATTGCGTAGTAAATATGAAAGCTCTAAGAAGGTACTCAAAGAGTACAAAGGTGAACTAGGAAGACTTACCAACCAATTAGATCATGTTAGAAATAATGACTCTTCAAATGAGTCCGGTGAGCTTTTTTCTATTAAATTGTTGTTACACGAGACTGTTAAGCTATCCGAAGAAAAAGACCAAATTATCATCCAGTTAAAGGAAGACCTATCTAAGGAGAGAAAGAGTCTCCAGTGTTCACAGATCAGATTAGAATCACTTACATCTGACTATACTAGATTATATGACACTTCCAAAAAGTTGAAAATTAGTTTAGGAAAACGGTCTGAAGTTGCTGCTTCCTAATCTCACAAGTGTCAGTTACGAATCATCGGAACACGTCCAACACTGTCAGACCAATCCATACCAAAACTATGCCCAAGAAGACTAATAGGCATGCATTCTTCTATACTAGAAAACCAAAATCTACCAATCATTCACCTCATACTACTTTCAACACTCAACATGCTAAATGTCATTATTGTGGCCTCATTGGTCATATATCTTCTGTATGTAGAATCAGAAAGTTAGTAGATTTAAATATTTATGTATGGATACCAAAAACTAACCAGTCAGGATCCTACAAGAAATGGGTACCAAGAGTTTCATCTGTAAATTGTTTTGTAGGTGGGACGCCCTTCATATGCTAGGAGCAAATAGATCCTCGACAGCGTTGCTCACGGCACTTGACCGGTGACGCTTCACTATTCGCAACACAGTCCAATAAGAATAAAGAAGGATACGTCTCCTTTGGTAATAATTTAAGAGGGTACATAATCGGTATCGATGACATTGGTAAGGCTCCCTATCCAGTGATTAAAGATGTATGTCTAGTTACCGAGCTAAAACATAATCTGCTCAGCATAAGCCATTTAGCTGATCATGGTTATGGTATTAACTTTGTCAAAGATAAATGTACTATAGTTGATAGTTCAACTGGTAGTACTATATTTGAAGGTATTAGGAAAGACAACATATATATTTTCTATTTGTTGGAAGATGCTAACAAAGCAGGTAGATGTTTGATGGCCAAAAGCATCGAGAGTCAACTATAGCATATGAGACTCGGCCATGCAAACATGGATATAATTTTAAGACTATCTACAAAGAAATTGGTACGCGGCTTACCGGACATTTCTTTCAAGAAGGATACGGTATGTAGTGAATGTGAAAAGAATAAAGCTACCAAATCCGTATTTAAATCTAAGAACGCTGTAAGTACCACTAGACCTTTATAACTGTTGCATATGGACTTATTTGGATCCAGTAGAATTGCTAGTCCAGGTGGTAAGTTATATGCATTTGTCATTATAGATGATTTCTCTAGATAAACATGGGTTTATTTTCTTACACGCAAGAACGATGCATTATCAGAATTCGTCACCTTTTGCAAGAAAGTACAGAAGGAAAATGGGTTCTTGATTACTCGCATTTGTAGTGATTATGGCGACAAATTTGAGAATGCAGAATTCAAGCTATTTTGTGACACACACGGTTATTTGCATGAATTCTCTTGTCCTAGGAATCCGTAACAAAATAGAGTTGTGGAACGTAAGAACAGAACTCTATCTGAAATGGCTAGAGTAACGTTAAACCAATTTAGTCTACCTAGATACTTTTGGGCTGAAACTGTAAATACAACATGCTATATTCTCAATAAGGTTCTAATTCGACCTATATCGAAGAAGACTCCCTATGAACTATGGTTTGATAAAACACCAAATGTTTCATATTTCAAGATTTTTTGTTGTAAATGTTTTATTCTTAATACTAAAGACAATTTGAGTAAATTTGATGAAAAGGCCAATGAAGGTATATTTTTAGGTTATACAACAAAGAGCAAAGGATACAGAGTCTTCAACAAAAGAACCATGATCATCGAAGAATCAATCAATGTCAAGTTTGATGAGCTAAATCAACACTTAGACGATGATGACAATAAAGACTTAATCACACCAAGTACAGCTACTGTAAAACCTTCACACAGAGATACAAAACCATCACATCAAGCATCAGATGAACCTTCAAGCAAAGAAGCCGGAACTAGCAATCCTGAGACTACACCAAAAGAGATGAATTTTTTGGCTAATCATCGAAAGGACTTGGTAATTGGTGAGATTACCAAGGGTGTAAGTACTCGTTCCTCTAATAAAGATATAGCTTCTTGTGTTGCTTTTGTTTCATAGTTTGAACCCAAAAATATTGAAGAAGCATGTAGTAATAATTTTTGGTTAGATGCTATGTAAGAGGAATTAAACCAATTCGAACGGAATCAAGTTTGGAAACTTGTTACCAAGCCTATTGATCATCCGGTCATTGGCATTCGATGGGTATTCCGAAATAAACTGAACGAGAATGGTTTAGTGACTCGTAATAAGGCTCGACTCGTAGCTCAAGGTTACAATCAAGAAGAAGTTATCGACTACGATGAGACTTATGCCCCAGTTACGAGATTAGAATCCATTCGCATGTTATGTGCATTTGCATGTTTTCATAATTTTAAGTTATTTCAAATGGATGTCAAAAGCGCTTTTTTAAATAATTTTATAAAAGAAGAAGTTTATGTTGCTCAACCTCCTGGTTTTACTGATTTTAAATTTTTTGAATATGTTTTCAAGTTGAAGAAAGCCTTATACGGTTTGAAACAAGTCCCTCGTGCTTGGTACGATCGTCTGAGCTCTTTTCTACTTGATAACAATTTTTCAAAGGGAAAGGTTGACACTATATTGTTTATAAAATCTTTGAATAACAACATTCTTTTGATTCAAGTCTATGTAGATGATATTATTTTTGGATCTACTGATGAATCTCTTTGTCAAGAATTTTCAAAGTGTATGTAGAATGAGTTTGAGATGAGCATGATGGGAGAGCTAAAATTCTTTCTCGGACTGCAAATCAAACAAACCAACAAAGGGACGTTCATAAATCAAGCAAAGTACACAAAGTATCTATTAAAGAAGTTCGACATGGAAGCAGTCAAGCCACTTAGCACTCCAATGGCGACTTCAACCAAGCTTGATATTGATGAACAAGGCAAACCTGTCGACATACGTAAGTATCGAGTTATGATCGGTAGCTTACTGTATTTAACTGCTAGTCGATCAGACATTATGTTTAGTATTTTTTTATGTGCACGCTTTCAAGCTAATGCTAAAGAATCACATCTGTGCGCAGTTATGTGTATCTTCCGATAACTTAAAGGCACTTCTTCTGTCGGCTTATGGTATCCCAAAACTATGTCATTTGACCTAACCGGTTATTCTGATGCTGATTTTGCCGGATGCAAAGTAGATAGAAAAAGCACTAGCAGCACATGTCATTTCCTAGGAAAAGCTCTAGTCTCTTGGTTTAGTAAGAAGAAAAATTCTGTTGCATTATCAACAACCGAGGCTGAGTATATCGCCGCAGGACGTTGTTGTGTACGAATTTTGTGGATGAAGCAAACTTTAGAAGACTATGGATTGTATTTTACACACATACCCATTTTCTGTGACAACACTAGTTCTATTAATTTGACTAAGAATCCAGTATGTCACTCTCGTACTAAACATATCGAGATTAGACATCACTTTCTTAGAGATCATCAACAAAATAGAGATATAGACCTTGTATACATAAATACACAGAATCAATTAGCTGACATACTCACAAAACCTCTAACAGAAGATCGTTTCAATTATTTACGTCAAGAATTAGGAATTTTAGATGTCAATAATATTAATTAATTATGTTTTATTAATTAATATTCGATACTCAATAACTGGTTTCGAGACAAGCCTAAAAAGAGTCTGTCTGTCACCACGACAACGGTCGAAGCAAAGCGGTATTTAAGAGTTTTTCGGTGAACCTCCGTTAGCTGGAACAGTACTCCTACAGCTAATCTAAGACAAATGCTGAGTAGAGAATATAAATTTATAAAATAATATTAATTATGTTATTTGAAATCTAAATTTACTAAACTCTGAATTAAACATTTAAAACGAATTGATAATATATATATATTTTATATATATATATATATATATATATATATATATATATATATATATATATATATATATATATATATTGGCGAATTCGGCCCGAGTCCGGTCCAAATTCGGCCAGAGTTCGGCTGGGTATATATATGAACCAGTGAGAACCCGAGGCCATCTCTTCTTCATTCTTCAAAACTTTATCAAAACAGCAGCAGTCGTGCCCCTAAACCCAAGTTCATCTCCACCTTTCTTCTTCCAATCCACGTGGAGATCTTCGTCCAAAATTTGGATTCGTGCAGAAAATTTCGTCCTCTACAGCATATCCAATTCTCGGGAGGTATAATTCCTTCTTTCCTCCACTTTCCAATTGTTAGGATTTCTAGTTTTTGGGATAGAATGCCTAAGGGATTCAATCCTTTGAAAAGGAAGAAGACCCATGCCAGTAAAGAGGCATCGTCTTCGGATCTGTATACAGATTCCCTCTTTTCTTTGGTCCAATCTGATGACGGTGCATCGGACGAGTTTTATTTCAAAACTCCCGACCAAGCCCTACTTTGGTATACCGATTTTATTATGCGTATTATTTGTACCGGATCTTCGATCAAATGGACTGTCTTTCCCGACCACCGTCCTTACTTTGAGGCATTAGGGTTACAATACTTTGTTACTTTACAATTCCCTATAGCTACTAATGCTATTAGACTATTTTACTGTAATTTTGTGTTAGACACTTTTACTGCAAAAACACGTGTCGGAGGGATAGATATCGAGTTTACTGATGAAATATTAGCAAAAATCCTTGGTATTCCAAACAAAGGTGCCCCGCTCGATGACATCTCTGATTTCGATTTCCCCGATGGTACGACTCTCGTTAGTTTGAAGAATGAGCTTTGTGCGCCCGCACGTGCTCGTCCTGAAAAGTTCAAGGCTAATAACTTGAACTTGTTTAACTACGAATTACATCGCATCATCTATTCCACTATATTTTCAAAATCTACTTCAAAAGATGATTTTACTGTACTTGAGCTTTCTGCTTTATATCACATTCTTAAGGGGATTCCTTTCTCTTCCCCTAAGACTATCATTCAGATGATGGGTAGATGTCACAGAAGATACTGCAACCTCTCTTATGCGATGCTCATCCCACGCATCTTTCAGAGATTCGACATTGACTTATCCACTTGTGCTCTGGACCATGAGCCCAAGTTCCTCAAACTCTCTCGTCGCAACATTGCCACTGTTCCTCCACCTACTGCACCTGCTCCTCCTGTACCTACTCCTACAGTACCTGGTCCTCCTCAGTCTTACCCTATGACCTTTGAGGGTATTCATCAGCATCTTTCAGATCTGCAGTCATTTTATGTTGACACTTCCAGGGAACATGAGTTTCATGATGTGACTCGGTTCCAGGCTATTGCCAACTCCTTCGCCGATCTGCGATTTGCACAGACGGGCCACTCTGCTAGCTCTCTACCTCGAGATCCTTCTATTTCTGGCTACCGTATTGATGATGAGGTGGTCCACTTTCTGTTCCAGCCAGGGAACGCTTACGATTGGTATCGTACTTCTGGTGCCACTGTTCATACTTCTGGAGTCGACACTTCTGGAGCTGGACATGCTGGCGCTGCAGCCGATGATGATGATGAGGATGATGATTTTTAAGATATTATTCTTATTGAGACTGATATTTTGTCTTATGTTTACTTGGAAATGCTCCGTCATTTTACGATATTATCAGTACTCTTTATTTCAGTTATGATTTATGACTTACATAGACACATATTTTTATGCCTCAGTTTGGCATTTGACTCATATCAGTTTATTATTCAGCACTTTATTTGTTTTAGCTTTATTCTAGCATTATCTTTCTATTATGCTTCATATTAACTGCTTTTGACAAATACCATGCCTGTGATGAATGTTCTTATATTTTTTAATTGTGTTTCTTCATTGATTGTTACTTATGCATTTATTGTGGGGGAGCTTTCTCTTTTGCAATTATTTTGCTAAGTGACAACGGAGGAGAAATAAGATCTAACATCTTCATGAATACAGGTTATGAACAATTTTTTGGGTACATTTTTGAATTGATCCAAACTAAGATGTTATATCGGCAAGGTTTATTAATTATCAAAATGGAGGAGATTGTTGGTCCATTGGTCATGGTCAAACCTGATTTTAATAATTGATCAAACTCTGTCTCGATATAAATACAAGTCAATTCAGATGTTTACCTATGACATTTTGGACACTGCTCAATGATTGATATCTACTATGTTCAAGACCGAAGCTGTTTGCTATTCAGAATGTATTTCTTTCAAAGCAATGTAATTTTTTATTTTACTGAGTCTAGGAATACATTGTACACCAAGTCGTACTGGCAAATAGGCTGTCCGAAATCATTTTTCAAAATCACCCTATCTTTTTAAAAATGACCTATGTTTTTGAAAAACATTTTTTTTACAAAAAGCTTCTGAATGACTTTTCAAAAAGCCAAAATTATTTTACTCAAAATCAACTGGCAGAACCCTAGCAGAACTCGACCAGAGTTCGACCAAGTTGAACGTTATGTGAACGTTTGATTTTGAACTTGGTCTCCCTTCAGTTGCGGTTTGTTACAAAGAGTTTTGTCCGAATTCTGCCCGAATTCTTTTAGAGTTCTGTCTTTGGAAAAACTATAAATAGAGAAGGATTTCGATCATTTCAAATCACCAATTCACTTTCAATCTCTTCTCTTGTAAAGCTTATATTTCTTCCAAAGAGTTCTAAAAAGCTTTCATTTTCAAATCCCAAGCCAGTTACAATCCTCTAGTCGATTTGCCAGTACGGTGCGGTCTAGAAGTTTCAGAGCGATTGTAATCAGAGGCTTGATTGAAGATACAACTCTTCACAATTGAAGTTGGTCGAGTTCTTCGTATCAAAGCTCGCGTTAGTAGAAGTTGCAAGAACTTCGTATGAAAACTTGCGGGATTTTCCAATAGTAGATTCAACTGGAAGCTAGAGTTCTTCCGACTGGACTAGTCCTCACAAGAGGGAAACCAGTATAAATTTTGGTATTTGCGTTTGTCTTCTGATCACCTTTTTATTACTATTATTTATTTTATGATTATTATTATATCTGTGATCTAACTGCTAACGAGTTTTTAATTAGCAATATTCTACTGCCTACTCTATTCACCCATCCTCTAGAGTATTCTGCTTTACGATTTCATTCCTACAGTTGTGGTCATTGTTTGAGGCTGCGAGGGAAATTACTTCTCTTGGGCAGTCGAGTTTTTAGAGGGGTTGGTAAGTGGGGGCAATTTGATAGCTACGAGAATTCATCCTATTGGCACGAAGGTAAGAGCAATATTAGAACATATTCAAGCAAGAGGCAGTTCAAGCAATCAATTGAGAGTTCGAAAAAGTTGAAGGCCAAATGAGGTAATTAGTCGATAAGTTGTGGATGAGATACTATTTCCTAATCCTATATGCAAGCTTGCTTGGTACAGTGATTTAACTAAACAATACTTTCGTTGACCTGCATGGGCCACCTCAAAACATGTAACATCCCGGTCCCAAAATACGTAGGACTAGGTACATGACATGCCAGTCGTATAATAAATATACATAAGCTGTAAATGCGGTATATAAACAGTCATGACTCACTAATCTCATCCACAAAATAAAGAATATCGACATTATAAAATCCAAAATAAAATATCATTTTACAAGTTGCTGGATGGAGACAAATTCACTACCAAACATTAAACTAGAAGGAAAGGAAATTAAAAAAATAAAGAATACGAATAGTAAATAGTCCAAGGGTATTTCATATTCGATAGAGAGAGAAGATCACGATCTTGGTTGGAACTCCTGCAAAAATTTATGAAAATACACACCTAGAGAGATCACCAGGACCTCAGTGAGACGTAAAAAGATACAAAAAATGCCATATAAATTGTGTAATAAAATAAAGAATGCATGCAATAGGGTACCTAACCAATCTACTATGAATATATAGTTAAGAATAATCCTTCAATGAATTGGCTCTCTGGCTATAAATGGGATCGACATAGTCTCCATTTGGGACACCAGAGGCCATACGCATAACATTCTACAAACGTTAGTGGCCAACCTGTAAAGCCCACTTCTCGATTTTTTTTATTTTTTTATTATGATTAACTTTTATGGTCATTAGGATTTGGACCTAAGCTCATAAGAGAGCTATGATCATATTATGGTCATTTGGTCCTTATATGGTTTATATAAGCATTGTTTAATTATTTTATTGCATATTATAATTTTTTAGAGATTTTTAGATATTTATTTATTAAGGTTTAATATTTTTAATGACTTTCAAATTTTTATAATAGGTTTATTTGAGACTATTTTGAGACCCAGTAATTTATGTAGGCTCTGGTAGGTTATAAATATTTTCTATAATTTTATAGAATTTTTTTTGCAATTTTTAGATTTTTTTTTTATTAAGTTTCATATATTTTAAAGACTTCCAATATTTATTATTAGGCCATTTGAGACTAATATAAGGTAAATTATTTTTATTTATATTCTAGGAGGTTAGATATATTTTCTTTAATTTTTTACAATTTTTTAGGAAGTTTTAGGATTTTATTTGAGTTTATTTGGCCATAGAATGATTTTTAAATCATTTTCTGTAATTAATTATCCAGTCATACCCAATCAGTGCTGGCCGGGACCACCCGTCAGCCATTGTAGCGCCCATTCAGCGGGTACTGACTGCACCCATCCTATATATATATATATATATATATATATATATATATATATATATATATATATATATATATATATATATATATATATATATTCGCTGAAAAATAAACCCTAATTTAATTCTGGCCGATTTTGAGAAAACTTGTTCCAAGGAGACCGTCGACTTCCTAAGGCGATTGCGGACAACTCCGACCTCCTTTTTGCGTGCCATTTTTTGTTAGATTTGTACTGAGATATAATTTTCGAATATCTAATTTATTTTTATTATCTCTGAACCTTAATTTCTGTAAAATTCGTAGAGTGTCAGTTGTCCGAAACTTGACACGTTTCGGTGTTTCGAGATTTCGGGAGGACCAGAAATCGAAATCACGAACTGTTTGAAGTTTCAGAAAGATAACACAGAGCTATACGACATATATTTTTTTCTAGAAATTAACTAATTCATCTAGTATTTTAGTTATTCTGTTGAACTCAGAATTGATCGATGAATCACCGTCTTGGTCACGATTAGCTATAACGGCGATATCTGTTGACCAAAACGTGAATTTTTGGCACGGTTGATTCCAGTGCTCTCGTGGTGCTAAAATCTACCAAGGTGCACTTTCAAAACCTTGAAGTCACGAAGTTTGACTAGATAGTCAATGGTACATCTCGATTTATATTCCATGGTTTCCAAAATTGGAAACATGATTTTTTGTAGCCAAACTTTCATGTTTAGATTATATTCAGATTATTATTAGGTTAAATTATATTTTTAAGTAATTTATTCCAGAATTAATTATTATTAGATTAGTTAACCCATTAGCCACTTATTCCATGAATTTAGAACTAGAACCTTAGAATTGACTTGTGGTTTTCGTGCATGGTTCATGGTACGATGTATATTATAGGTTGACAGCTTCTAGATCGACAATCCCCTCATTCTCGACTTGTGACTACTGTTTGTGCAAGGACCTTTAGCAAGTGCACTTTTTGATTGCTTTCGATTCATAGTAGTCTTTCCATTTCATGTTTATACATATGCTCTTACTTGTTGACACATTGTTACACGGATTAGTGTTATAGATCTCTACATACTATATTTCGTGATTGTCGTATTTCCGTGTTTTATGACTTGTTCGAGTCCATGAGTACTAGTCGGGAGGAAAAATATCTTAGTAGACATATGGACTACCCAGAACTATCCTTTGTGTCTTTCATGGAGAATAGCAGCTGTACACAACACGTACAGGGTGCCTAATTTATCCCATAGCCGTTCACATGTCGAAACTGATATTTCAAAACACATATATAATTGTCTTTTATTTATTTTTCCTTGTTTTCTTCACCGCTTGCCATGTCACCCCATTTACATATTTTTCCAGTGGATTCATCATGTTATAGAGTTACCTACTTGCTTTCTAGACATGCCATGATAGCACTTACTTTCTAGTTTCATCTCACATATGATATTTTTACGTCTTGTGAATTCTATTGTATTTTTGCATTATCGTTGGTTTGTGTGCTTGTTCCATTTCTGACTAAAAACTAACATTTTTCAGGTTAGCTGTGGCTTCACTTAGCATTGAGAGATATGGGTGTACTAGCAGGTAGAAACCTAAAGATTAGATTGATGTGGTATCATTTTTACTAAATGTAAGAACCTTGTATTTTCTCTAAATATAAATGTTGTAAATATTGTAATCAATTTAGAAATATGAATGAGCAATAAATATTATATTTATGTGATTTTGAGCATCTTGGTCGTGACAGCGTTCTACCACCGACTCTGTGGCATAGGCAGGCTTGGAAACGCACTCGTATCCCGAAAAGCGGGTGCGGGTCGTGACACAACCTGATAGGATAATCTCATACATTATCTCCAGCGGAGCTTTCAGGTTACCGAAAGGTGCAATAGTATCCCATATATTAAGGAATTGTTTTCCCCACCCAATGCTCCTACCTAGGTCGTATCCACGACATTGTACCTCTACTAACTGCCAAGGCTCCTAGCATGCATCTATTTGGCAATTAGACCTAACGCAAGCACATGGGTGATCAGCCAATATGTAAGTACCTCTATATGATACTAACAACTCACACACATCTCATGGCACATTGTGAGATCCCATCTTACTGTATCAGTATTTATATACGGGTACATATTTTGAGCCGTATTTCATAATTCTTGGTTTTCAAAATATTTTAAAATTTTTCCAAGGTATAAATTTATCTTGACTTGGTTTAATTTGGTTTGATTCAACCTATCTTGCTTTGTTTGGTTTGGGTCGGTTTTACATGAAAAAAGATTTTGTATAAAAACCCACCCCCCTCTCTCTCTCTCTCCTCCATTGACTTTTCATTTTCTTCTTCCTTCCATTGTCTTCTCCAACCTAAGACAAGTACATCTTGCCAAATGTTGGACAAATATGATTTAATTGTTCCATTCTCTTTATTGCTACATTATAAAATATTTTAGTTCTTGGTATTTTGGATTTTGGAGGATAACTTCTTGTGGATCTATGTTTATGTTATTTTTGGATTTCTTGAATTTTGATCTATCAAACTTTATTATTTTTAAGTTTTTATTGTTCCATGTTGTAGATAATTTCGTTCTACCTCATTTTGACCTTTGAAAGTCCTAATTTTGAGTTATTTTGACCAAGTAATGGACATTTGAAGTTCTTAGGTTCCTTGGAGTTCATCCTCGGCCAAGTGGGTAGGGGTGCAACTCGGGCGGGTTGGGTCGGGCTTGAGGTCAACCCGAGCCCAACCCGATGAATCATAAGTCAAGTCCGAGCCCAAGCCTGACCCGACCTCGGGTTCAATATATGAAGCCCAAGACCAAGCCCGGAGGATCGGGTTTGGCTCGGGTTGGGTCGGATCCATCGGGTTTATCGGACTCTAATATAATATTTGAAATAATTCTAAACAAAAGTAATATTAAACTCATAATCAAATAGCAATCAAGTCTTAATCATTACAAAATACAAACTGAAATAAGATTTACGATAAGGAGTTGAAGAGTTTGGGTGGAGAAATTTAGAATTTAAATTTTTTATTTAAGAAGTATGAAACTATATATATATATATATATATATATATATATAAGTCGGGATTCGGATTCTTCGGGTAACCCGACATATTAACCCGAGCCCAACCCGATTTTTGATCGGATTCAAATATTTTAACCCGAGCCCGAACCCGAGTATCTTCAACCCTAACCCAACCCATTAACGGGTTTATCCGTTCGGGTTCGAGTTTAGCCCGCCCAAGTTGCACCCCTACAAGTGGGGAAGAAGAATAGTGTTTGCACACTCTTGAGTGCAAACTGCTGTGGGCGCATAGGCCTTTCATTTTTGTGCATGCTATGCGCCCACAAATAGTATGGGCGCATAAGCTTTGGGCGTATAGCCTTTGGGAGCATAGCTTCCTTTGGGCGCATCCCTATGGGCGCATAGCTTTCTTTGGGCACATAGTATTCCCTTTGGGCGCATAGTTCCTTTTAGGCACATAGTCTCCTTTGGGCGCATAACGTCCCTTAGACTCATAGCATTTTATGTGGGCCCATAGTATTTTGTGTGGGCTTATAGTGTTTGTGTGGGCGCATAACATTTATATCGGCTCATAGTATTTTGTGTGGGCTCATAGTGTTTGTGTGGGCGCATAACATTTTATGTGGGCTCATAGTGTTTTGTGTGGGCTCATAGTGTTTGTGTGGGCGCATAACATTTTATGTGGGCTCGTAGTATTTTGTGTGGGCTCATAGTGTTTATGTGGGCACATAACATTTTATGTGGGCTCATAGTCTTCATGGGTACTCATAGCCTTCATGGGTGCTCATAGTCTTCATGGGTACTCATAGCCTACATGGGTGCTCATAGTCTTCATGGGTACTCATAGTCTCCATGGGTGCTCATAGCCTCCCTGTGTGGTCATAGCCTCCATGTGTGCGCATAACCCCCTGGTGTGGGCGCATGACCTCATGGACTTAGTCATACACTTCCATGTTTTCTAATCCGTCTAGGTTGCACCCCTCTAGACCTATCATGACCCCTTTTGTTTATTGGTATATTTCGTGTCTTCTTGCTGGTTCCTTGGACTTTGACACGATCTTAGTACGACTGACTTAGACGTTTGGGGTAATGATTCTTACGTGCTGGTACGGCACAGAATTTCCATGCGCCGGTGCAGTAGCTGTTTCACTATTTTACTATTTTGCCCGTTTAAATTATTTTGTAGCTAGAGTCTGGCAAACCTCAAAACATAAAAGCTTTAGATCTTTGTCTTGGCTTCAAGAATCTTCTTGTTTCACTTTAATTGGAGATTTTCATGTGATTTGATAGTTTAATTCCTCGAAAAAATGTATATGATTTTCTTAGCCTGCTTTCTGTACTCGACCTAAATTGCGACAACATATCTTAAATAGCACGACAATTTCTTATCAAGGTTAGAAGATTTTGCATGATTAGAGAATAATTGTACACCCTCATACACTCAAACATTAGCAGAGATTCAATTATTGTTTTGTGCCAAGTAGTTACTACCTCTATTCCTTCTCACATGTTATAAAAAGCCTTTCGTCAAGATCTTTCTACATGCTATCTTACGCCTATGATTTGCTTAACTAGATAGTGGACCGTTGTGGTACACTTATAATTTATGTCTCATTTCTTTGCTTAATACGATAGTGACCCGTTACGGTGCACGCAAGGTACATGTCAGTTCTTTACTTAACATGATTGTGGCCCGTCGTGGCGCACCCCTACCAATTACTCTTAACATGATAGTGACCCGTCGTGGTGCACTCAAGACAAGTAATATGACATGACATGAACCATGAATGCTGTTGCGACAGCTTTATTGGCTTACAAGTAATGAATAATTTGGACACTGTGGGTGTTTCTCTTAAGTGTGTTTGTACAAGCTACATGTTATGTATTGCATCATGTCTAAGGCATGGATTTCTGATGACCACGGTCAGGGATTCATACTGAATCTTGCTAGGATTAATGACTAGATTGATCAAGTAGTTCATGAAGAGACTTTCCCAATTACCTGTTGCCCGTTTGATCCCATCCTTATACATATATATATATATATATATATATATATATATATATATATATATATATACATGGGATTTGGAGCTATCTGTCATGATGAGCACATTTCTAGCTCACCGTCGAGTGGGGCACCTCCTTAGGACACATGTATCTTACTACATTATTTCTGCTATACTGATTTTTTTTGCTGGGGTCACTCCGATAGCAGCAGACGGGTAACTGGACTTGGAAATCTCTTTGCATCTTGTTAGTAACTAGGCTTGTGATAACCCTAGTTAGTTAAAGTATCAAGCCGTACTCATTGCTTGGCCGTGATTGATGGATGGAGTCATTCCAGTCCAGTCTAGTTTTGTCTAGGCAGTGTCCATATATTTATTTCAGTACACTATGGATTATGCTTTATCTTGTCGATAAATGATCGGAGGCTAAGTTCTGTTAAGGAGAAAGGTTACAACCCCGGTCTTTGTTTGGTTTAAGGGTTGTAACTTGGCTTCCTGAATAGTTTCAAGTCATCTTATCATTTGTCGTCATATTTAGTACAATATGCTCTACATGATCCTTTTGCTGCACAATAATTAGAGACTAAGTTCTGTTCAGGAGAAGGGTTACAACCCATATCCTTTTTTGGTTTAAGGGTTGTAACTTGACTTCCGAATTAGTTCCTAAGTCTACTTATCATTATCTATCTATAAAATTCTTACATGCTCACATGTTCAATTATCTCACAAGCTGTACATGACTCCCTATACCGGGTCACCATGCTCTTATAACCCGACTATCTCACAAGTTCACAGGTTTAATTGCTTTTACATATTCTCAAGCTTCTGTTTACTTAACATGTCTACACTTTACATTATGTCGCATGAGAATTACTTTATGCTCCAAGATGCTTACTTATTGTCTTTCTATGTTCGGGATAAGTGCATTGGAAGTGCACGAGTTTCAATCTGCTCTTACTCATTTGTATCTCAAATTATTGATGTTAGTGATTGCTGGTTTTAGTTCATAGTTTGGCTTCCTTTGTGGTACTTGCTATTGGGGGTCTGACCCCACTGGTTTTGTTTGGCCAGATTTGATAGAGAAGCCCAGAGGAACTTTTGCACCATCTACTCGACGGTAACCATCCAGAGCACCAGAGTACCTGAGTGGGTTTCTTATTTCATTCTCCCACTTGATATGTACATTATTCTTTTGTGGCGTTTAGCCTCCGAGCACGTGTTTAGCTCGTGCTTTCATTCTTGACATTTAGCCTACGGGCCAAAATATGATGTGCGTATTCTAGACTATAGCTAGAGCTTATCATGTTTGACTATTACTCTTGCTAGTTTTCTATTTTGGTATGACTAGCTTCATGATCATCCATGCATAAATGGTTTGGGACGTTTTACTATTGTGTGTCTGATGATCATACTTCTTGTACTTTGTACAATTGCCCGTGATTGAGATACCTAGGATTGCTTGACCTCGGATCGACTGTTGGCTTGTAGAAATAACCTCCATGTCTTGACAGCTTATACGCAATTTCAGAGTACTAGCGTACTTTGGTATTACGTAGCTGGCCTTGTCAGTCCCCACTTGCCAGTATTTTGGTTCTGGGGTATGACACGGTTTTAGTGGTGGCCCATGCAGGTCTAATTTTTCAGATATGTGGGGGTTACTGATGTTTAGTTATCTCAGTCACAATTATCTTTATTGATATCCTTCGTATTATTCTCTACCCTAATCTTTTGACCTGATATCTGCCTTGATCGTTGATTCTCTTCTGTTCCCTCAATTTGATCTTTGTGTCCTTTTACTTTCAGGGGCAAAGTTCCTAATCCTTCTGATTACCTTATTTGGGTTTTGTCGATGGCAGGTCAGCAATCTTCTGTTAGGCCGGTTGTGGAGGATCAGTCTCAACATTCAGGTGCAGAATCAAGAGTTGACTCGAGGGCAGAGATGTCAGTCCATCCCGATTATCCCATTGTGCCCGTACAACCAGCAGTTCGAGCGAAGGTAGTTCCAGATCAATATGATATACCTGTACTCATAGGAATGATCAAGGAAATGATGGAGTCACAACAACGACGAGATTTCGTTCTCCAACTGAGTATCCAGATGTTGATAGACCAAAGTGAGCAAGGAATACCCGTAGAATTTCAAGCCGAGGACTTGCATCCATAGAAAGTACAGATTGGAGACAGACAGTACCAGTCATCTAGTCAGTCAGCATATCGAGCCCGACCTACTATAGAGGCAGTACGAGAGCAAGAGCATGGAGCTAGACGGACCGCATCTAGAACTGAGGGTCGTAAGAGGTTCCATTCATCCGTATCTGGCTTTTTATCCCGACGTCCTTCACGAGTACCAGCAGACCAACTCCATACCAGCACCAGGAGTTACTGACGTATGTTCCTTCTGTGGAAGGGAAAGGCACACTCATTTCACTTGTCGGAGGGCTAACCTTCTATGTTTAGCGTCCGGATCACCAGACCATATAATAGGGATTTGTCCCTTGAGGAGTTCAGCTGGATCTTCATCCTTCTAGCCTTCCAACCAGCAGGCACCAACGCCAGTTCAGCAGAGGCGAGCTCAGAGGCCTTCATCGATACAATCCCGTGCATTCTATCAGGAGAGGCCTCAGCAGTATAGGCAGGCCAAGGCTCAGAGGCAGCAAGACCAGCAGCAGTATCAAGTAGAACAAGTAGCATGTACCTATTGTGGCAAATTGGGGCTTTACAGATCAGTTTGTTGGACGACCAATAGCCGATGCTTTCGCTGTGGAGCGGAGGACCATTCATTTACCACTTGCCCATATCCGACATCTTGAGGACGACCATCTACACCAGATATACCTCCGCCGTCCTATCAATCACCCCCGGTATCACCTCTAATAGTGGATGAGCAGCTAGGGCCAATATTAAATGTTCAACCATTGGTATAGTACCCACCGCCATCGCGAGCTCAGAGGATCAGGCAGCTCAGAGCACAGTTGAATGTGCAGTACCAGGAGCAACCCTAGTATCTGTATAAGGGCAATACCTTAGGAACCTCAGGTACATCTTTATAGATTTCTTTCAGGTACGACCTTGGGGTTGTGTTTCAGTAGCAGGCCAGGTAGTGGCGGTATATCTTGGGTTCTTGTAGGTGATCTTGTATTCTATCCACGAAAGGAGTACAATGGACGGTTTGAATTATTCGGTGAGTGAAGGTAAGTTTCTCGTCCCAACTCTTCTTTCTTCGTAGTCGAGGAAAGTGATAAATTCATTGGTATCGACTACGATGATACGTCCTGGGTAGTGCCATATCTTAGACTAAGTAATTGGTACCGACTTACTTTGAGACTTGACCTTTATCTATTTTGGAGTCAACGTAGACCAGCAAGGATGTTGGTCCCTACTCAACTGACTCAGAAGACCTGTTTATTAATATGCCTCCAATCCTTCTTGATTATGGTTGTGTTATTGCTTACGCATTTATTTACATTAGAGTTGCCTTCATTTACTTATATGCCATGCTTCATTTTATTGAGATGATTCTATTTTCTTGAGCTTTTGTTTTTGGTTATCTTGCTCGACTAGCTTTAGGAAATTTCGAAGATGAAATTTTTCTAAGGATGGGAGAGATGTGAAACCCCGTCTCACTGTATCAGTATTTATAAATGGGTACGTATTTTGAGCCGTATTTTATAATTCTTGGTTTTCGAAATATTTTAAAAAATTTCTAAGGTATAAATTTATCTTGACTTGGTTTAATTTGGTTTGATTCAACCTAGCTTGCTTTGTTTGGTTTGGGTTCGTTTTACATGAAAAATGATTTTATATAAAAACCCACCCCTCTCTCCCTCTCCTCCATTCACTTTTCATTTTCTTCTTCCTTCCATTTCTTCTCCAACCTAAGGCAAGTACATCTTGCCAAATGTTGGAAAAATGTGATTTTAATTGTTCCATTCTCTTTATTGCTACATCATAAAATATTTTAGTTCTTGGTATTTTGGATTTTGGAGGATAATTTCAAGTAGATCTACGTTTATGTCATTTTTAGATTTCTTAGGTTTTGATCTATCAAACTTTATTATTTTCAAGTTTTGATTGTTCCATGTTGTAGAGAATTTCGTTCTACTCCATTTTGACCTTTGAAAGTCCTAATTTGGAGTTATTTTGACCAAGTAATGGACATTTGAAGTTCTTGGGTTCCTTGGAGTTCATCCTCAGCCAAGTGGGAAAGAAGAATAGTGTTTGCACACTCTTGAGTGCAAACTGCTGTGGGCACATAGGCCTTTCATTTTTTTATATGATATGCGCCCACAAACAGTGTGGGCGCATAAGCTATGGGCGCATAGCTTCCTTTGGGCGCATAGTTTCCTTTGGGCGCATAGTATTCCCTTTGGGCGCATAGCTTCCTTTGGGCGCATAGTATTTCCTTTGGGCGCATAGCTTCCTTTGGGCGCATAGTGTTCCCTGTGGGCGCATAATTCTATTTGGGCGCATAACGTCCCTTAGTCTCATAACATTTTATGTGGGTCCATAGTGTTTTGTGTGGGCTCATAGTATTTGTGTGGGCCCATAATATTTTATGTGGGTTTATAGTGTTTTTTGTGGGCTCATAGTGTTTGTGTCGACGCATAACATTTTATGTGGGCTCATAGTGTTTTGTGTGGGCTCAAAGTGTTTGTGTAGGCGCATAGCATTTTATGTGGGCTCAAAGTGTTTTGTGTGGGCTCATAGTGTTTGTGTGGGCGCATAACATTTTTTGTGGGCTCATAGTATTTTGTGTGGGCTCATAGTGTTTGTGTGGGCGTATAACATTTTATGTGGGCTCATAGTGTTTTGTGTGGTCTTATAGTGTTTTGTGTGGGTTCATAGTGTTTGTGTGGGCACATGACATTTTATGGGGGCTCATAGTCTTCCTGGGTACTCATAGCCTTCATGGGTGCTCATAGTCTTCATGGGTACTCATAGCCTTCATGGGTACTCATAGTCTCCATGGGTGCTCATAGCCTCCTTGTGTGCTCATAGCCTCCATGTGTGCGCATAACCCCCTGGTGTGGGCGCATGACCTCATGTACTTAGTCGTACACTTCCATGTTTTCCAATCAGTCTAGGTTGCACCCCTCTGGACCTATAATGACCCCTTTTGTTTATTGGTATATTTTGTGTCTTCTTGCTGGTTCCTTGGACTTTGACACGATCTTAGTACGACTGACTTGGCCGTTTGGGGTGATGATTTTTACGTGCTGGTACGGTACAGAATTTCCATGTGCCGGTGCAGTAGCCGTTTCACTATTTTACTATTTTTTTCTGTTTAAATTATTTTGTAGCCAGAGTCTGGCAAACCTCAAAATATGAAAGTTTTAGATCTTTGTCTTGGCTTCAAGAATCTTCTTGTCTCACTTTAACTGGAGATTTTCTTGTGATTTCATAGTTTAATTTTGCGAAAAAATGTATATGATTTTTTAAGCATGCTTTCTGTACTCGGCCTAAATTGTGACGACCTATCTTAAATAGCACGACAATTTCTTATCAAGGTTAGAAGATTTTTCATGATTAGAGAATAATTGTACACCCTTATACACTCAAACATTTGCACATATTCAATTATTGTTTTGTGCCAAGTAGTTACTATCTCTATTCCTTCTCACATGTTATGAAAAGCCTTTCGTCAAGATCTTTCTACGTGCTATTTTACGCCTATGATTTGCTTAAATAGATAGTGGACCGTTGTGGTGCACTTATAATTTATGTATCATTTGTCACTACCACATTTCTAGTGTGAGGGTATTTTTGTCATTTTTGGGGTAATTTAAATTTATTAGAATTTATTAGAATTTTTGGGAATTTTTTAGGAATTATTTTGGAATTGTTTGGACTAGGTTGACTTTGACTAGTGTTGACCCTTGTAGACCAACCTAGGAGCTAACCCTAGTTAGTATGGACTTGGTTAGGATATATGACTCTATTCTAACCTAGCCTAATCTTTGGTTTGGTCATTAGAACCTAATTAGCCATAGAAATTAGAAAGTCATAAGTCATGGCTTATGATTTAGAGCCTTTAATAAAATCAAATCAAACATAGCCTACGTAACTTGGCCCAAAGCCCAAAAATTAACCAAACCCTAATCCCTAGGAGATGTGGCCGGCCACCCTATCCTTATGGGGATCATCACCATATAAATACCCTCCTAGAATCTAGGGTTGCCTCCTTCTTAGGAAAGCTCAAGTTGGAAAAACAAGGTTTGTTTCCTATTCAATAAATTCCTAAAATTCCATTCCTCTTCCTTTTCCATTCAAATCTTTTCCTTTAGGTTCTAATCTACCTATTCTTGCTGTCATTAATGTTTCATTTCAGTTTGAGGTAATTTTTGTGGATTGGGACATCAAGAGGAGAGCCATTGAAAGAGGGGTTTCTTGAGAAGTTCAAGCTTAGGTAACTTTCTCTACACTCCATGAAATTTCAATTTGTCTTCATCATTAGGGAGTCCTAGGAGTCCCCTGAGTAACAGTATAGGTTTTGTGTCGGGTATCCTCGATTTTGTGTCCGTTCTGGATACGTATCAGAGCTAGGGTTGAGTGTTTGACGAAATGCCCCAAAGGGAATTTCGATCTCGTTTGTACATTATTTTTAAATTGGAAATTTAGTTTTAATCTTGCTTATTGGTTCCTGATCTTCTGTGGTGTTTATGGTGTCGTGTTGTGTCGGATTCACGGCTTGGACACGCGCCGCACACCCTCGCGCGGGCGCTAAAGTGTTCCCCTGCTACTCGGGGCCTGTAGCGGACACGACACTGGATGTTTGGACACGAGATTTTGGGGGAGTCTCGGGGCACCCACTGACACGCCATGTGTCAAATTTTATGGGCCCACGTGGCGTGTCGAAGGATTTCTGGACAGTGCACTGATCGCCACTGTCAGTCCCAGGCTGAGTTTCTCGACACTGATACGGCCCTATTTCTATGGACACGACACGCTAGGACCAAATTCAGGCTGACACACTTTTAGCTGGACACTAGGTGTACCTATTGACACGAGCACGAGACACTGTGGTGTCCTGTGTCGTGCACATGACACAAGTGCACGTGTGCACGAGACAGTGCACTGGACAGTGCACTGTATGACTGTTTTGGGAATTCTTTGCTTTGGACACGTTTGTGTCCATCTTGGTGGACACAAACAGGTTATGGGACACATATATGTTGTGTATTTACATTACCAACTTCTTAAATTGAATTTTAATATGTTTTCCACAGGTTTTGACAAAATTGCAAATTTCTGAAAATGTGTATCCCAAATTCCAGTTTTCCAGTTGTAGAAGTGAACTTTGTCCTCAATTTGGTTCAATTATTGCTGTTAATTAGTTGGGTTCAGTACCTAAATCTAATCTCCTATATGTATACTAACTGTGGTCGAGTTTTGGATTGATTTGGATGTGTTGGTAGTTCAAACCCTGGGATTTCATTTGTTAATTTATATGGGCTATTGATATTACTTGTTTTCAAACTACCATTTAACTGTTAGTGAATCCCTGAGATGTGGACCTGAGGTCTGGATCTGAGAATTCAGATTTATGAAGGTTATATTGTTTCAGTTAATTAAACCTGAGATTGAGTTTACAGTAACTGTCATGTGTTCCAGTTTCCAACTCATTGTTTCCTGTTTTTAGGATGATATACACTACACTATTTTCCTACTTCCTATTACCTGTGATTGATTTCCTATAGACACTTTGCTACACTGTTAAGTTACTCACTGATTTCCAGGTTTCACTCCATATTTCCCATGTTCCCACTGTTTCCTAACACTCACTGTACACACACAGGTTCACACACATGTTAGCCACTGAGTTTGGTTCAAATGTAGGCTAAGTCATTTATTCTCAGATTTTCTACTCATTGATTTTTCCTGTTAACTAAATCTGAGCCTATCACTCACCCTACACACATTCACATACACAATCTATTCCTATTCCTGTCATGTTTCGGTCCACACCATACACACACATGGCCATACATTGTTACACTCTCTACACACACATGTTCCCTCACTAATTTACTTGTTACACTTCATTCACTGTCACACACTATTTTGCACTCATAACCTGTCACACACACACACAAATGTTACTTACACACACACACATTGCTTTCATTAGATACACACATCACTCACACACTCACATGTTTACAGATTTCTGAAATTTAGTTTCCCTTTCCATGTATACATCCATGTTCACACACACACACACACTTACACATGTCACATAGCCTCTACATGCTAGCTCTTTCCCTCTCAACTCTCTCCCTATATAAAATGCTCTCTATATATATGTTGTATATATATAGGTGTAAGCCTTTATTCATGTATACATATGAGTTTCAGGATAGATAGCTAGATGTGATGTTGCCTATGATGTGTGGTTATTGTTTGGCTTGTATAGCCTTGGAATGATGTGTGTTGTCTATTATAGGTTTGTTAGAGCCTAGAATGACTTGTTAGACCTGGTTAGTTGAGTTTAGAATATTTTGACCATAGTGACCTAGTTTGACTTCTAGGGTTGACCAAGGTTGACCAAGAGTTGACTTTGGCCTAGATTGACCTAGAATTATGTAGAATGCATAGTATGACTTTATTTTACCATTTTAGACTTGTTGTGACTTGTGCTGTTCTGATTAGGAGCCAGACACCACTCCTCGGACAGTACCTTTCATATTGGACACTCAGATACAGGCGAGTACATTCTCTGATCATTTCATATCCTGCTTAGAATTATTTCCTGCATTAAATTACTTTACTTGTGCTGTCACGACATCATCACGGATTAGTACTATACGGATCTCTTCATGCGATATTATCCCCCTCGGGAGCATCGGGTACATTGTGTCATGTGCGTTTCACTTTCATCATGTACTCCTGTGCTTTCACCATACATGTACACTCTTGTGAACCAGGTACTCTCATGTTCACAGAGCCTTCATGTATACTATCATGTACACCCTTTCAAGGGCCCCATGTGATATTATGTACAATAACATAACCTGCTTAGATCCTTGTGTATTAATTGGGGAACGGGGGAGTGCAAGTAGTCATGTGAACAATTCTATAGTAGTGTAGATCATGTACAACTCTTTAGTGTAGATCATGTACAAATCTGTTCCGTTCACATGTGCTATCCTGTACTCTGACTCACTAGCCACTGTTAGTTCTTTACTTGTAGTAGATATTTCGATTAGAGTTCTTTCTCTCTGTTTATATACTGTATTCTTCAGCACCTGTATCTTACTTTACTGCATGATTATATTTTTTAACCTGCTATAAACTGTTGAGATGTACTGTACTCGCTCCTGTCCTGACTGGACCTGTTGAAAATATTATAGAGGATGAGGAGGAGGCTGGTCTGGATACTTACTACGGGGCAGCCTTAGATGACACCTGCGAGCTGGACCCTCAGGAGGACCCAGCCCTAGCTGAGGATATTACCCCGATTGCCTAGACTAGATTAGTTAGGCTTATCATCTTTTATGTAGTCTTGAGGCATGTTTTAGTTAGACTTTATTTGGAGTTCAGAGTTGTATATATTCTTTCATTCTGTATCTGAGACCATGTGCTTCTGGATATTGCTGGGATTATCTTAGACTACTTTTCATCTATTTATTTCCTTGAGTTCTATTTCATATCGTGCTATCTCTTCCTTAGTTGTGATTGAGTTTATTACTGCTATGTCACCCCCATTCGGGGAGTATAAACTGTTTAGATATATATATATTGCTAGATGTATGTTGACCTAGGACAGCGTTCCACCGCCGACACTGTGGCGTAGGCTGGACGTACCCACGTCTCGTGCCCTTACTCTAGGGTGCGGGTCGTGACATCATTTCCTTGCTTAACACGATAGTGACCCGTTGCGGTGCACTCAAGTCACATGTCACTTCTTTGCTTAACATGATTGTGGCCCGTCGTGGCGCACCCCTAACAAGTACTCTTAACATGATAGTGACCCGTCGTGGTGCACTCAAGACAAGTAATATGACATGACATGAACCATGAATGCTATTGCAATGGCTTTATTAGCTTACAATTAATGAATGATTTGGACACCGTGGGTGTTTCTCTTAAGTGTGTTTGTACAAGCTACATGTTCTGAATTGCATCATGTCTAAGGCATGGATTCCTGATGACCACGGTCAGGGATTCATACTGAATCTGGATAGGATTAATGATTAGATTGATCAAGTAGTTCATGAAGAGACTTTTCCAGTAACCTATTCCCGTTTGATCCCGGCCTTATACATATATATATATATATATACATGGGATTTGGAGCTATCTGTCATGATGAGCACATTTCTAGCTCATCGTCGAGTGGGGCACCTCCTTAGGATGCATGTATCTTACTGCAGTGTGTCTGATATACTTGTTTTCTTTTGCTGGGGTCACTCCGGTAGCAGCAGGCGGGTAACATGACTTGGAAATCTCTTTGCATCTTGTTAGTAACTAGACTTGTGATAACCCTAGTTAGTTAAAGTATCAATTCGTACTCATTGGTTGGACGTGATTGATGGATGGAGTCAGTCCAGTCCAGCCTAGTTTTGTCTAGGCAGTGTCCGTATGTTTATTTCAGTACACTATGGATTATGCTTTACCTTGTCGATAAATGATCGGAGACTAAGTTCTGTTCAGGAGAAGGGTTACAACCCCGGTCCTTGTTTGGGTTAAGGGTTGTAACTTGGCTTCCAGAATAGTTCCCAAGTCATCTTATCATTTGTCATCTTATTTAGTACTCACATGTTCTACATGATCCTTATGCTGCACAATGATTAGAGACTAAGTTCTATTCAGGAGAAGGGTTACAACCCAGGTCCTTGTTTGGTTTAAGGATTGTAACTTGACTTACGAATTAGTTCCGAAGTCCACTTATCATTATCTTTCTACAAAATTCTTATATGCTCACATGTTCAATTATCTCACAAGCTATACATGACTCCCTATGCCGGGTCACCATGCTCTTATGACCCGACTATCTCACAAGTTCAAAGGTTCAATTGCTTTTACATATTCTCAAGCTTCTGTTTACTTAACATGTCTACACTTTATATTATGTCGCATGATAATTACTTTATGCTCCAAGATGTTTACTTATTGTCTTTCTATGTTCGGAATAAGTGCATTGGTAGTGCACGAGTCTCGATCTGCTCTTACTTATTTGTATCTCAAATTATTGATGTTAGTGATTGCTTGTTTTAGTTCATAGTTTAGCTTCCTTTATGGTACTTGCTATTGGGGGTCTGACCCCACTAGTTTTGTTTGGCCAGATCTGATAGAGAAGCCCAGAGGATCTTCCGCACCATTTACTCGACGGTGACCATCCAGAGCACCAGAGTACCTGAGTGGGTTTCTTGTTTCATTCTCCCACTTAATATGTACATTATTCTTTTGTGACGTTTAGCCTCCGAGCACGTGTTTAGCTCGTGCTTTCGTTCTTGACATTTAGCCTACGGGCCAAAACATGATGTGCATATTCTAGACTATAGCTAGAGCTTATCATGTATGACTATTACTCTTGCTAGTTATCTATTTTGGTATGAATAGCTTCATGATCATCCATGCATAAATGGTTTGGGACGCTTTACTATTGTGTGTCTGATGAATATACTTCTTATACTTTGTATAATTGCCTGTGATTGAGATACCTGGGATTGCTTGACCCAGGATCGACTGTTGGCTTGTAGGAGCAACCCCCATGTCTTGACAGCCTATACGCGATTTCAGAGTACTGGCGTACTTTGGAATTACGTAGCTGGCCTTGTCAGTCTCCACTTCCCAGTATTCTGGTTCTGGGACGTGACACACATCCCTATCAAAGTTTATGTCAAGCTTACTAACAAGAGGTAGTTCCTTAACTCTAGGTCCATATGCATAATTTAAAGATAAGAATAAAAAATATGACTAGCACAGACATCATGTATAACTAGAAGCACTGTAAAGTAAATTATGAACAATAACAGAGATACAACTGGATGAACTGAAAATAAGCAGGCAGTAAAAATACAGTAACTAAATAATAAAGATTTAAATAATTATAAAAAATAAATATAGAAATGTACCTTGCTTGAGGTGGTGTACAAAATGGCAGTATCTAGTA
The DNA here is from genome assembly GCA_029216955.1 of Iris pallida. Taxonomy (NCBI): domain Eukaryota; kingdom Viridiplantae; phylum Streptophyta; class Magnoliopsida; order Asparagales; family Iridaceae; genus Iris; species Iris pallida. The sequence goes on from JANAVB010040818.1 coordinate 43,141,022, forward strand.
ACTCGAATCGTCAGATCAGTGAAGCAATGAAAGCCAACTTTCGCAAATGTCCTCGGATGCTGAAACAGACATCACCAATATTTTTGTAATAAAAGAAATGTCTAAGATTGCCTAAACCAGGAGAAAATCGAAATTTTAGGCCAAATTGGTGTCAACCATTAGACCCACTTTGCACCGAAAAGTGTGCCAAAACTTACGATCTTTAAGGCCATTAAGTTATATTTATACGGGTCTGACTTGACGATACGAACTCAACCGTATGTCCAAAGTTGGATTTTGGTGAGCCGCACACTGTTTCACCTATTGGATCGGATCATAGGCCCCGCCAAAATAGTGTTCCAGTCGACCTTCTCAGAATCGGACCAAACATGGCTCACAGGACCAAAAAATGATACGTGTCTTGTCACGACATGCACCCTAGAGTAAGGGCACGAGACGTGGGTACGTCCAGCCTACGCCGCAGTGTCGGTGGTAGAACACTGTCCTAGGTCACAACATCTAACAATATAAAGCTAAATAGTTTATACTCCCCGAATGGGGGTGACATAGCAGTAAATAAACCCAATCACAACTAAGAAATAAGAAGCACGATATGATATAGAACTCAAGGAAAATACAGATGATCAAATAGTCTAAGATAACATCTCAGCAAATATACAGAATACAAGTCCCATCTACTGAATATGAAAGAATATATACATCTCAGATCTCAAAGACAGAAATGTAAAGTCTAACTACTAGCCTCAAGACAACATAAGTAAGATAAAGTCTAACTAAGCTAGTCTAGACAATAGGGGTAATGTCCTCAGCTAGAGCTGGGTCCTCCTGAGAGTCCAGCTCACAAGTGTCGTCTAGGGCTGCCCCGTAGAAGGTATCCACATAGGCCTCCTCCTCGTCCTCTGTAATATTTTCAACAGGTCCAGTCAGGACAGGAGCGAGCATAATATATCTCAACAGTTCATAGCAGGTTAGAAAATATAATCATACAGTAAAGTAAGATACAGGTACTGAAAGAAATACAATATGTAAACAGAGAGAGAACTGTAATAAAAATATCTACTATAAATAGAGACTAACAGTAGCTAGTGAGTCAGAGTACAATATAGACATGTAAATGGCATAGAAGATTCTGATGCTACACTATGGAAAGATTCTGATGCTACACTACTTGGATAATATTCACATGTCTATTTCTACTCCTCCGTACCCCCAATCAATACACAAGGATCCAGCCAGGTTATGTTATGATTCCATGCAATGGCCCGCAAGGGGTGATACATGGATGTCCATAAATGGGTGATTCTGGGAATATCCATAAATGGGAGATTCAAGGAGACTCTGTGATCATGAGAGTACATGTTACAAGTGATCAATGAACCATGAAGCATTGTGATACTCAATGTAAGTGAAACGCACAGAACATGTAGTATCCGATGCTCCTAAAGGATAACATCTCAAGAAGGGATCCATATAGTACCAATCCGTGTGACCAACATGACAGTATCAAGTAAAGTAATTTAAAGCAGAAAAATAATTCTAAACAGGATATGAAATGATCAGAGAATGTACTCGCCTGGTATCTGAGTGTCCGGATGAAATGTACTGTCTGAGGAGAGGTGTCTGGCTCCTAATCAGAACAACACAAGTCACAACAAGTCTAAAATGATAACAAGATGCAATTCAATACTTTCTAGATGAATCTAGGTCAATCTAGGCCAAAGTCAACTCTTGGTCAACTCTGGTCAACCCTAGAAGTCAAACTAGGTCAACTATGGTCAAACTAGGTCCAACAAGTCTAAATTAGTCTAATCAAGTCTAGCTTAGTCTACACTAGGACACACAAGCCTATACTAGCTAGTACACACCACTACAAGGCTAATGCAAGCCTGAACCAAGTCTATCCCAACTATATCACAATATCACAACATAGCTATTTGTTATATAACTAGCATATATTCAAACATGTCTAACTTATTTATCAATATACATATATATTTAGATACATTATATTAGGCATTCAATATTACATAGATATACATATGCCTATCTTACATACATTACATCATATATATATATACATATATATGTAGGCTACCTACAGTGAATTTACATTAACTTACATATATACATTACATACATATATAGCTATTCAAATATAATATATACATACATGTGTAATAAGAGAGAGGGATGACAAGGTGTGTGTGTTTCCTGTGAGTGTAGTGTCAATGTGTGTGTGTGTTAGAGAGTAGCATATGTGTGTGAGAGTTTGTCAAGAAGGGTGTATCATAAAACAGTGAACATGTGAGCTGGAAAATAGTGTTCAGAATGTAGCAGTGAGTGTGATAGGGTGTCCCACTCTCAGTTCTGGACAGAGGGAGGGAAAAGTAATGTGTGTGTGTATATATCAATGAATGTAATCAGGAACTCAAGATGAAAACAATGTACATAAACTCAAAACAGTATGTACAATATAATCCCAGCTTGTGTGGGTCAATGATGCACATGGTACATAGCAGTGCAACATAGTACTAAACTCTCAGGTTTAAGGGTGAACCCTGGTAGTTCCCAGGTTTTTTTTAGGGTGTTTAATCCCAGGAAATTCAATTCCCAGGTTTGAGAATTGAACCCAGGTATAAACTCAAGTGACAGGATATACAAGTATCATAGTGTTGTGTATAAAATTGAACCATAATCTTAGGAATTAGAAAATGAATGAATGGCAAATGATTCTCAGTTAAACCCCTTTCAAGTTAATTCCTAAATAACTAACATATATCACAATCTTAAACCAAACTGATTTAACTTTAATTCTAGGAACAATAATGCAAACTCAGTAACTACATTCAATTTCAGTAAGCTCAGGAATGTGTATACATGATGCATAATGTTCAGTTCAGAAATCGAGTATCAACCTTACATTTAAACATATCAAAATCCAAACAAATTTCTCCACATGAAGCCCCAATCGAACCAACACATATAACCCAAAATTGAATTCAAAAACCATTCAAAACCTAAGAATAACCATGGCAGAGGGGTGGTACAAGTGCACACGTGTCAAGGGTGTGTGCTCGTGTCCACATAGCTGGACACGAGGTGTCCAACTGCAAAACAACTGAGTATCAGGAAAGAATGAAATATCAGGCCTCGTACGGCCATGTCGAGCCGCATTGGGCTCAAAGCACAACACGAAAGACCAAGTGCTTGGGTCTAGTGTTAGACTAGGTCTAGGTGAGTGTGTCAGTGTCCACGAAGTGTGTCCATGACGTGTCCAGAAGTGATACGAACAGCGTATCAGAGCCTATTCAAACCCGACTGAATCATCAGTCAAAACCAGTGCAGAGTCTCATGCGTGTCCGACACGACACGAGACGACACGAGGCTTAGGGGCCCTCGTGTCAGTCACTGCCCTCACCCCCTCGTCAAATCCTAGCTCGCTACGTGGCCTGTGCAACGAGCACGAGGCCACGAGCAGCAGGGGAAGAACTGTGCAGCTGGACGCGCGTGTTCGTGTCCAGATCCCGACACGACATGACACTAAAACCCACTCAGTCCCACAGAAAACCATAAGCGACACATAAGACTATAAATCCATTCAATTAGATTCTTGAAATTAGGTCAAAATGTCCTTTGGGATATTTCATCAAACACTTATATGTACAGTCGGATACGTATCCGATACGGACACGAAATGGGTCCACCTGGACACGAAATCAATTCCTATGACTAGGGGACATCTAGGGCTAGGTCTACATGTAAGGAAATCCAGAATTTGATGGAGTTTAGGGTGATTTACCTAGTGGTGAAATCCTCACGAAAAAGCCCCTTTCTAGATCCTCCTCATTGTTAGCAAACTTCCCCAAATTGCACACAAACTGAGAATAACCTCCACAACAGCAAGAACACACTAATTAGAACCTATTGCAATTTGTTTGGATTAAAAAGGAATTAATATGGATTTTCTATGAATTAATGAAGTTGGGATTTACCTCTTTTTCCAATGTAAACTTTCCTAAAGAGGCTTAACCTAATGGAGGAGAGTATTTATAGGGTGGGAATCCCAAAGTAGGTGTGGTGGCCGACCAACTATGGATTAGGGTTAGGGTTAGCTAGTGGGTTGGGCCTTGGGCTCCTATGTGCCAAGTTGTTGATTAATGGTTCAACCATAAGTCATGGCTTATGACTTATCTATCCTAACTTGAGTTAAATGACTAAACCATAGGTCAACTCTATTCTAACTAGGGTTGCATGACCTAACCAAGTCCAAACACAACTAAGGTTAGCTCCTAGGTTAGTCTACCAAGGTCAATGCTAGTCAAAGTCAACATAGTCAACCATTCTTCAAACAATTCCAAAATAAATCCTAAAAATTCCCATAAATTCAAATAAATTATAATAAATTCAAATAACCTCAAAAATAAAAAAATACCCTCAAACTAGAAATGTGGTAGTGACAAATCTACCCTCCTTAAAAGAATTACGTCCTTAAAATTGAAAGGCGAAATACAACTGATGAGAAGGATATAAAGTATACCTCATGGTCCAAAAAGATATGGGTATCGCTCGCGCATCTCATCCTCCCGCTCCCAGGTAGACTCTCCTGGAGAATGATGCCTCCATGCGATGCGAACCAAAGGTATCACCTGGTTCCTCAGAACCTTCTCCCGTCGATCCAGAATCTCCACTGGCTGCTCTGGATAGCTGAGAGAAGGCCCAACCTCAATCTCCGAATGATCGAGCACATGGCTAGGGTCAGCCACGTAGCGTCTCAACTGTGATACATGGAATACGTTGTGGACCTCCACTAGTATAGGTGGCAAGTCTAGCCTGTATGCCACGTCACCGACTCTCCCGCTGATAACGAAAGGGCCGATGAAGCGCATGCTAAGCTTCCCGCCTCCACCAAAATGTATCGTACCACGAGTCGGAGATATCCTTAAGAAAACCTGGTCTCCAACCTAAATCACAAGCAAGGTCTTAATTTAATTATGATAAACAAACATGATCAAAATCACAAACAAATAAACCAAAATCTAATCCTACTCTAATCTGTACCTCAAACTCCAACGGCCTCCGGTGGCTATCGGCCCAGTGCCGATGTCTGTCCTGCGCCATGCGAAGTCTGTCCCTGATGAGCTTCAACTTCTCGGCTGCGTCAACAACCATCTCTGGTCCCAGTAAAGCTCGCTCACCAACATCATTCCGAGATAAGGGTGTACGACACCTACGCCCGTACAGAGCCTCGAAAGGCGACATCTCATTGCTGGCCTGGAAATTATTGTTGTAAGCAAACTCCACCAAATGTAGATGATCCTCCCAGGAACCTCCAATGTCCAGGACGCACGTCCGCAGCATATCCTCAAGTGTCTGAATAGTCCTCTCTGACTGTCCGTCCGTCTGGGGGTGGTATGCGGTACTAAACTTGAGCTGAGTGCCAAAGCTAGTCTGCAGACTCCTCCAGAAATGGGAAGTAAAGCGACTATCCGATCTGAGACGATACGGACTGGAACCCCATAAATCCTGACTATCTGCCGCATATACATCTCTGCAAGCCTCTCTGTAGACGTACCCATCTTGAATGGCAAGAAGTGGGCCGACTTGGTCAACCTGTCAACGATGACCTAAATCGCATCTTTTCCTCCTGGTGTGTGCGACAGTCCAGATACGAAATTCATAGTGATATGCTTCTATTTCCACTCGGGAATGGGCAACGACTGCAACAATCCACCGGGCCTCTGCCTCTCTGCCATGACCTGTTGACAGACCAAGCACCTAGCTACGAAGCGAGCTACCTCTCGCTTCATCCCGAACCACCAAACATGCTCTCTTAGATCTCGGTACATCTTGTTGGCACCAGGGTGTATAGAGTACTGAGATCTGTGGGCCTCCTGTAAAACCTGCTCCCTGAGCTCTCCGCTGGGCACACATAACCTGGAACTGTGCCTCAAGGCACCATCCTCTGCAAGAGAAAACTCGTCATCCAGCAATCCTGCTCCAACCTGCTCTCGGAGACACCGCAGAGCAACGTCCTCAAACTATGCCGACTTGATCCTCTCCACCAAGTTTGACTGAATCTGCATGCCCTACATCTGTATCTGTACTCAGGGCACGATCACCTCAATCCCCAGGCTCTCCAAATCACCAAGCAAGTGAAGGTCCATGGTCAAACACGTGGCTGTCGGATATCTACTCAAGGCATCGGCAACCACGTTGGCCTTTCCTGGGTGATACTGAAGTGATATGTCAAAGTCCTTCATCAACTCTAGCCATCTGCACTGCCTCATGTTCAGCTCCTTCTGAGTGAACACATACTTTAATCTCTTGTGATCTGTGAAGATCTCCACCCTCTCTCCATACAGATAATGCTTCCACAATTTCAGAGCAAATATCACCGCTGCCAGCTCCAGGTCGTGGGTAGGGTAGTTCTTCTCATGGGGACGTAATTGCCTGGAAGTATAGGCAATGACCTTCTCGTGCTGTTGTAAGACACAACCCAGCCCCTTCCCTAAAGCGTCACTATAAATAGTGAATCCTCCTGATCCTGAAGGCAATGTCAGAATCGGAGCTGTCGTAAGCCTCTTCTTCAACTCATCAAAAGCTGCCTGACACTCCTCTGACCAAACGAACTCAGCATCCTTCCGGGTCAACGAGTCAACGGCTCTGCAACCCGGAAGAAATCCTGCACAAATCTCCGATAATATCCTGCCAGCCCCAGAAAACTCCTGATCTCTGCAACTGAAGTCGGCGCTGCCCATGCCTCAACAGCTACGAACTTCTTGGGGTCAACTGAGATACCATCTCCAGTCACCACATGCCCCAAGAAGTCCATCCGGTCCAAGAAGAACTCACACTTGGAGAGCTTTCCGTAAAGCTGCTCCTTCCTGAGAGTCTCCAGCACTATCCTCGAATGCTCCTCGTGCTCCTCCTCAGTCTTGGAATATACCAAGATGTCGTCAATGAACACCACCACAAACTGATCCAGGTACTGGTGGAACACCTTGTTCATTAGGTTCATAAACACTGCTGGTGCATTGGTTATCCCAAACGGCATAACCAAAAACTCAAACTGCCCATACCGCTTCCTGAAAGCGGTCTTGGGAATATCCTCCCCCTTTACTTTCACCTGGTGATATCCCGACCTCAGATCAATCTTGGAAAATACCCTAGCTCCGCTCAACTGGACAAAAAGATCGTCGATCCGCGACAGTGGGTATCTGTTCTTGATCGTGAGGTTGTTGAGTACCCTGTAGTCAATACACATCCGTACTGACCCATCCTTCTTCGACATAAATAACACTAGTGCACCCCATGGCGATAAACTCGAACGGATGAAGCCCTTGTCCTGCAGCTCATCCACCTGCTTCTTCAGCTCCACCAGCTCACTGTTGTTCACTCGATAGACATGCTGAGAGATGGGTTCCGCTCCTGGAACCAAGTCTATCGAGAACTCAATGTCTCTGTCTGGTGGCAATCCAGGCAACTCCTCTGGAAAAACATCCATATACTCTGCTATCAAGGGGTATGGAATTGCCTGCTCCTCAATCGAGACTCCGCAAAAAACTCTGCTGCTCTGCTCCGCCTGACGCCTGGAGTACTCGAACTTTGGCTCCCCCGGCACTCTGAAGAGAACTCTACCCCCTCTGCAATCAATACTGGCATGGTACCTGCTCAACCAATCCATGCCGAGTACTATATCGTAGTTCGGCAATGGCATTACGAGCAGGCTCACCTCCAACTCACGGCCTCCCAAAATAACTCTCCGACCCTTATAAACATCACTCACATGGATAATGCCACCCCCGGTCGTAATTTTGTAAGTCCTAGGCAACGATTCAGCTACGATACCATATCTAATCGCAAATGATACTGATATGAAGCTATGCGAAGCACCGAAATTGAATAATGTAAAAGCTGGACTGGAGTCGAGAAGAACCGAACCTGCGATCAGGTCTCTTATCACTTTTGCATCTCCAGCCGCCATGGCGAAAGCTCGCCCCTGCTGGCCTCCCCTGGTCTGCTGCTGGTGCTGGACGAACCTCTGCTGCTGTGTCGGCAGGGCTGGTCCCCTCTGCTGTCCTGCTGGAGCTCTGATTGCTGCTCCCTGAGCTGCTCGTCCTATGCGGCACTCCCTCATCTGGTGGTTTGCTGAACCACGCACTAGGAACTAGCCCAGCCTCTTCTGGTACCCATTGAAGACATGCCCGGGCTTCTTGCAGTAAGCACAAGTAATACCCTATCTTTGGCCCTGCTGGTACTGTCTCGGCTGCTGCTGCTGGTGAACTGGCCTCTGCTGGATCGGCTGCGGCTGGAACTGCCTCGACTGTTGGTGTTGAAAGTGAGGCCTCTTGGCCTGGCCTCCGCTGCTCCTGCCCCCAACTAGGTCTCGCCCCCTCTTGAGCCTAAGCTCAAGATCATCCTCAGCCAATAAGGCTTCCATCAAGATCTCCTCAAAAGTGGCATCCCTGTTGCCCTTGGTCAAGGACTTGACCTCCTTGACCAGACCCTTCCGGAACCTCTGGGCCTTCGCCGTCTCGCTCAAGCCCTCTACGAATCTGCCGAGGCGGCCGAACTCCCCAGCGTACTCTTCCACTGACAGGCTCCCCTGAACTAGGCTCTCGAACTGCGACTCCAAGTCTCTGAGCGCTGAATCTGGAAAGAACTTCTTCTTAAAGAAGCCCTTGAACTCCTCTCAGGTCTGTCCAGCTACCCCTACCATGGGGTCTGACTGATACCAGGTGCGAGCAAGATCTCGTATCCGGCTAGCTGCTGCCTCAATCTGAAGATCTGCTGGTATCCGGGCCAGGCGAAAGATCTCCTCTATATGCTCGATCCACTCATCGGCATATAGGATCCCCTCTGTCCCCAGGAAGTCTCTGGGGCTCATCTTCTGGAACTGCTCTATCCCCGGTGTCCTCGGCTGCTGAACCACTGGTCGAGCTGCGACTGTCGTAAGGGCCAACTCCATGCCCCTGTCCTGTCGGGCCTGTTGTCGGTCCATGAACTGATGGAAGTATGCGAACATCTGTGCCACATCCACGTATCCTATAGGCGACGGCTGCTGGAAGGGCACCTCTGCGATGACTGGGTCCTGCCTTCGAGCCGGTGGAGACATACCCCCTGCTGCTGCTGCTGAAGTCTCAATACGAGCAGAGGTGGCAGGAGTTGCAGTCTCCTGGCCCTGCTGTACTGGCTGAGAGGTAGCAGTCCCCTCTATAGCATTCCCATGAATGGTATGATACGACCGAGTCTCTACCATCCTGAAGACAGATCAACAAGAGTATCAATTTCTGAGAAAGAAGCGATATAACAAAGGCGGACAATAAAATTTAAAAGAATCAACTGACAATAAGGATTCAGATGGCAATAAAAGAGTTTTTCCTAATGTGATTGAGTACCTTGAAAACTAATGTCCCATATCCTACTGCAGGCTGTAGTGATACTCTGGTTCGAATACCACTACACTTCTAGTCTGGACCTGCGTGGGCCACCATTAAAAATGTGTCACGACCCGCACCCTAGAGTAAGGGCACGAGACGTGGGTACGTCCAGCCTATGCCACAGTGTCGACGGTAGAACGCTGTCCTAGGTCACAACATCTAACAATATAAAGCTAAACAGTTTATACTCCCCGAATGAGGGTGACATAGCAGTAAATAAACCCAATCATAACTAAGGAAGAAGAAGCACGATATGATATAGAACTCAAGAAAAATACAGATGATCAAATAGTCTAAGATAACATCTCAACAAATATCCAGAATACAAGTCCCATCTACTGAATATGAACGAATATATACATCTCAGATCTCAAAGACAGAAATATAAAGTCTAACTACTAGCCTCAAGACAACATAAGTAAGATAAAGCCTAACTAAGCTAGTCTAGGAAATGGGGGTAATGTCCTCAGCTAGAGCTGGGTCCTCCTGAGAGTCCAGCTCACAAGTGTCGTCTAGGGCTGTTCCGTAGAAGGTATCCACATAGGCCTCCTCCTCGTCTTCTGTAATATTTTCAACAGGTCCAGTCAGGACAGGAGCGAGCACAATACATCTCAACAGTTCAGAGCAGGTTAGAAAATATAATCATGCAGTAAAGTAAGATACAGGTACTGAAAGAAATACAGTATGTAAATAGAGAGAGAACTGTAATAAAAATATCTACTATAAATAGAGACTAACAGTGTCTAGTGAGTCAGAGTATAATATAGACATGTAAATGGCATATGAGATTCTGATGCTACACTATGGAAAGATTCTGATGCTACACTACTTGGATAATATTCACATGTCTACTTCTACTCCCCCGTACCCCCAATCAATACACAAGGATCCAGCCAGGTTATGTTATGATTCCTTGCAATGGCCCGCAAGGGGTGATACATGGATGTCCATAAATGGGTGATTCTGGGAATGCCCATAAATGGGAGATTCAAGGAGACTCTGTGATCATGAGAGTACATGTCACAAGTGATCAATGAACCATGAAGCATAGTGATACTCAATGTAAGTAAAACGCATAGAACATGTAGTATCCGATGCTCCTAAAGGATAACATCTAAAGAAGGGATCCATATAGAACCAATCCGTGTGACCAACGTGACAGTATCAAGTAAAGTAATTTAAAGCTGGAAAATAATTCTAAACAGGATATAAAATGATCAGAGAATGTACTCGCCTGGTATCTGAGTGTCCGGATGAAATGTACTGTCCGAGGAGAGGTGTCTGGCTCCTAATCAGAACAACACAAGTCACAACAAGTCTAAAATGATAACAAGATACAATTCAATGCTTTCTAGATGAATCTAGGTCAATCTAGGCCAAAGTCAACTCTTGGTCAACTCTGGTCAACCCTAGAAGTCAAACTAGGTCAACTATGGTCAAACTAGGTCCAACAAGTCTAAATTAGTCTAATCAAGTCTAGCTTAGTCTATACTAGGACACACAAGCCTATACTAGCTAGTACACACCACTACAAGGCTAATGCAAGCCTGAACCAAGCCTATCCCAACTATATCACAATATCACAACATAGCTATATGCTATATAACTAGCATACATTCAAACATGTCTAACTTATTTATCAATATACATATATATTTAGATACATTACATTAGGCATTCAATATTACATAGATATACATATGCCTATCTTACATACATTACATCATATATATATATATATATATATATATATATATATATATATATATATATATATATATATATATATATATATATATATATATATATACATATATATATATATGTAGGCTACCTACAGTGAATATACATTAACTTACATATATACATTACATACATATATAGCTATTCACATATAATATATACATACATGTGTAATAAGAGAGAGGGATGGCAAGGTGTGTGTGTTTCCTGTGAATGTAGTGTCAATGTGTGTGTGTGTTAGAGAGTAGCAGATGTGTGTGAGTGTGTGTCAAGAAGGGTGTATCATAAAACAGTGAACATGTGAGCTGAAAAATAGTGTTCAGAATGTAGTAGTGAGTGTGATAGGGTGTTCCACTCTCAGTTCTGGACAGAGGAAAGGAAAAGTAATGTGTGTGTGTGTGTGTATATATCAATGAATGTAATCATGAACTCAAGATGAAAACAGTGTACATAAACTCAAAACAGTGTGTACAATGTAATCCCAGCTTGTGTGGGTCAATGATGTACATGGTATATAGCAGTGCAACATAGTACTAAACTCTCAGGTTTAAGGGTGAACCCAGGTAGTTCCCAGGTTTGTTCAGGGTGTTTAATCCCAGGAAATTCAATTCCCAGGTTTGAGAATTGAACCCAGGTATGAACTCAAGTGACAGGATATACAAGTATCATAGTGTTGTATACAAAATTGAACTATAATCTTAGGAATTAGAAAATGAATGAATGGCAAATGATTCTCAGTTAAACCCCTTTCAAGTTAATTCCTAAATAACTAACATATATCACAATCTTAAACCAAACTGATTTAACTTTAATTCTAGAAACAATAATGCAAACTCAGTAACTACATTCAATTTCAGTAAGCTCAGGAATGTGTATACATGATGCATAATGTTCAGTTCAGAAATCGAGTATCAACCTTGCATTTAAATATATCGAAATCCAAATAAATTTCCCCACATGAAGCCCCAATCGAACCAACACATATAACCCAAAATTGAATTCGAAAACCATTCAAAACCCAGAATAACCATAGTAGAGGGGTGGTACAAGTGCACACGTGTCAAGGGTGTGTGCTCGTGTCCACATAGCTGGACACGAGGTGTCCAACTGCAAAATAACTGAGTATCAGGAAAGAATGAAATATTAGGCCTCGTGCGGCCATGTCGAGCCGCATTGGGCTCAAAGCACAACACGAGAGACCAAATGCTTGGGTCTAGTGTTAGACTAGGTCTAGATGAGTGTGTCAGTGTCCACGAAGTATGTCCACGACGTGTCCAGATGTGATACGAACAGCGTATCAGAGCCTATTGAAACCCGACTGAATCATCAGTCAAAACCAGTACAGAGTCTCGTGCGTGTCCGACACGACACGAGATAACTCAAGGCTTGGGGGCCCTCGTGTCAGTCACTGCCCCCACCCCCTCGTCAAATCCTAGCTCACCACATGGCCTGTGCAACTAGCACGAGGCCACGAGCAGCCGGGAAAGAACTGTGCAGCTGGATGCACGTGTTCGTGTCCAGATCTCGACACGACATGACACTAAAACCCACTCAGTCCCACAAAAAACCATAAGCGACACATAGGACTACAAATCCATTCAATTAGATTCCTGAAATTAGGTCGAAATGTCTTTTAGGACATTTCATCAAACATTTATATGTACAGTCGGATACGTGTCCGATACGGACACGAAATGGGTCCACCTGGACACGAAATCAATTCCTATGGCTAGGGGACACCTAGGGCTAGGTCTACATACAAGGAAATCCAAAATTTGATGGAGTTTAGGGTGATTTACCTAGTGGTGAAATCCTCAAGAAAAAGCCCCTTTCTAGATCCTCCTCCTTGTTAGCAAACTTCCCCAAATTGTACACCAACTGAGAATAACCTCTACAACAGCAAGAACACACTAATTAGAACCTATTGCAATTTGTTTGGATTAAAAAGGAATTAATATGGATTTTCTATGAATTAATGAAGTTGGGATTTACCTCTTTTTCTAATATGAACTTTTCTAAAGAGGCTTAACCTAATGGAGGAGAGTATTTATAGGATGGGAATCCCAATGTAGGTATGGTGGCCAGCCAACTATGGATTAGGGTTAGGTTTAGCTAGTGGGTTGGGCCTTGGGCTCCTATGTGCCAAGTTGTTGATTAATGGTTCAACCATAAGTCATGGCTTATGACTTATCTATCCTAACTCGAGTTAAATGACTAAACCATAGGTCAACTCTAGTCTAACTAGGGTTGCATGACCTAACCAAGTCCAAACACAACTAGGGTTAGCTCCTAGGTTAGTCTACCAAGGTCAATGCTAGTCAAAGTCAACCTAGTCAACCATCCTTCAAACAATTCCAAAATAAATCGTAAAAATTCTCATAAATTCAAATAACCTCAAAAATGACAAAAGTACCCTCAAACTAGAAATGTGGTAGTGACATGTCTAGAGGCACAAGTTTTCTCTCGAGATAACGAACGTGCACGAAGTTGTGGGCTAGTTTGGAAAGAGGCCGATACAGGGTATCTCGATCGATACGTCTCTATTTAGTCGCGTACGTAATGAAATCGAGTTTCATCGAATCCCCACATATTGACGAAGTTGATATGCACCTTTAGATCCTTTCGGTTCACAACCACGTTGTCCGCTTTGTCAGGGAGAATGTCGTATCGATAAAAATTTGTAAAAATTTCCCTATTTTAAAAACTATTTTTGTCGATTTGGGAATCCAATTTATTGATGCACAGTCGATGAAGTCTGCTTCTACAAAAAAGGTTTTGGAGCCCTATAGTTTGTGTACGACTCCCTTTAATTAGATTTTGAGAATCCTATATATATTGTCATGAATCAACCTTCTAAGTTAGGGTTTGGGAATTGAGCTCTGTTCGGTTTTGAACAGTTTCCTCGTCAACTTTGAGTCAATAGTTTGGGCATCCTATTACAATAGAATAAAAATCTACCTGAAGGGATTTGAAGGGGTTTGGATTAGGATCATACAGAAGAATTGGTTTGAGAAACGATGGACCAAGGCGAGAATAATATCGCTGCAAACTTGGACCTTCACTACACTGCTTTTGCTACCTTCTCTATTGTGAACAACGTCGCTATTGTGCCTATGCGGTGGCTGCGGTTGCTCTGGGCCGCTGTGTGTGACTTCAGACGGTCGTGGGGGTGCACAGGTGTCCTAGGGTTCGGCTAGGATCGAGAGTTCCCGAGTTTTGGCATTTTTTTAAAGATTTCAATCGGTATATATTATATATATATATATATATATATATATTTTATATATATATATATATATATATATATATATATATATATATATATATATATATATATGCGGTTCCTCGGGTTTTACTCCAAAATCCCATCGAATTTAAATTTAATTTCGAGTAGGGTTTTGTATGATCGGAAGAGTCGAATAGGATTTGGTAGGAGAAAGCTTGAGCAGATTTGATTAAGTTTTGATATAGATTGAAGAAGAAGAATTTGAAAATTTCAAATTCCCTACACAAGCAGTCAGTTTTCCCTAAGTATACATACTCGCGAGATTTTGCCAAAATCTAGCGAGATATTTTTTCCATTATACACACACACACACATACACACACACACACACAAAAATAAAATCTAATTTTTTTATAAAAATTCCTAAACTCCCAATAATATTTCTAAAATATTTGAATAAGTATTTTGTATAAATTTTATCTATTATGATTATAACATGACTATTAAATAAAATATTAAATCAAATACTAAGCTATTAATAATATAAATACTATAATTTATATTTAATAAAAATAAAAATAAAAATAAAAATAATAATAGTAATAAAATCTTTAAAATTTGGGAGGTTACACTGACCAGAAGCTATCAACCCATGTCGCACCATCGTACCACGAACCGTGCACGAAAACCATAAGTCAATTTTAAGATTCTAATTCTAGAATCATAGAAAAATGGCTAATGGGTTAACCTATCTAATATTATTTAATCCTAGAATAAATCATCTAAAACCTAATTTAATCTAATTATAATCCAAACAAAAAAATTTGGCCGTAGAAAGTTACAGTTCCAATTTTAGAATCTATGGCACGCAAATCAAGGCATATTATTGACTAAATAGTAAAACGTTATGAACTCAGTGATTTGAGGGTGCATTGTGGTAGATTTCAGCACCACGAGTGCATCGGAATCGACCATGCCGCAAAATTACGATTTGGTCAAAAGTTATCGCCGTTATGGCTAACCATGACCAAATCGGTAAATTATCGATCAATTTGAGTTCAACGAATTAAATAAACTACTAAATGAATTTCTGAATTTCTAGGAAAATTATATGTTGTAGATCTTCGTGTCAGCTTTCCAAAACTTCAAACGGATAGCAAAGCGGAGTTCAAGATTTACCAAAATCTCAAAAATTGTACGACACAACCGGCACAAAAATAAATCTCCAAAAATTCATGTAAATAATTACAAAAAAAATATTTTTGGAAATCTAACCTCGATAAGGTTCTAACAAAAAAAGTGATACTCGAAACGGACGTCGGGTTTGATCGCAATCGTCTCGCAAAGTTGAAGGATCTTCGAGATCAAATCACAAAGGAGGCTGGAATAAATAATAGGGTTTCTGAATATACGTATATATATAGGGGGAGAGAGAGGCGGTTACTATTGGACACCGAAAGGTTGGCCCGCCCGGGTGGGTGAATGGGTAATTGCTTTTTTAAATTACAAAAATTTAATAAAAAATAATTTTAACTCCAAATAAAATCAAATAAATCCCAAAAAAATCCAAAAAAATTCCAAAAAAATCTTGAAAATATTTGTAAGTGTGTAGAACCTAAATAAAAAGTTTTGTCTTAAGATATCATCATGTGACCCCATAGTAAATCCAAAAATTTATGGAAAGATAAATTATGTAGGTTTTAATTATCTAAAAATTTACAAAAATTCTAGAAAAATCCAATAAATCCTAAAATATTCTAGAAAATATTTTTAATCATCTACAGGCCAAATAAAGATGTTTGATCACAAAATAACCCCAAATGACTTTATAGTAAATCCTGAAAGTCTTTAAAAGTAATAAACCCTTAAATATTAAATACCTAAAAATATCCAAAAAATCTCAAAAAATATTAGATAAATAATATATCCATGACTATCTGGAGACCATAGTGACCCTATATGACCTAATTTTATCAAAATTTACCTATAGGCTTAGGTACGACCTCCTTGTTGTATATAGTCCCAGTAGATATATTCTACTATTAATAATTCAATACCACTTACCTTATATAGACTTGCCATATATAGACCATAATAATATAAGTTTACCAAAACTAGTAATATTGACTACTTTACTTAATATAACATATGTATATTAAATCTACCTATACAAGTAATATATCGTTAACATAAAAATATCACTTTTAATTCTGGAAAAATATTTCTATATATTCTGTAATAATAATTAATATATTTTATCTATAGAAACATATGTACACAAGCCTTATATTGATTATACATCAATATACATAGACTTGTTCCCTAGTTTGGCTCCCGAAACGACAAATTCTTAATAAATATGAATTATATAAAAATACTACAAATTATGTAAAAATTGGTTTTTTTATATAAAATATGCAAAACAATTATTTTGGAGATGTCTCATGAAGTTTCGAAAGCAATTGGACACATAGAACTCATAAATTTTGGTATTTTAATATTACAGCAAAATATCCTGATTTTTAATAAATAGTAAATGAAACAAAAATGTTGCAAAATTATATGTGTTGGAAAGTTTAGGAAGTCTACTTTATTTAAAAAATATACAAAAGGTTGAAGTGGCCCGGAAGTAGATGAAAATTTGCTCGCAATCGATCTGGTCTGTTCTGGACATCAGTTTGTAGAACAGACACCCTGACCAAACCATTTGGAACTATGTGGATGGCCAATTTGACATAAAAATAGACATAGAGGTCTTTCCGTTAGTTTTGTTTTCATGAAAGTATGAGGTCAGGAAATACACGAAACACCAGATGCAAAAAACGTACCTGCTGGAATAAATTCAGACTTGGAATCCAACTTTGGGTGACTTCTAAAATTCGCAACTCCTCACAAAGTTGTCATTGCTCCTTAACAGCTTGCTAGGTCAAAGAGGAAGATCTTGGCTTTGTGTGAGAGGTGGTGGAGTGGGCTTGGAAGGATAAAAAAAGCAGGTTTGTTGGCGGATAGAAAGAAGGTGCGCGCGGTTATAGGGGGCAGAACCTATTGGGTTTCTATATTTTAATATGTCAAAACCGCACAAAATGATGGGAAGGGGTACTGGTTATGTGAGTAAAAGAATTTGGGAGATTTTAGATTTGGTTTGGTGGGATCTGGAGGAGATTTGAGGGTTTAAATCAAAGGTGTATCTCAAAGAGATTTAATTGGGTCCAAATTAGGAAAGTAGTTATAGAGTTGATTTAAAAATAGATTTCAATTAATATGGCTGCCATTAATTCATAAAAATTAGTACAAGTTATGTCTAATAGATAAGAGTACCCGAGTACCCTAGAATAGGCTCTATGAACCCTATTTGCTCTAGTTTTGGGTCAGTAGAATTATTTGGATCGATTTAACTCCAATAAGTCTAATATTTGGTCTTGTACGCCATTTGAAAATAAATAGCATATGAGAACTCAACTGAGTGGCACACCATTGTCATGTGTGTAGTAGGCTCAAAATAGGTCAAAACTATATATTGGGTCGAAATATTTGGATCAGATTTGGGCCTCAAATCGAAATTAAAAAATAAATCAAATTTACAGTGAAGGGTAAAATAACTAATTTGACCCTAAAGTTGTGCAAAAAATATGTAGTACAAGGAAAAATATTTGAGTGGGACATGCTATGCCTAACTGAAGGTAGACTCGTCTAGAATTCGAATATGGAATTAGATTTGAGAAACTGATAATTATTGTGCATCAAAAATCAAAGCTACGGTAAAATACTACTATAGTCATTATTAACTATAAAATATTATTTAATATTAAATATCCATATAAAAATTAAAAATATTATAAAAAATTAGGGTCTTACAACGGTCAGAAGAAGCTTTCCAGAGGTTCGATTGATATTGCCAGAGTAAGCAAGAAGTCCGGACTCTACTATATGGAGGGGAGTGCACAGGGGGCACATGAAGTAATCGGAGTCAGTGATGCATTTACCAAGTTGTGGCATAGACGACTCAGCCATATTAGCGAGAAGGGGATGAGCTAGCTACTTGGTGAAGAAGAAGGTGATTACAGGGCTAAAGTCTATGATACTGGTGAAGTGCATGCGCTGTTTAGTAGAAAAGCAAAATAGGATGTCTTTTCAAAGTCATCCAAGTTTTAGGAAGTTGGTATTGCTCGAGTTGATTCAATAGGATGTCTGCGGTCCTATGAGGGTAAAATTCATTGGTGGTGCTTCTTATTTTATGACCTTTATTGATGATTGTTCTAGAAAGGTTTGGGTTTATACCTTAAAGGCCAATGATCTGGTGCTGTACACTTTCAAAAAGGTTCAAGCCTATGTTGAAAGGAAGACGGGAAAGAAGCTTCTATGTATTTAGTCCGACAATGGCGGCGAGTACATTGGTCCCTTTGATGCTTATTACAGAGAGCAAGGGATACAACACCAGAAGACTCCACCAAAGACACCGTAGCTCAACGGTGTAGCGAAGCGCATGAACAAGATGCTAATGGAGAGGTTATGATATTTACTGTCAGAAGCAAACTTGTCGGGCAGCTATTGGGGTGAGACACTTTATACAGCTGCTTATGTTATTAATTTATCTCCTAGTACTCCTTTGTAGGGTTATGTGCCTGGTAAAGTATGGTACAACAAAAAGCTGTCATACAATCACCTGCGAGTGTTTTGTTGTAAGGCCTTCATGCATGTACCAAAGGACCAGAGATCCAAAGTTGAGCCGAAGATGAGGCAATACGTCTTTGTTGGCTATAGCCGGGATAAGTTTGGTTATAGACCCTACAATCTCGTGGGAAGAAAGCTCTACAAAAGCCTGGATTGGTATTCGTGGAGGATCAAACCATGACCAACATTCAGGATTCTGAGATGCCTTTTGAGGCTGAGGAATTGCCTGAGTTAGAGTTATTTTGCTTCGAATAGTTTCTAGAGGACATCGTTGAGGATCCAATTATGGAGGAGTCAGTACATGGACTTGCTTCCAACCTTGATCATCAGCATGCTAATGGTGGTCAGGGTAACCCTCATGAGGATGAGCATATCGAGGAGGTAGTTCCAGAAAGGAAGGAGGTTGTTGATATGCAACCAACACCAGTGGTTCTGTTGAGGAAGCACGTCAACCATCTACGAGATACTCACCAGATGAGTATGTAATACTGACTGACGAAGAAGAGCCCAAAAGTTTCACAGAGTCTATGGACGACAAACATAGACAGAAGTGGATGCAGGCTATACAGTAGAAGATAGGTTCCTTATAGGCCAACTCCACTTATGAGCTGGTGCGATTGCCAAAAGACAAGAAATCTTTGAAAAATTGATAGGTGTTCAAAGTGAAGCAGATAGATGATACTACTTGTCCTCGATACAAAGCATGGCTGGTCATCAAGCAGTCGTCTATTTGAGGTACAAGTATTGGCAGCTAGTTTTGACTTGGAGGTCGAGTATATGGATATGAAGATGACATTACTCTACGGTAAACTTAAGAAGGAGTTGTGCATTGAGCATCCAGAGGGATTATGTGAGAAGGGCAAGTCACACTTGGTCTGTCGGTAGAGAAAGAGCTTGTATGGTCTGAAGCAGGCTCCGAGGCAGTGGTACAGAAAGTTCGAGTCATTTATGGGGAGCATGGTTATGTGCGGACGACGTCAAACCATTGTGTATTTGTGAGATACTTTGCCGAGGATAATTTCATTAATTTACTGCTTTATGTTGACGATATGCTACTGGTGGATCGAAATGTCACTAGGATAGCGGATTTGAAATACAAACTGGGCGCAACCTTCTCTATGAAGGATTTGTGCACAGTGAAAATTATTCTTGAGATATAGATCAGTCGAGAGAGAGAGTGCAAGATACTACACTTGTCCAAAAAGAAGTACATTTACCGGGTACTTTAGCATTTCAGGATGGACGGGTCAAAGAAAGTGAGTAACCCCCTTACGGCTCACTTTAAGTTTACTAAGGAGTAGTGTCCATCTACCGAGGACGAGAAAGAAGGTATGGGGCGGGTTTCATATGCCTCAACTGTGGAAAGTCGTATGTATGCTATGGTGTGTACAAGGCTAGACATCGCTCATGCACATGGCACAGTTAGCTGGTATCATTCCAATCCTGAAAGGGTACATTAGAATACGATTAAGTGGATCTTACGATACCTTCAAGGCACTGCTGATTGGAGACTTTCTTTTGGTGGTGACGAGACAAATCTGGTTGGGTATACCGATGATTATATGGCTGGAGATATAGACACAAGGTGATCAATTTTGGTCTATGTAATAATATTTACTGTTGGAGCGGTATCATGGCAGTCGCAGTTACAGAAGTGTGTTGTTTTATCTATGACAGAAGCATAGTACATTGTGATGACGGAGGCTTACAAGGAGTTGTTGTGGATGAAGAAGTTGTTGCAGGAAGTAGGGTTAAAGCAAGATCAATATAGTTTGCTTGACTATAGCTAGAGTGCCATTCACCTTGTTTAGAACCAGACATTTTATAGTCGGTCGAAGCACATTGAGAGTCGGTATCATTGGATATGGGATGTGGTTAAGAAGAAGGACTTGACGCTTGAGAAGATTCATATATATGACAATGGAGCAGACATGTTCACAAAGGTTCTTGCAAGGAAAAAGTTTGAGTACTACAGGAGGATTCTCGTGATGACGACCCCATATCAACATAGTTGTGAAGGGGGAGATTTATTGGAGAGGGTGGGTTTTCCAACCTATGTGAAAAATACCCTAAAGTTAGATTGGGTATTTTTATATATAATAAAAATATTCTAATGGATTTGGATTATGGTATTTCTATACATTGTAGAAATATCTCAATGGAGTTGGATTGAGTAGTTTTATATATAGTTGGAATACATCAATGGTTTAGATTGAGTATTCCTATATATAGTAGAATACCTCAATTAGTTATGGGTTTGAGGCTATATATACTAGGTGTTTCCTCACCCTAAAATATATCTCAGAGCAACAAGAGAGAGGGAGGCAAGAGTGCTTTACAAGTTTGAGAGGGAGAAAGAGTTGAAGACTATTGTGAAGGGAGATCGCTTCGAATAATTTTTTTCGACATCTCTTATTCTTCAGAGTTTACAATCAAATTTTCTTCTTTCAAGTGAGTTGTGGTGATCTATTTGGATCGGGAGGAGCTTGTAGAGGGTGTATTCTCTATATTCTATTAGTGGAGGTTCTTCAGTTGGATTCCGATCGTCCCATGATTTTTTCCATCTGGGTTTTCTACATAGAAATATCTGTGTTTGCGATTTGTGTATAGCATTTTTGGTTTGTGTGCTTTTATCGGTTCTCTCGAAGGGCTCTGATTTAGGGGAACATTTTTTGTGCTTCGTTCTCAACAATAAAAACCTCTACTAGAAATGGAAGAATTATACTAACTCCTCTACAAACTTCTCGCTGATCCAAACCAGATCCCCATAACTACTCAAAATAAGACACTGATTCCAATGGTAAAAAAAGGGTACCAAAAATGAGAACATGAAGCCTACCTGCGGATCCCATCGAAAAATATTCTTCAAATCAAACAAGAACTCTTGGCAAAAATCCTTCTTCTTGAAAGTTGGAACACCCACGCAGAAATTCTACCTCTCTGCAATTAATACCTGCTAAAAATTTGGCTAGGAAAAAGTCATTAACCATCCTTAATCCGAAGACAATCCTAGCCCTTTTAATTGATCAAATGGCGATGGTTTACTTTGTGAGGAACAATTTTCATCCCAAAACAAAATTTGGCCCAGTCTAGGCTCACAAGCACGGCGATGGTTTGCTTAGTGAAGAACCATTTTCATCCAAAAATAAAATTTGACCATGCCTAGGCTCACAAGCACGACGATGGTTTGCTTAGTCATGAACAATTTTCATCTGAAATTATATAAACACTTTTTTCATTTTGTGGCATACCGACAGTATACCATTCATCTGTATGTCGTTTCCACTAATGTGGCATCAATACGGTTGTATAATAGCTCAAATCAAGCCCCCTTGTCGCTGACAACTTCCCAATCTTCTCCGACTCGTAGATGACTTCCGTTGTATTACAGGACGTTCTTCTCAAAGGAAGGTAACTCTGCCTAATACCAACAACTCTTCCCCTTCTCAACAAGGTGGAGGATCTTGATATTTAAATGACTTTCCTACATAATTCAAATTTCACCATCGACAGAATCTTGGAAAGCATATTCGCTCCATTATCGTCCATATGGGCCTTCTCAAGCTCAATGTCCTTCATCTTTTGCACGTCTCGTATCCAGTGATACAAAGTTGCTATGTTCTTGGATCTTCTATGAGAGATAGGGTTCGTATTGATGTGAATAACACCCTGTCACCTAATAAAATATATTGCTCTTGCTTCAGTCCCAATTCCTGCAAGAACCCTTTCTCCCACAATGGATCCTTGCATGCCTCTGTCGCTATAATAAATTTGACTTCCATCATAGACAACGATACACTTTTGCAAACGTGACTTCCATAACATTGCCCCCGATGTCGATCTCCTGGTGTTTCCATCTACATCTATATTATCATCAGTGTACTTGACCAACTCCGGCTCGTTACCCTCAAAAGAAAGCCTCCAACTGTAAGTTCCCCAAAGATGCTGTAAAATCCATTTGACTGCATTCCAATATACCCTCCATGGATTTGAAAGATACCTTCTAAGGGATATGATTTTATGTGAAATATCTGGCCTCATATACCGAAGGTCATACATGAGGCTCCATATTGTTGAAGCATAAGGCACAATTTCTATATATGCTTTCACCTCAACGATCAATAGTTACTAATCGGCCCTAAGCTTGAAGTGAGCTACAACATGGGTGCTCACCTTCTTTAACATGTCCATACCGAATCACTGAAGTGCTAACTTGAAATATGAACCCCATGATATCACTTGTTGGTAATATGGTGAGACTCAAACCAGATCCTGATCAATGAGGTATGATATTGGACTTGACCCACATGACTTAAATATAGAACCTTTATTAAATCCATGAAAAATTGTATATATCCATACCTTATCTTATACTTTCTATGCAATTTGGGGATACAACTTTCTATACAACCTCATTTTCATATTGTCACAAACTTGCGATTCATGAGCAATCAGCCGGATGTAAGATACAACCCAATTTGTTAGATTTAGTAAGTAACTACAATGCATGTGGATCTTGTTGGGAACAAATTGTGAAAACAATTTTCCAAAGCCGATAGGATATGGCAAAGATCAAAGAAACGTCTCACAAACAAAATATTCCAAAATTACAAAGAAAACACAAAACAAACTCCAAGATATTTACATGAAAACCTTTATAAAAAATTATGGGACAATCGGAGTTCAAACAAAAAAGTCTCCACTAGTGGAACAAGAAGATACACCGACACCTTGCAAACTTCCCTCCAGATCCACATGGATCACCGTAACACTTCAATAGATAGAGTTTATACCCAAACTCATCCCGACTATAGTCGACAAAATGTACTTCCTTGTCTTTGGCTCAAGTTTGGACTTCTCGGCCTTCGATGCATACACGAAATCCTTAAATCTAAATACTCGAAGGTGACTATATGACGACTCTTTGCCATATCATATTTTATCAGGCACATCATTTTGTAAAGGAACACTGAGAGACAAATTAATAACATAAGCAGCAACATTAAGAGCCTAACCCTAATAACTGCCCGATAAGTATGCCTTTGAAAGAAAATACTGCTCCCTCTCTATCACTATCATGTTCATACGCTCCGCTATAGTATTCAGCTGAGGTGTATTTAGCAAAGTCTTCTAGTGTCTAACCCATTGCTCTTTGCAATAGGCATCAAAGGGACCAATCTATTCGCTGTTATTATCGGGTCAAACACACTTTAACTTCTTGCCTGTTTCTATTTCATCTAGGGACTGGAACTTCTTAAAAGTAGGCAACACCTGATCTTTGGTCTATATAGTGTAGACCCAAACTTTTGTGGAACAATCATCAATAAATGTTACAAAATAAAAAGCACAACACCTGATCTTTGGTCTATATAGTATAGACCCAAACTTTTGTGGAACAATCATCAATAAATGTTACAAAATAAAAAAAAGCACCACCAATAGTTTTTATCTTCATTAGGTAGACATTTGAGTGAATGAACTCGAACAACACTAGCATCCTCGAAGATGGGTTACATTGAAAAGATACCCCATTATAGTACCCCGCTCCCGTTGGGGCGAAGCACTATGTAATAGGCTCATGGCAAGTCAGATCAGTTGGGCACATAGATGGCTAATCTGACTCAGCAATGAGTTTGGTATACGAAAACCTTTGGACATTAATAAGATTAATTTGGACGAATGATATGAGGACAGTTCCAACTAATGGATCGACTTCTGTTGGAATAAGTCCTAGTTGTAGCGGACTGTGTCTTGGTGAATAAGCTCTAAATAAGAGTGACGAGATCAGTCTATTATTGGTTTTCTTGCTTTTTTTGATTTTTTTGGATGTGTTTCTGAAGGTGACGCCGATACGGGGCGTTATGCGGTTCAGAGTTAATGGCAAGTTAAGTCCGAGATTCGTAGGCCAATTCGAGATCCTCGAGAGAGTGACAGTCGTTGCTTATCAGATTTCTACCTCCTACCCTGGCTGAAGTGCACGACATCTTCTACATCTCCTAACTTCAGAAGTACGTGCACGATCCAATTCACGTGGTTAGCTATGGTCAGTTGGAGCTGCCCGTCGAGCTATCATATTCGGAGGAACCTGTACGAATTTTGGACCGAAAAGAAAAGGTCATACGAAGCCGATCGATGTCCTTAGTTTGTGTGCTCTGGCACAACCATTCAGTTGAGGCGTCGACATGAGAGCTAGAATCAGAAATGAAGGTGAAGTACCCTTCACTTTTTGTCGACTAAGGTCAGACCTTTGTTCTTAAGTTTTGGGACAAAACTTTTTCTTAGTGGTATATTATGTAATGCCCCGCTCCCGTTGGGGTGAAGCACTATGTAATATGCTCGTGGCAAGTCAGACCGGTCAAAAATATAGATGGCTAGTCTGGCTCAGCAATGAGTTTGGTATACAAAAACTTTGGGCATCAATAAAATCGATTTGGACAAATGATATGAGAACCGTTCCAACTAATGGATCGTCTTCTGTTAGAATAACTCCTAGATGCAGTGGAATGTGTCTTGGCGAATGAGCTCTAAATAAGAGTGATGGGACCGGTCTGCTATTGGTTTTGTTGGTTTTTTTAACTTTTCTGGATGTTTTGATGCTTGTTTTTGATGAGTGCGCATTCGCGTCGATCATTGAATGCGCCTTTGGAA
Source organism: Iris pallida (assembly GCA_029216955.1). Taxonomy (NCBI): domain Eukaryota; kingdom Viridiplantae; phylum Streptophyta; class Magnoliopsida; order Asparagales; family Iridaceae; genus Iris; species Iris pallida. The sequence goes on from JANAVB010040818.1 coordinate 43,166,750, forward strand.
ATTTCAAAAGGAAAGGATTGAAGGAGGAATTCTAATATGATGTTCGTGCCATTGCAGGAGTTCGTGTAACTAACGTTTGATCGTCACGAAGCATTCTTCTACTCTCGGTGTATTTCTTTTAGGTGGGTGGTTTGGCCCCTTCTTTTTTACTCCCTCCCGCCAATAAATTCCAAGTCCAATGTTCAAATTGATGATGCTGGTTGAATATATATATATATATTGTGCCACTAAGATAAAGAACATGGGATAACTGTAACGTAACTAGGATAAATAGGTCTAGAGACATTAACTTAGTGCCTCGTATTAAGGCGAGCAGTTTGGTTCAAAACCAAAAAACTGTTGAAAGGAAGGACATTAAAACATTATTTTTTGGAACGATACCTCGGTGTGTTTGGTACTTACGAGTCGCCAAATCGAACATATGAATTTGAGGGAAATTAATGAATTGTTATGCGAGACATAAATTTTTACTACTAAACTCTGTTCGTGTCATGCATTATGCTGCCTAGCTTAAACTGTTCACACAATTTTATGGTCATGGACAACTTGTACACAAGGTATTATTTTCCTCGATGCGGTATCCAAGCACGCCGAGACCGAATCGACCTAGGAGGAATTTGAGATTTGTCCTTTGCACGAGGCATTGCGAGACCACTAGTTAGGCTCATAACCTGGACTGTAGGACGTGTTGCAATGCCATAGAGAATTGTCCCTCGTGATGTCGCAACACCAATGATCGTATATAAGATAGATTGTGTGCTCACCTATTGCCTGGTACATGAGGTAAGTATTATATCTGTTTTATGCAGGAAGAAGCACGACCGTAGTACGATTCATTGAAAATGGTTATGTTGTTTACTGCTTTAAACTATGCCTTCGATATGAACTGCAACTCATTTAGTTCTAAATAGAAAGATCACTTCGAATGCTTGAAATCCTTAATAAGCTGTGTCGATTTAGACGAGTAGGTTCGTTCCGCTCACTAGCAAGTATGCTAACCCCAACTCCTCAGGTGACGAGCGCGCTGCGGGAGCACGAGTCTAAGCTGAAGCAGAAGAATGGGAGGTAGCTCGAAGCTCTCATATTTTGAAGTATTTTGAAGCCCAATTCAGACCGAAGGCATTTTGTTCAATTGTATAAAAGGACATGAATGTTTGAAACGACAAGGATTATTTCATGGCAGCTTGTCGAAAGTCTTTCTTTTATGTTTCAAAGAATGTAGCCGCAAAGACATGTAATATAAAAATGACCTTGCACATACTTTGCAAGTTTTATCAATGAAAAGCTTATTTCTTTCTATAATGCGTCTTCAATTCTCTATACTATTTAATTTCAACTTGTTGTCTCAAAAGAATTATCAATTGCACATACTTGCCTTGTATAAGTCCAAATTAGACTTGTACACATCACGCCCCAACGAAGACAATCGATTCGTCTTAATTCAAAGTGAGGACAAACGATTCGACGAATTGGGGTGTGACAATTATGCTTTCTATTCATGCAGTGCGTGCACCTCTCGAATTTTATAGACTTCAACCATGGAATCACTTTTTTCTTCATCAAGTAGCTCATTTATTTCTCGCTGATATGGCTAAACTGCCTATGTCATAACTCAATAGATGCATCATTGAATGTGTTCACCTCCCGTGAACTTTCTTCCATATAGTAGAGACTGAACTTTTTGCTTCCTCTGGCAATACCAACAAATCTTTGAAAAGCTTCAACGGATAGTTCTTAAAAAAATTATAGAATCACTCACCATCCAACCTTCCAACCAATATCTGTTTGAAACGAATATCTAAAATATGGAGAACATCTTTAAGCACAAGAGTTTTTCCCATATTGGTCTTAAATGCACATCTCCTATAACACCAACATTTGACACATTCCCGTTACCCATCTCAACACTCCACAATCTCTGTGACAAATAGTGTCTTGTTATGAGATACATGCATCGAAGCTCTTGAGTCTACCAGCCAAGAATTATCATCGTATATGAGGTTCATAATAACCTCATCACGTAGAATAATAACATCGTGTGCCTCCATGCATTGAGATGGCCTTTATTGTGTTCTTACCTTGCTTCCTCTTGTCGTCCTTCTTCTATCTCTTCTAAGTGAAACGGTTCCGCTTGATGTGCCTCTTCTTGTCACAATAGTAACATTCAAAGTCCTCGTATCGATTATTGGACTTTTCTATACTACTATTTCTGCCACCGCCTGTATCCCTACTTTTACCCCTACCTCGGGTCTTTGATACAAGCACTTCTAAATGGGACTAATCATGTTAACTTGTATTGCACGTACAAACAAAAATCTATAATATTGTTAAAAAATTAGATAAAAAATTAAATTATTTTAAATATGATTTGAATATATTTTATTTATAATTTGTTATAGATATATTTTTAGAATTTGTTTATATGTTTAGTTATATAATACCACTCATCAATTTAAATATAATTTGAATACTATATATTTTTAATATTTGTTATATGTTCAGGAACTTAGAAGGATTTTTGACTTTTTTTAACTACGTAAAGGGATACATATAAGGTTTTTTTAAATTTATTTTATATCTAATGAGGATAAGCATACGACACAGACGACTCATTTTTGAGTCATTTACAAGCTGTATTATGATATTAGAGATTTTGATGACGTATCTTGAGATTTTCTCCACATATCTTTATTCAATACCCCACTTTGTCGAACTCTAAACTAACCACATCTTCTGGAGCAGAAACGATCATGGACACTCGTACGGTCTTCCACAAGTCTAGCATGTACATAGCAACCATAGTTCCTATGCCTCGTCGTCAAATTATACTTCCATAGAGGATAATTGGTCAACCACACTCTAGAACTCACTAAAATGATTCGTAATTGACGATCTATCCTTGTATATGAGACCCATCGTTTGTCGGATCAAGAATAATTAGTTTACTCCGATCTTCGAATACAAGGATTCTTGCATCTTCCGCAATGTCTTTTCATGCTTAATATTGGCATTGTGATTATACATATTCTCATCCACAAACTGCTTGATATACCCACACACTTGTATATGCTCGAAATTTCAGTCCTCATCGAATTCTCACTGGTCTTCTCGGAAGAAAATATTGGAAGATGCAGCTTCTTGACAAAAATAGATCTTTCATCTGACATAACTCTGTCAACCATACCTTTGTACCTCTCTGTTGGTATTGACAGAGTCTGGCTCTGATACCACTATGTCGGGAACAAAATGCAGAATAGTTCTCTCGAATCGATATGACCTGACGAGAAACGAAGAAAAGTCGCATAAGCCAAATATTCTAAATTACGAAGCAAATACGATGCAAACAACAAGATATTTATGTAGAAAACCCTGACGGTAAAATCATGGGACGATTAAAGTTCGACCCAACCTCCACTAATGAAATAAGAAGATATACCAACTCTTTACAAATAATTCTTTCCCGATCCACGTAGATCACCGCAACACTTCAATAGATGAAAATATATTACAATGATTACAAAAGAGATTATCGAAACAAGATGACGAGGAAGGGCAAGTTAAAAACTTTTCAAAATGATCTCTCCTTGAAACAATCTCCAAAACTCCGAATCTCTCTTCTTTATTTGAAAATTGCAACTTTTGGGAAAGCTCTCCTTTGATCTCTTGATAATATATGATAATAAATTAGGATTAGGAAACCTATTTAAACCTCGAAAAGATCTAGACAATTGATTATTGATCCAACGGTGAATAAAATATCCAAATTTGACTTTTAGCCCTGACACCGGTATACCAATGGTATACTGGTTTTGGTATACTGACGATACATAGAAAAATGTCTACTTCGAGTTAGAATCTATTCTGGAACAAACTGCTGTTAAACTGGTATACCTATGGTACACCAGCAGCGGTATAGCTGAATACTACTGACTCATATACTGTAGTTTTCCCAAAAAATTGATACACGCTCAAATCGAGCCGCCTTCGGCTTCCCAAACTTCTTCGACACATAGCTAACACCCGTCACACTTTATGATGTTTTCCGCATAGATTGAAAACTCCACCCAACACCAACAAATCTGTGGAATTTATGTTCAATCCCACCAGTTCTGTTCCATATTGTATAGAGCAGTACGAGAAAGGTTCTCCTTTTACGGGCGTTTGGTTTAAGTTTTTTTGGCTTAGGAATGTGTTTTTAATTCCTTACCCATGTTTGGTATGTTTAGGTTTGGGAATGAGGAGGGAATAGGAGGGGCTTAGGGGGGAAAGTTATTCCCATTGACTTAGGAAAGCTATTCCCATGCCCCCCTTGGGAATAGATTTGCTTTCTTAGGAATAATGTTTGACTATTTTGTTTGGACGATTATGACCTCTTTTTATTTTCAAATTTTCAACTTCTATCCCAAACATGTAAATCATCATGAAATTAATGAAAGGGTATTAAAGGAAAACTAAATAAATTAATATTTCTATCCCTTTGTAAACCAAACATGGAGATAGAATTTTCTAAAATTTTGAACTACCTATTATAGAAGCATAGAAAATATGGGGTTCATGCGGATCATAACTGACCGCATGAGTACCCTGGAACAGATTGACCCGCATAAAAAAGAGCTGCATGACAGACTCATCATGCCCCCTGCGGCCCATCTTCATCAGACTGATTTTTGAGCCGCAGAGAGAATAGTTACTTATGCGACCAAAGCTGATCAACCCTTCTGATAAAACTGACAAACTCTGTCAAAATCGGCAAGACTGACAGCTTTGACAACTCTGACACTCTGACGAAAAGAAGATAAGACGTGATCAGACGAAATGTTACGCCATCAGACTGGACATGGCCATGCGGCCAAAAGGACTGCGACCCGAGCCGCATGAACTTTATACGGCTCAATCTATGTGTTTCATGCGGCCAAGGGTAACTACAATCTGAGCCGCATGAGGTTTCTGCGGCCCAGAATATAGAACCTATGCGGCTTAAAAGTCCCCAAGCTACATGCAGACTAAGGAAGACTACCGCATGAGTCTTATGCGGCCCAGCATGGCCGAACACTGAAAGGCCTTTGCGGCTCAAAATGACTCATGCAGACTAATCCTATCTTGCGATGGAACACGTGGCAGGCTGACCAAGTCTTAACCACCCAGATTCTCTACAACAAAATCTCAAAAAACCCCACTAGCTGGCAACCCGAGATCGAGGCTTTGTGCGCTGTGAGAGACACATGGCCACATGGCCCTTTATATAGCCCAAAAATCTGCTATTTCAGAAAACATTATAAATAGCTGGATACCACACCCATGTAAATGGTTGGCAATCCAAGGCTGGTAACCTACGAAAAGTAATTTCTTCGAGAGTAAGGAGCGCGTCAGATAGTCCAAGGAGTAAGGCAGAGTTGCTACACTTTCTCGAGCCTCTATCGTCACCCCCGAATCAAAACTAAACAATTATACTTATATTGTTTCCTAGGATTTCTTTCTAGGCTTTCCTTTGTACAAGCGAGTTTGCAATCAAGTTTATTTCATCTGTAATTTTGTTATGCTTGATATTTAATGGTAAATACGATGGCAACTGGGGACATCCTTCTATTCTGATGAGAAATTGGAGACGCAATCCGACGCGTCCAAGCTCGGCTCTACATAGAAAATGCTCGTGGTTCGATTTGACCAACGAGCATTCGAAGAAATGCTCTCTGAAGGGAGCGCCAACCCATCGCAGACGCGAGTCAACCCAAAGAGAGCCCACAAAATATTGAAGCACAAAATTGTTGCCCCCGACCAGGTTCTCGAAGAAGCTCCTTCTGCGGCCCAAGACGGTGATAAAGACTCTTCTGCGACCTTACTTTCGATCGCAGATAACCCTACTGTCCCCAAATCCAGCAAAGGAAAATACTACGATGTTGAGTTTTGGAGGGAACACGGGAAATCCAGGCGGACGAGGAAGAGGCCGCATAAGAGAGATTGACAGATGAATCATGCGGCAGCCAGCTCTGGCCGCAGACAGATCGCCCATGTGGCAGCCAACTCTGACCGCAAGCAGATCGTCCATGCGGCAGCCAACTCTGGCTGCAAGCAGATCGCCCATATGCCATCCAACTCTGGTTGCAAGTAGATTGCCCATGCGGCAGCCATTCCTGGCCATAGGCAAAGTGTCTTATGCGGCCCTGTTAGAAGCTCTGTGTTCGACCATCTTTTATGCGGGTCCAACTTTATACGACCCATTAAGAATATAGGATGTATCAATATGGACACTTTTTACTATGCACCTTTGGGTGCTAAGTCAAGGAAGTCTAGGGCAGTGCCGGCCCAATAAGCCCAGTCAACTGTCAAAGTTACTGACCGTTAGCGGGCACCGTTTACTGTTATACGAGCTACTGATGGAAAGTTGTACAGAACCCCCCGCATCCAGTCCCCCAAGGCTAACGAACAGGGTGGGTCTCAAAAGTCTCCCTCCAAATATTGAAAGCAAGTACTTTTACTCGCCTCAGATCAGGGAGCAAATATGACACCTACGTACCCTTGTGCTCGGGATACCCGAGTCCACAAATGGGATGCAAAGGTAGATCAATCCACTATCGACTTGCGAGAGGTTATTACTCACAAACGCAATGAGAAGGAAGCAACCTTGGTGTGCAATAAGCCCCTCTCGGGACGTCGTTGTACCCAAGTCATCATCAACTGCTGCTGCAACAAGTCAGCAGCACCTGAAGATCGACAATCCATTTTCCAACGACTACAACAACCAGCACCTTTCCAACAACAACTTCAGAAATAGGTGCAAATTCTGGGACACGAGAAATTTTTCGTCGCCTCCTATAATTCAACCCGGAAGGTTCTTTCCGACTAGGAAGGAAAGAAGACAGGCTCTTCCAGTTCGACAATCTCCGCCAGTATTAAAAAAAAACTCTCGTTTGGAGGACAGCCACCGACAACCACATGGGGTGTCTACCTAGGCACTCGATCCAAAAATAAGCTTCCAATACCTGGGGGTGCATCCTTGACCTCCCTGGGGGTAGATGAGGCCGGGGGTAGCACTCCCCTCAATGTATGCGACAACCCAGTGTTCCAAGAGCATACATAGGAGGTAGCGATCTACTAGAATTATACAACAGACGTGGACGTCCCTGAGGATGGCCGCCTTCGCCAAGACGATGTAGCTTCCTGCACAGAGGGTAGCACCCCTTCCGAGTTCGAGGAAGAAGACATTCCAACATTCCCCGACGATTTCTCGGTACGGGGGTACAACACAGAGAGCACCTCTGCTACGATCCCTTCTACCTCTTCCCACGTGCAGACAGTTTTTATGGCCGACGATGATCATGAAGCACCTACTGACCGACAACGTCTAGAAGTACTTGAAGCCATGCTCCTATCCTTGGTCAAGTTAGTAGACGAAATCAAAGCTGCCTTGCCGACTTAACCAGCAAGGACGCCTGGACAAACAAGCTTGGGACCCGCAGTCAACGTAGACTCCAACAAGACCGCTCCTCGTTTGGATGATAATCCTCTAGGAGCCTCCGCTCCTTCAGCTATAGATGAAGCAATGGAGGCAAGAAAGGAAGTCCAGGAGCTTCGGGCAATGTTCAATGCTCGAGATTCCTCCCGGGACCTCAGAATACGGTAGCCGTATCCCGTTGCATAGAGAGATGTGCCTTTTCCACCACGGTACAAGCCATTTTATATCGATTCATAAGACTGAAAGACCTCTGCTAGTCGGTACATGACTTATTTCGAGGTCACTATCGACCACTTGCCGTATAGTGACGCCATCCTCACACGATTATTCATCAGAGCATTGGAGAGGATCGCGTTCGAATGGTACCGCAACCTTCTGGACAACAGAATCCAATCTTTTGACAGCCTCAAGCACATATTTCTAGAAAGATTCTACGAAGTGGGACATGATGTGACAATGTCATCCCTCTTGGACGTCGTTCAGGGGGAGAGGAAGCTGACAAGGAACTATATCGAGCGGTTCCGCCAAACTGCAATGAGATTGCCCCAAGGTAATCCCGAAAGCTCCTTGATCGAAATCTGCCAGAAAAAGTTTCTCCCCGCAATCAGCCTTTGGATGGGTGATGATCGGTTCATGGATTGGACGACCTTCATCATAAGCGCCACCAATGTAGAGGCAAAGTTAAAGAAGGCTCGCCAGCTTGTATAACACATCCCGGATGGAGAGGTCAAAAGCAAACGTCCTCGTACCACATGCAATAACAATAATACTGACGACACCTCCAATAATTGGGACAATGAGGGAAAATAGGCCCTGGTCGCCGGTACGACCCAGAAGCCAGAACAAAAGAAGACAGAAGCTCAGTGGCCCCAGGTCAATTACTCATTCGAAGATAGTCATGTCAAGCCTATTTTTGACATGCTCTTGCAAGGAGACATGATCCAACTCCTTCGACCAAGACGCGAACCCCGAGCAGCAGAGGTGGAGGACCCAAAATACTGTCATTTCTACCGCTATGTTCATCATACCACTCAAGACTGCTTTCAATTAAAGTGGTACATCCAGAATCTTATTGACTCCAAAGCACTATCGCTAGACTTTGAAGAGGTTATCGTGGCAGCGAACATGGTGTCAATTTAGTTCGGCAACTTTCCTCCAACAAGCACTCAAGACGGGGTAATACCTATCCCCCGGGCAACGATGGAGGTTACTAATCTTTCCCCCGTCCGAGACCAGACGACTGGCTTGGTACCTTTCACCACGTCACAAGGAGAGATCATGTGGGTACATCCCGACTTAGTGCCCGAAGTTACCCAGGCAGTGTCATCTCCAGCCAATAAAAAGAAGGACATGAAGTCCAGATCCTGCCACACAATTTCAACCGAAGTTGAGGAGGCGGCGACAGTTGTTACCCGGTCTGGAGAACAAGTTTACCCCACTCCGGGTAATTTAGTTGAAGACCCTCAACTGGCAACACTGCCCGCCACTGATATTTCGGGGCCATCTTAGCCCCCATCGGCAGACAGGGCTAAGCCGAAGGAAACCCGCTTCGACATGTCGCTCCGTAAAGACGCACTTCAAGGGCTGGAGAGACCTGACAACTTTGACATATTAGCACAATTGGCTAATACGCCGAGAAAGTTGTCATTATACGAGCTCCTAAGGCTCTCCAAGGATCTTCGTGTCGCATTGAGCGAAGCACTCCAGAATGCTGACGCTTACTTAGCCTAGGTCAAACCTACGAGGGAAGACTCGTTGGCAGAACTCCAGGACAACAACTGTGCGGATGCAATGCCCAACATCATATTCACCCTATATGACATGCTGATCAAGATCGACATGCATGATCACCCCTTGTACTACACTGGGTACATAGGCGACGTCAAGGTGGATCAGACACACATCGATCCTGGCTCGTCGATAAGCATCATCCCGAAAAGCTTGTTTCAAGTCCTCGACATTCCTGTGCACCGGCTAGCAGCAACCAACACTTCCATTAGCGGTTTCAACTCAGGAAGGAGCTATCCCTTAGGAAAGATCCGATTGAAATGTCAGATTGGCGACCTAAGGACAGAGGATACCTGCTACATCATAGATGCAGACACGTCCTACAACATCATCTTGGGGCGTCCGTAGATATATGACTATATGATCGTGCCATCTACCCTCCACTAATTCTTCAAGTATGTCAGTAAGCACGACATCGTGAAGACTGAATTCGTCGACATCGATCCCTTCAAAGGGGTTGAGTCTTATTATTCTTTGGAGGCTTGTCTATATCACGAATCCAAGAAACATATAACTGACGAACTGGAGTCCATCACAGGGCCAGAGGAACACTTGAGAATTCATCTCCAGGCCCGTAAATCAGGCAAAGTCGTACCCTTTGTCGTAACTTTGCATAAAGAGGTGCTTGGTTCCCCCACCCCAGCTGCACAGTTGGAGCCGATGGTCATCCGACTCCCAAGGACCAGCCAAGAACCCGTCATAGGGCCGATGGTGATCCGATTGCTAAAATCCAATCAAAGGTGACCGGAAGACGAAGGGCCCTCTGGGGAGCCGATGGTGATCTGATTGTCAAGATCGAGTCAAAAGCAATCGAAAGACACAAAGTCCCCTGCTGAGCTGATGGTTATCTATCTTTCCAAGACGAGCCGACAACTAAGTGTCAATCCGACACCCTCAGGCAAGCCAATGCCACAAGCTGAACCCTTGGTGGTCAAGTTGCCCAGGACAACGTCTCCACCTCCGATAACGTAGGGGGTAGCTGAAGAGGATGCAGAACTCGCGAAGTATCTTGTTGCAAAGATGGATAGTCCCTCTTCTGATAAAGTAATCCCTGTGGATAAAATTCCTTATTTCATCAATAAGAGGCTGCCATTGAACTATCCTAATTCTAATAAACTTAATCTAATGTATACTGTGGGACTCGGTCGGGACATTGACCTGCACACACAGGAGACAACCATCCATACCGCAAACCAACTTGATCCCATTAAAGATGCCTACTTTCTAGTCCCAGGAAGAAGGAAAAAGGATCACATGATCATCTTTGGCCGAAAAGAAGGTCCTCAACCCTTCATGCCTCAAGAGGTTGATCTCGAACCCGATACTGGAAGACTACCGCTCCATCTGTTTAGTCCTCAGGCCAAGTACATCATACAAAAGCAGGGGTACGACATGGAGGCTTCCCCAGGTCTGAATTACGACAACGGTCGGCGACCGCCCCTGCAGCTGTCAACTCCGTCTAGAAAACCTCAGGATTACTACGACAAGTCCAAATGCGGCCTCATTTTGTTACACCAGCAACAATGTTCGAGAGCTCCGATAAGGAATGCGAGTGGCATTTTTACTCATCTGAATCTCCTACATACGATTTTGATAACATCATTGGAGATATGTTTAGGAAGACATTATCTGTCAACATGGCATCTGCTGACGTTGAAGAGGGAGACGAAGATCTACTCGAACCTCTTGAATTGGAGCCATGGGTCCAACAACTGGATGCACAATGGAAGAAGCGCTTTGAACTACGTGACCCTTCCACTGAAGATGAGGTCATACAAGTTAACCTCGGTGATAAATCCTCTCCAAATCCAATCTTCGTCAGTAAAAGCCTGACAGACGGTGAACGGGAGTTGTTGTTGCAACTCGTCAGAGAATACATCGACGTCTTTGCCTGGAGCTATGAAGACATGCCAGGGCTAAACCCCGAGATCGCACTTCATAAGCTCAATATTCATCTGGATGCAAAACCAGTCAAGCAACAGCAATAGCGATTCCGTCCAGACATTATGAACTCCATTGAAGCGAAAGTAAACAATCTTATAGCTAGCGGTTTCATCAGCGAGGAGCAGTACCCAGACTGGATAGCTAATATAGTAGCAGTCGTCAAGAAGAACGGGAAGATTCGAATCTACATTGACTTTCACAATCTGAATGCGGTATGTCCTAAAGATAAATTCCCTCTTTCCATCACTAACAGAATGATCGATAATACGTGTGGTTTCGAGCGCATGTCCTTTATGAATGGCTTTTCAAGATACAATCAAATCAAAATGTCTTCTGACGATGAGAAGTTTACGTCATTCCGAACACCAATCGGCGTGTATTGCCACACAGTTATGCCCTTCGGCCTGAAGAACGTCGGTGCTACGTATCAACGTGCTATGAGCACCATCTTCAGAGATCACTTGCACAAGACGGTAGAGTGCTACGTTGACGACATCACCGTCAAAAGTCGCTCCAAGGATGACCACCTACATAATTTGAGAACAGTGTTCGATCTTATGCGAGAACACAATTTGAAGATGAATCCCACCAAGTATTTCCTGGGCGTGTCCAGCAGAAAGTTCTTGGGCTTTGTTATTACGTCCACGGGCATTCACATAGACCCCGATAAGACAAAGACAATCCTGGAGGTGAGTCCGCCGAAGAACCTCCGTGAACTCCGCGGCCTTCAGGGAAGACTAGCCTACATCAAGAGGTTCATATCTAACTTCTTAGGGCGATGTCAACCCTTCACACAACTTATTAAGAAAGGCATCTCTTTCGTTTGGAACGAGGAATGCCAACGTGCCTTTGATGACATTAAGGAATACCTGACGAATCTGCCAGTTCTGGTAGCCCCGGTTGCCGGAAAGCCTTTCTTGCTATATATATATGAGCAATGGAATACTCCTTCAGCACCTTGCTAGCACAAAACAATGATGTGAGGCACGAACAAGCCATTTATTATCTCATCCGAATAATGGTGGAGCCGGAGCATAGGTACACGTCGTAGTGAAGGAATGTCTTGTCTTGGTGTTCGCTATTCAGAAAATACGATACTATGTGTCAGGCAGACCATCCATGTTATGTCACGAGTCAATCCCCTCAAGGTTCTCATGACAAAGCCAGGCACACTCAGGTCTCGTCTAGCCACATGGGCGATACTGTTATCCTCCTACGACATGGTCTTCGTTCCGCAGAAGTCCGTTAAAGGTCAAGCCTTGGCCGACTTTCTGGCAGCCAATCCAGGCTCAGAAACAACCCGAATCTATAAAGAAATCCCAGATGAAGTCATTGACTCAAACATGACTTCACATAAAGACGTTTGGCGAATGGTCTTCGACAGTGCATCAAGAACGGGGCCCCAAGGTGATATCGTCGCTGGAGTCGGGATAGTGTTAATTTTTCCTTCTGGATTGGTGGTCAACCAGGCATATTCTCTCACGGAACCCTATTCAAACAATGTAGCCAAATATAACGCTTTGGTCATTGGGCTCCGACTTGCGAAAAAAGTAGGAGTCAAATACCTAAAAGTATATGGCGACTCGCAGTTGGTTGTCAATCAAATTCGAGGCTCGTATAAAGTTCGCAACGCGGACCTGATTCCTTATCATTAGACAGCAATTGCTATCATAGCAACCTTGGAGGGGTTTTTTATAGAACATGTTCCTAGGCTCCAGAATATTGAAGCCGGCGTCCTAGCAGGCCTCGCCGCTTCTTTGGCGGTTCCAAATTATGTTCATCATCCAGTTGACGTTATAGGCCATGAGCTAGTCCGCCCCAAAATCAACGTTCAACTGGATACGAGTTACTCCTCCCAAATAACCAAAGATATGCAAGACTGGAGACTCCCGTTCATCGACTTCGCAGTTTACGGAACCCTGCCAGAGAATGTGAAGGATGCTACTTTAATCAGAAGGCGTTCTCTCAGATTCTTTTATGACACCGAAACAAAAATGCTATATCGACGATCTTACGACGGACTACTACAAAGATGTCTGTCAAACGTAGAAGCCAAAGAATCCTTATACGAGGCTTATGATAGCGTTTACGGGGCTCACCAACCGGGCCCGAAGTTGCAGGACCGTCTCCGTCGAATGGGTTACTACTGGCCTACGATGGTAGCAGACGCTGTTGATTATGCAAAGAAGTACAAGGCTTGTCAGATCCACACAGATTTTATAAATCTGCCATCTGAGTTCTTACACCCAATAGTGGTCTCTTGGCCATTTGAAGCATGGGAAATGGACATTATTTGTCCAATCACCCCGTCGTCGTCCAAAGGGCACTAGTTTATTCTCGCAATCACCGACTACTTCTCCAAATAGGCGAAAGCCGTTCCTTTGGCGGAGGTAAAGACATCAAACGTGATCGGTTTCATAAAACATCATGTTATTTACTATTTTGGACTGCCACGGAGGATCATTCATGACAATGGTCTGCAGTTCGTAAGCCACGCCTTCTATCGATTCTATGACAAGAATCAGATTCAGAATGTGGCTTTAATGGCCTACAATTCGTCAATTAATGGTCTGGCCGAAGCCTTTAATAAGACAATAATCAAGCTTCTCAAGAAGTTCGTGTCTTCAAACAAGCACGACTGTAATGATAAGTTGGGCGAATACTTATGGGTGTACCGTACTATGAGCCGAACGGCTACCAGAAATATACCGTTCTTTCTGGTGTATGGGAGCGAGGTAGTTCTTCCATTGGAGACTCAGATCCCCTTACTTTGTGTGGCCCTTACTTAACAGTTAACATCGGACGATAACTACCGCCGATGGCTACAAGAATTGGAAGCGTTAGACGAGAAACGTTTACAAGCTCAACAAAGTATCGAGCTCTATCAAGCATTCATCTCTCGAGCCTTCAATAAGAAAGTCAAACAGAGGACATTCGAAGTAGGCGATCTCGACCTGTCCGTTCGCAGACCGATGGTCATGACTCACAAAACTGTCGGCAAATTCTAGCCCAAGTGGGAGGGTCCATACATCGTTGAGACCGTATTCTCCAACGGCGCATACCGGCTCGCAAAACAGAATGGAAACTTGCTCATGATGCCCATAAACGGTAAATTCCTGAAGAAATACTATGTCTAAAGACATGCTGGTACTCCCTCAAACCATCAAGTCTTCCAAACTATCAAGTTATGTACACCAAGTACCTCTGAACTCACACTCTATCGCATCTTCCTGAGTGGCGAGTCATGTACAATGATACCTCTGAACTCCCACTCTAATGCTTTACCTCACAGGAGTCTATCTAGTTTATCATTATCCCTGAGCAAACTTTATGGTCCTGATTATCGTGTGTCACGTCCATATTACCTCTGGTACCGATAACCTTCCGACTTAACACCTGTACCCAACCCGGGATAAAAGACATGGTGTTAAGACCACAAAACCTACCATATTACCTCTGTTGGTTTTGTCTCAAAATATATTACTCGTACCACCAGGGCGCAGAAGAGTAATAGGTCCACCAAAGATTATTCTTGATTATCATGTATCACGTCCATATTACCTCTGATACCGATAGTCTTTTGACTTAACACCTGTACCCAATCTGGGATAAAAGACATGGTGTTAAGACCACAAAACTTATCACGTCTATGTTACCTTTGTTAGGTTATGTCTCAAAATTCATTCCACCAAAGATTATGTCTGATTATCGTGTGTCACGTCCATATTACCTCTGATACCGATAGTCTTTCGAATTAACACCTGTACACAACCCGGGATAAAAGACACGGTGTTAAGACCACAAAACCTATGTAAACCCCTTAAATTTCTACCATTTTTTATAAATTTAGTACTGATGTTTTTGTATTTGTACTTCACATACGAATTTGTCGTATTGAACGTCGCGTAAGAATTCACATTTTCGTATGGCTCGTCGAGTGCGAATATATGCGAGATACATATTTTTGTAAAAATATTTTATTTTAGAAGCACGGTTTCCAAAATATAAATAATAAATATTTTCAATCGCTTAAATTTATAAATGCATCACGACGAGATTTCCAAAACGCCATTTTACTTATTATAAAAGGTGGTTTTATTTACGGTAATTTAGAAAATATATTCTAAATAAATATTCAATTTGCATGCGATTACATGAATTTAATTCATGTATATAGTTTAATTTTCAAAATTAATTTTTATCATTATTTTAAATTTTATGAAAAAGTATTTTAATGCATCAATTATAATTAAAATCGAAATTCGATTTTATTGGTAATTTTTAAATAGTTTTGAATTAAATGATGAGATTATTCTAGTTTATATTTTGAGATATTGAGGGATTGATTTAAAGTAATTTTAAATAAAAAGTGATAATTATCTATGGGGGAATTTAAATCCTTCCAATTCTTATCCAACTGAAAATTCCCACCTCCTATATAAGGAGAGGTACTCATCCATAAATTCTACCATCCACATAAGTGCATCGTGTCTGTGCCCAGCTTCTTATTCCATCCTCTACATATATTTTTTTTCGTGTCGATAATCCCGACACAAATAAATTCTAAACCTAATACTGCCACGACTTTCCGATCGTCTTTCCGCTATCTCCTTTCCGACCAACCACTGCAATCACCACCATCAACGTCACCCATCTCCGTCACCAGCACATCCCCATCTCCTCCCCTGCCAGTCCTTCTGCCAAACCCACCAAATATCACCGTCACAACCGCCGCACTCACGGACCATTTTACAGCAAACCACATCTGCCGCCCGACCCGAATGGTCTCCTGGCCACCGTCGGCCGACACCACATCGGTGACGCCACCAGTGTCTCCACCGGACCCCTACCACACCCTGTACGTATCCGGACGTGGCGACCACCCACCAACACCGCGACACCGACGATAGCCTCATCACCATCATCAACAATAAGGAAAACAAAAAGAATGAGAAAACTCCTATACCTCCGCCACCACGCTGCCTCGTCTATCCCGGAGCAGTGCCGCCGTGCTTCTCCTCGGTCCCGACCACCCTCCGCAGGTGCTCTGACCTTGCCGCGTGGCTCTCCCACCTGCTTCATCTACTCCGCCGTAGCTCGTCGTCGACCGCCCAGGTGCGACGACCCAACAGCGCCGGAGCCGCCGCCTTCTGCCCGCACTGATCGCTATACCGCTACGAAATCCCGGCCGCCACCGCCTCCGCGCTAGGCGCGCCCAACGACCGCAGGGCACCGACGCCATTCCTTCTCTCCGCGTGGCCATCCGCCACCATGCCAGCAGCGTGCCCATCAACCTCCGCACGTCGATCCTCTCCGGTAAAGCCAGCTCTCTCTCTTCTCTCTCCTCCGCCATCCTTTCTTCTCTCCTCACTTTCGAAATTGAGAAACCCCTTTTTGTTTGGAGAAGACAGTAGTAGTTGATTATCTTGATATATATTAACTTTATATTTTTATTATTATTATTATTCTTCTTCTTTTTTTCTTTTTTTTTGTATTATGTGTCTACTTTACAAAAAGTATCATTAATAATATTGTTATTATTAATATTATTATTTTCTATATTTTTTATTGTGTAAGGAGAATAGCAGAGGGTGGGTATTAGATTGTAATTCATTAGTTACTAGTTGGTGTTCATTAACAAGTGATGGGAGTTTTGTAGGTATAATATTTAATGATTATTATTATTATTATGAGTATTATTATCAAATGATGTTATCAATACAGTATTTTGATATAGCTTTTATGACATTGTTATTTTTATTATCATTGAAATTATTATTTTGAAGGTTATATATTATTATTTTATATGTATAGAAAGCTATCTATATAATTTCAAATTGTGGGATTTCTATCCCTAAAACAATTAATTTAGTTTTATTTACCTAATATAAAATTTTTGACTAGTAAATTATAATTTCCAAATTGCTATACAATAAACATTTTTAAGTATTTCTCTAAAATTATTTTTACTAATAAAATATGTTTCAAGTAATCTAAATAGTACGTGTATTTATTTTCACAAATTCTTCTTGGTTACGACAAATCATGACTAATCATGCTTTCACATTCCTCACGGATTTGGACCCCTACACCTCAAACATTGCTATTGGACATTCATGGCTTGTCAGAGTATCGTACCACATCAGGCGACACACTAGACAAGATACCTTGCATAATTACTGCTTACATTTAGTTGCATCTTATTATTCTGTTATTATTTTCCGCATTTTTATTTCCAGTGATTTATTTTTCTTCTTGCTTGTGGACTTAGAGTTAAGAGACTTCCGTCAATAGGATGCATGTCATTAACTTTGTCACGATTGTATCACGAGTTGTGTGTTAGTTGTGAGTATCATGTAGTGGTCACTTGCGTGTTGGCTGATCACCCGTGCGCATGCGTAGGAATAACTGTCAATAGATGTATGTTAGAAGACTTGATAGTTATTGAATATAAACTGTGTTGTGGAAGCGACACGTATTGGTGTGTCGTGGTTACGATGCATGTACAGTATCATTGGGGGGAGGGGATAGCTACTAGCATAGGGGCTACTTTACTTTTTACATATTTATGGGTGATAGTGACTCGGATGAGCGGTACTTGCTGCTCGGTCGATAGTGTCTCGGATGAGCGCTACTTGACGGCCACTCTTTATTACTTGCTTGTGTGAATCCGTTGCAGCCCATGCGTAGAACGTTGTCCTCAAAGTGCATATCACATAGATGGTTAGGGACCCCATTGTCTTATAGATTTATAGTAGTTACTTATGCAGTTATACATGGCATGTTCTTCCTGTATTTTGTTACGTCCCTCTGAGGACCTGGTGATCACTCTACGTGTGTGCTTTTGTCTTTCGCAGATGTTCTAGCCGTGGCCATCTCTATGTCTTCGAGGATGATTGTACTTTGATCGTCTTCGCTTCGCTCGCCAAACTCTTCCTTTTATTATGTGGGCGTTGTAACCTATCACGTCCATATTACCTCTGTTGGATTTTGTTTCAAATCTATTACCCGCACCTCGAGTGCGCAGAAGGGTAATTAGGTCCACAAAAGTTATCCTAATCAATGACTCGCACCATCGGTGTACCAAAGAGTAGTAGGTCCACAAAATATTATTTAAATCTATTTGCTCTTATTTTCAGATGCACAAAAGGGAAATAGGTCCCCAAAATAGTCCTCCAGTGGGATGTCCTTTATCAAACACAAATGCTGTATTAGGCCCTCTAGTACAAGTACCATAGATACTGCAAATAAAGAATGGAGTGAATGTATTCTGCTTATTCAAAATCGGTTACATTCATAGGACTACATCAGCAGCAGAAAGAAAAGAAAGAAAAATCTAGCAATACATAGTTTGGCTAGTTTGACAGCACTTTGCCTTCATCAAAAAGCAGTTTCGTGGCCCTCGAAAGAAGTCATATTTTACTGCTGAGAAGCAAACAAGGCTATTGAATCTCCAAGGAGCTGCACGGAGGAGAAAAAATATAGCATGCTTTTTTCCCCTCTATATTGCGGATACCTTAGCCCCGCTCCTCCAAAAGACTATATCTTCAAAACAACATCCCTAATGGTGGTTTTGCCTACTTGGAGAGCCGTGAAAACATGACGTTCATGATGACACCTAACCACCTTCCAACTCTCCGAGGTATAAAGGTTCTTTCTACCACTTAGGAAAAACTCTTCCGAAGCATGAGGAGTTCTGAGTTGTCTGATGTGTATACCAAAAAGGCGCAGGAAAAACTCTTCCGAAGCATGGTGAGATTCGCTAGCCGATACCGATCCTAGAGAAATTTGCTAGCCGGATACCTGTAAAAAAGGGGTTAGCATGTAGAAGAAATCAACATTCAGCCAAATGGGCCTTATGCGGCCCAGTTATAAGGAATGCGCATGCAGCTTAAAAACATGAGATGGATGCGGCTCAGTCTTAAAAAGCACTTATTCGGTTTTGTTATGCAATGTTCATATGGCTAAGCCTGAAGCATTTATGCAGATCAGTTATGAGATGTATATACGGTTTGGTCACGAGGCATCCATGCGGTTCAGCCCTGTAGCGCTCATGCGGTTCAAGTATGAGGCATCCATGAATGTCAGTGGCGCTTATGCGGATCAACCCATACGGCTCCATAATACAGAACACATGGAGTCCCATGAGATGGAGGATATATCGATCATGCCCAAAGGGCAGAGGCAATTTATGACAAGCTCGCGCATAGAATAGGCAATATGGTCGTTCTCGTTTTCCCACCGTCCTTACCCTTAACAGAGGGTTGCACGTCAGGATGAACGGGAGGAGAGTCCACAGTACTCGAAGGAGAGGCGAGCCCCTTCCCTTTGGCCGTAGCATCAATCGACTTGGAAGCTTTCAGATCCATGGCTAACCGAGACAAAAAATATGACGAAGATGATGAAGACGAAGGAGAAAAAGTTGAAGGAAAAAACTCTCTCCGTATGGCCCATATTTATAGCACCTCAAAGTGGAAACAGATGAACGCCTCTTCGATTCTCGTATCTATTAAAGATAATGATGGCGTTTGGGAATTTTTATCCTTAATAACCGTCATCACCGCTTTGATTCACGTATACATTAAAGATAATGATGACGTTTGGGAATTTTATCCTTAGTAACCGTCAGCTTTATCTAGAAAAATGAGCCCAAATCTAAAGCTAAATCAAGGCATTAAATGCAGCAGTGACAGCAGGCAGATAAGATCTTCCTACGGCACAAGATCTTCCTGCGCCACAAGATCTACCTGCGACCCAAAAACGTCCCTGCGGCTCAAAATGTCCCTACGGCACGATGTCTCTCCTAACTCGAAGATTTTTCTGCGGCTTGATATATATACATGCTTCTTATTCAAAGTATTATAAATTTGCAATTTGAAAATTTTGAAGGGGATCTTGTAGAAGCATAGAAAATATGGGGTTCATGCGGATCACAACTGACCGCATGAGTACCCTGGAACAGATTGACCCGCATAAAGAAGAGCCGCATGACAGACTCAGCATGCCCCTTGCGGCCCATCTTCACCAGACTGATTTTTGAGCCGCAGAGAGAATAGTTACTTATGCGGCCAAAGCTGATCAACCCTTCTGATAAAACTGACAATGACAATCGGCAAGACTGACAGCTCTGACAACTTTGACACTCTGACAAAAAGAAGATAGGACGTGATCATACGAAATGTTACGCCACCAGACTGGACATGGCCATACGGCCATAAGAACTGCGACTCGAGCCGCATGAACTTTATGTGGCTCAATCTATGTGTTTCATGCGGCTAAGTGTAACTACAATCTGAGCCGTATGAGCTTTATGCTGCCCAGAATATAGAACCTATGCGGCTCAAAAGTTCCCAAGCTACATGTGGACTAAGGAAGACTACCGCATGAGTCTTATGCGGCTCAGCATGGCCGAACACTGAAAGGCCTATGTGGCTCAAAATGACTCAAGCAGACTGATCATATCTTGCGATGGGACACATGGCAGGCTGACCAAGTCTCAACCACCCTGATTCGCTACAACAAAATCTCAACAACCCCCACCAGCTGGCAACCCGAGATCCCACTACAAAAATTTGTCAGATTAGCGACGTTCCAAAACGTCGCTAATCTCGGCCAAAACGTCGCTAACCTAAATTAGCGACGTTTTCAGCAACATTTTAGAAACGACAGAAAAAAGCGTGTCGTTAATCGAGAAAATGTCGCAAAACGTCGCTGTGGCGACGTTATTTAGCGACGTTGATAACGTCACTAATTAGCGACGTTATTTGCGGCATTCTCACGTGGACGCTAATTAGCGACGCAATAGCGACATTTTTGCGATGATGTGGTAGCATCAGATTGTTTGCTACGTCAACAATTTAGCGACATTTTTAGCGACGTTTATATTCGTCGCTAACTGTTATCTACGAATATAAACGTCGCTAAAAATGTCGCTAAATTAAAATAAAAATAAAAAAAGAATATAGAATTCAAATATACAATCCAAAATACAAAATCTAATCCAGTCCAAAATATAGAATCTAATCCCTGGGTTCGCCGACCCCTTCGGTGGAACACTCAACACCGGCACGCACAATACAATCCAGAATAGACAAAAAATAATTGGTCGTCTTCTCAAGCATCTCGGAACATCACAATATGCATCACACATCACACAAACTAATATACATCACACACCAAAAAACAAATATACATCACAATATCCAAAGGAGATATATCTATCAAAATAAATATCCATCACAATATCCAGAGGAGATATATCCATCAAAACAAATCCAGTCAATATATGTATCTACTGTCGTCTATGCTGGGACAGATAGAACTCCCTCAGCCAGCGCGCATAAGTAGGATCCACGACAGCCAGATCAATATCCAGAGGAGATGGATGACTGGAACTCCCGGTGGAACTGCCCTCTGTTGCCACCTCTTCTTTCACAGCTTCCTCGGTTTTAGGAATTACTTCTGGAGGAGCTCTCTCGGTAGAACTGCCCTCTGGTGCGACCTCCTCTTTCACAGCCATCTCTGCCTCCCTCAAGCGAGATCCTCGGGTCTTAGGTGCCATCTGTGAGAACGGATGCCATCTCATTTGAGTACATTTTCGAAAGCAGATAAAATACAGAAAGTTTGATTTTTTGCCAAGTGTGAGAACGGATGGCTCAGAACACAACCCAAAATTTATTCTAGTATACATTAGTGTGAATCATCTATGTTTTGTACATATCGCGTAGTATATGTTCTTATCGAATCTAGTTTCTGAATGATATAACAGAATCAAGATGAACCCACATAATGTAATAATAAGACATCATCTACTACTAAAAGATATAGTGATAGGTTGTCGTATCATCATTGCTGAAAGATGAGGGTCGGAGGACAGTCAACTTCATCTACGGCTACATAGTTTCTGCCTCGCCAGTCGAATGGCTGCAGGGACTATGTCCTGGTTACCATGTCGTACCGTAGGTTAATGCAAATGGAGCTGGAGCTGGAGCTGGAGCTGGAGATACAATCCAGAGATTGACACAGTACTAATTCATATATATAGTCCAATACAAATAATCTAATACAAACACAACCCAATACAAATAGTCCAATACAAATAAGTACTAATAGCTAATGACAACCACGCAGCTCAAGCAAACACTCAGTGATACGATCACGCAACCACTTCGAATAAGTGGGATCGACGGCGGCAGGAGAGATGCAGTCCATTACAGGTGCTGGATGAATAGAACTCCCGGTATCACTAGCTACCGGTGCCACTTTCTCCTTAACAATAGGAGGAGCCACCTCAGCATTCAGTGTTTCTCTCAAACGACGTGCCGCTACTCGGGTCATGGGTGCCATCTGGTAAGATCGATATTCACAAATAATATAATTGTAACATTGCAAGCTAACTAAAAGAACCATCATCTCGTTTGAGTACATTTTCGAAAGCAGATAAAATACAGAAAATTCAATTTTTTGCCAAGTGTGAGAATGGATGGCTCAGAACACAACCCAAAATTCATTCTAGCATACATTAGTGTAAATCATTTATGTTCTGTACATATGGTGTAGTATATGTTCTTATCGAATATACTATTTGAAGGATATAACAGAATCAAGATGAACCCACATAATGTAATACTAAACATCATCTACTACTAAAAGATATAGTGATAGGTTGTCGTATCATCATTGTCGAGGGATGAGGGTCGGAGGACAGTCAACTTTATCTATGGCTACATAGTTTCTGCCTCGCCAGTCGAATAACTGCTGGGACTATATGTCCTGATCACCATGTTACCAATTAACCAACCAACAAAACTACTTGTTACAAATATCGGCACTATCGGTGCTTTCGAATCGGAGTATCACATTTTTCGGTGTCAGAAAACAAATAATTATTACTAAATTATTAGATTTTTTGGCACTATCGGTGCCTCTGATCAAGCCCTCCACACCCCTCCCCCACCAGCCACTCCTCCCCCACCAACCACCCTAACCCTAAATTATCAGATTTTTTGGCACTATCGGTGCCCTTGACCAAGCCCCCTTGCTCCCCTCCCCTAGCCGCCCCCAACCCCACTGCTCCTCCACCAGCCGCCCCCACCCCCCCTACTCCCCTCCCCCAGCCGCCCCCAGCCCACTGCTACCCTCCCCTAGCCGCACCCAGCCACCATCATCCCCTCGCCCCTCCCCCCTACACACGCCCACCCCTAACCCTCACCCTGACCCTAACTCCCCTCCCCCAGCCGCCCTTACCCCCCCCCCGCCCCTCCCCCCCCACACCCACCGCTAACCCGAACCCTAACCCTAGCTCCCCCTCCAGCCCCCTCCTCACCCCAGCTGCCTTCACCCCCCCAGCCACCCCCCCACTCACCCCAACCACCCGCATCCCCCCTGCCCCTCCCCCAGAGCCACCCGCACCCCCCCAACCACCAACAACCAAAATAGAGAGAGAGAGAGAGGGAGGGAGAGTCGCTGGAGAAAGTGAGAGTCGCTGGAGAGAGTGAGAGCGCCAGAGAGAGTGAGAGCGCCAGAGGGGGGAGGAGAGAGAGTGAGAGAGTAAAATGGGGGGAAATGAATCGGTGGGGGGAATATAATTAGAATTTAGCGACGTTTATACTAAGGTCGCTAAATTAGTCGCTATTAGCGATGTCATAGCGACATTACACGACGACTAGCTCATGTAACTATTATACGTCGTTGTCACATCGCTATTTTCGTCGTTAGTAGCGACTGTTGGCGACGTTTCAATTATACGTCGCTAATGTCCATAATTTAGCGACGTTTAACGAATGTCGCTAAATTTACGTCGCCAATTGAGCAGATTTTAGTAGTGTCGAGTCTTTGTGCGCTGTGAGAGACACGTGACCACGTGGCCCTTTATGCGGCCCAAAAATCTGCTATTGCAGAAAAAACTATAAATAGCAGGATACCACACCCACGCAAATGGTTGGCAATCCAAGGCTCGTAACATACGAAGGACAATTTCTTCGAGGGCAAGGAGCGCGTCAGATAGTCTAAGGAGTAAGGCAGAGTTGCTACACTTTCACGAGCCTCTATCGTCACCCTCCAGAATCAAAACTAAACAATTGTACTTAGATTGTTTTCTAGGATTTCTTTTTAGACTTTTCTTTGTACAAGCGAGTTTGCAATCAAGTTCAATTCATCTGTAATTTTGTTGTGCTTGATATTTAATGGCAAACATCTATTTCCAACCTAACCAAACATGGGTATGGAAATGTTGAATTCCTTTCCCATGGAGAAGGAATTGAAAAACCTATTCCCAAGAATACAAAAACATGATGCAAACGAGCCCTTAGGGTTCTCCTCTCCTCTTCTATATATGTGTACTCAAACTAACAAATAAAAGTAATCTTAATCGGTTCTAGTATGAGCTTCTACAACCTTCCTTCGGTTTATTCCCACTAATTACAGTTTGCTGCAACTGCAATATGTTGTTCCTTTTTTTGCTTCTAACTGTATCTGTCAGTTATATCTTATTAGTGAAATCCAAGAAAAAGAAGAAGGTTGAAGTTTTATGTTAAGATTTTTCTTTCTGGTTTATAGTTCAGAATGGAATATCGAGAATATTTTTTTTCCTCTATATTTATGAGTAAAGTAGGCTGTCATCCACGTTTTAAAGAGAGAGACAAACATACATCTACTTAAACCATGTAGGAGGCGCTCCAGCAATAAACTCCACCTGAAGAAACGAAGAATTAAAGGAATATTATCAAATGGATTATAAAGCAGGTGCCAAGAGAAACATTTTATTATATAAGATCTAGAAATCATAAATTTAGTACCAAAATTGAAAGAACTTCGTCTGCTTTTCTCTTTGATGAGTTCATTTGCTGCAAAGAAAACAAAGCCAATCCTCTTGATCACTCACAAAAATTAATAAGTTTTGGCAGGGGCCAGGAAACTTCTAAATCTAAAATCTAAATAATTAGCATGGGTCTCTCTCTTGCAATATAACATTGGACAAAAGAGTGGTCTCCTAATATATATAGATATATACGGGGTGTCAATATATTCGGAGTATAGGCGATAGTTCATTTAGTCCATTTAATTGGCTTAACACAAATCTGGACATAGGACACGGACAAGACACTACATCTTGATTTGAAGTGTTTACTTAATGTTTATTTATTTCTTATTATTTTCATCTGATAAATCCTGAAGTGTGGTAAGGTATAATTGTGTTGCACTTGGTACTCACATTTACTTTTCCACTGGTAAATGTGGTTCCTCCGTTCCTCGAATCTGCAACCTCTTGAACGAATGTCTCAATCTAATCGCTTGAGCTAGAGGTCATTGGCATATATATATATATATATATATATATATATATATATGCCAATGACCTCTAGCTCAAGTGATTATATATATATATATATATATATATATATATATATATATATATATATATGTTGGAACAAGGGCAAAAGACCTATAGCCTAGTGGTTAAGAGAGATGCATGCGGCCCAAGTGGCCGGAGTTCGAGCCCTAGTGGAGGCGAGTTTGCCACAAGTGCCCATGGCTTTAAAAAGAATATATATATATATATATATATATATATATATATATATATATATATATTGGACCTAGGTAAATTGTCTTTGGAATCGCTCCCACTGGGATTCGAACTCCTGACCACTCGAACTACTATATATATATCAAAAAGAAAAAAAATTGGAACCAGCTAAAATATTTTTGGAATCGCTCCCACTGGAATTCGAACTCCTGACCACTCGAACTCCTATATATATATATATATATATATATATATATATATATATATATATGGGATGCATCAATACATTCCAAATAATTGCATTGAAAATGCATTGGAAATTGTGAAAGGTGTTTACTTTGACTTTGATTTTACCTGTTACTTTGACTTCGACTTTAATCTGAACCATTGGATCAAGATCCAATGATTCAGATTTGATATATATCGATACATCCAATGATTCAGATTTTATATATATATATATATATATATATATATATATATGTGTGTGTGTGTGTGTGTGTGTGTGTGTGTGTGTGTGTGTGCGTGTGCACGCGCGTGCGTGCTGCACGCGTAAAATATGTCAATGACCTCTAGCTAAAATGGTTAGAGTATGTATATACGTGGTTATCACAAGAAAAAATAATAATTTAAAGTATCAATGCTTGCTTGACATTATTCGTTCGGCAAAATCCGCAAAGTTGGTCATATTATATAATGACTTTTAGTATTTGTATCACCTATAATACAAAGCAGGTATTATAATAGCTCGTTATTGATATTTCTGTTACTAATAAAACACTGCACAATGGCACCACCACTAGGGTTAGAATGCTGAAATAGTCCATCGACAAAGATTTGATTCTACACATGATCCAATAAAATGGTTCTAAACCAATATACTTAAAATACAAATTAAACATGCGAAAACGGAGTACCGAAAGTAATAAATAAAATCGGCCATTTGGCAATATATATATTACAGGGAGTTGTCTCTCGGGAATAAAACATTCGGCCATATAATCTGTATGCTAACTACTTTTCACAATGGGAGCAAATTTATCAATAGCTTGGCTGAGGTTCCAATGCAAATATGTAAGGAACTTAACGATACAAACAATCCACTAATATAAAACCCAAGAGTTATAAACGGTCAAGTAAATCCATGGAAAAGGCAAAATCTAGATGATGTAGAAAAAGTATATAAAAAACATAATCTTATATATATATCAAAATATGTTTAAATAAATTATGGATAAAGCATGTATATTACACACATTTTCACTAACATAATTATTAATCATTAATAATTAAACACTTTCAACTACAATAAATGTTCACAATCTTGAAAATAATTTACTTCAAAATATTTTATGGTACTATTTCAAAAGAGTTGTCATGCAAATATAAATTTAACAAAGTGAGAAAAAAATAGACAAAAGACACGTGTGATGCACGCGCACGACTTCTAAGTAATATATAATGTTGATTTAAAGCATACTACCATTTGCATGCCCTATATATGATTTGTTTGCATGAATCATTAGTTACAGGATACAAGTAGACTAGGAGTTCGACGTGGTTTGTAAGGAATTTGTGCTACACATACATGTTGGAAAAGAAATGTAAAAATCGTTCTCCCAAACCGATAGGATATGGTGAGAAACGAAAAAAACGCACAAACCAAATAGGCCAAAACCACAAAAAGTCCAATGCAAAAATGACTTCTACGTGAAAAATTCGGACGAAAAAATCAGGAAAAATCAGAGTCCAACCTGTAGAAGCCCCATCTAATAGAATAAAGAGATACACCGACTCCTTACAAACTTCTCCACCAATTTATACGGGTAACCGCAACACTTCAGTCGGATGGAAATAAATTACAATGAGTAAAGAAAATTACCAAAGACAAGATGGCGGTCAGGGAAGACCATTGTAAAACTCCTCGAAACGATCTATCTTCGAATCAATCCCTGAAACTAAAATCTCTCTTTAGAAAATTGCAACTTAGAAAAAACTCTCCTTTTGATCTTCTGATATGTATTAGGTTATGAAAGTCCTATTTAAATCACCACAATTTCGAAGATATCTGGATCATTGATCACGATCCAACGATGTTAATATAATACCAAAATTTGGCCTGCAGTCCCGACACAGGTATACCACCGGTAGCAGTATGATGTCAGTATAACAAAAAATTAGTCCTTTTGAGTTAGAAAAGTTTTGGAGTGAATTTTTGTATCACCGGTATACCGATGGTATATCGACAGTGGTATACTAGGGTATACTACTAGCACTGATCCATGTTTTCCAATGTGAGACTGACATGCACTCAAATGTGCCACCTTTGTCGCCTTCGACTCCCGAGCTTCTTCGACACATGGATGGTGCTCGTTACATTCTGGGATATTCTCTACATAGTTTGGGAACCTCATCCAACACAAATAAATCTTTCCTTCCCAACTAGGTGAAGGAGCCGACCATTCCGACGATTCTCCTACAGTACTCAAATTTTTTTCTCGGTTGAATTTTCGTGAGCATATCCACAATATTGTTCTTTGTATGAACCATCTCAAGTGCCACATCCTTCGCTTGTAGAACAACTTATATTAGTCCATGATACTGAGTTGTAATATGCTTGGACCGACTATAAAATATCTTGTTCTTCCCAAGGTGAATAACACTTTAGCTACTACAAAGGAAAATATATTGTTCTTGCTTAAGCTTGATTTCCTGCAAGAACTTCTTTATCAACAATAACTCCTTGCAAGCTTCCGTCGTCACAATGAACTTTGTCTCTGTTGTAGACAAAGCAACATACTTCTGCAACCGCGACTACCACAAAACTCTTCCACCTGCAAATAGCATCGCATAGTCCAAAGTCGATCTTCTTGTATCCACATGTCCAACCATATCTGCGTCAGTATACCCAATAAACTTTGACTCATCACTCCCGAATAAAAGTTTCCAATTAGTAATGCCTTGGAAATAATGAAGGATCCATTTAACTACCCTCCAATGTATCCTTCCTGGATTGTAAAGATACCTGCTAACCATACCTACTACGTGAGCAATATCCGACATTGTATACAACATAGCATACATGAAACTCTCTACCGCTAATGCATATGGAACTCGCTCCATATTTTTCATTTCGTCCTCGATTGATGACAATGCTCCGCAGTAAACTTAAAGTGAGCTGCAAGGGGGTTGCCTACTTTCCTCGACCCGTCCATCCCAAAATGCTGAAGTAATCGGTAAATATACTTCTTTTAGGACAACCACACTAACTTATAGTCTCTCTCTTTCAACTGTTCTCTATCCCTAGAATAGTCTTTGCTGCAATTAAATCCTTAATAGAGAAGGTCGCAACCCAATTGATGATTCAACTCCGCTATCCTTGTGGCATTTTGTTCCAACAACAACATATCAACCACATAGAGCAGTAAAATAATAAAATCATCCTTGGTAAAATATTTTACAAATGTACAATTGTCCGACATTGTACGTGTATAATCATGCTCCATTATAAATGGCTCAAACTTTCTGTACCACTGCCGCGGAGCTTGCGTGAGATCAGAAAGACTTATTCAACTGGCAAACCAAATATGACTTTCCCTTCTCATAGAATTCCTTGGGATTCTCCATTTATAATCTTTCATATAAATCACCATAGAAGAATGGCGTCTTGATATCCTTATGCTCAATCTTAAATTGAAATTACTATTGAACCTACTACCACTCATATATATATAATAACTTGACGAATGCTGATAAAATTTTATCGAAATCTATGCCCTTTCGCTGACTGTAGACTTCGACTACCAATCTCGTTTTGTATCAAGGACGAGTAGCGTCTTCTGTTTGCTTCACTCTAAACACATGTCGATTCTACAAAGTCTTCTTGCCATTTGGCAACCATTCCAATCTATAAATGTAGTTTTATTTTAAGAACTCACCTTCTCCTACATAGCTTGCATCCACTTCTATTTGTGTTCGTCTTTCATTACCTCTACAAAAATTGCGTTGTCTCCCATCAACCAAAAGTGCGTACTCATATGGTGAGTACCTCGTGGATGGTCGACGCTCTCTCATACTCCTTCTCAATAGAACTACTGGTGTTAGCTGGGTACTAACTGCCTCATTCCCCTCAGTAACTGCCTCCTTGGTATGCTCATTTTTCTAAGGGTCACCCTGATCACCATCAGCAAATTGATAACCAAGGTGGGAATAAACTCCATGTACTAGCTCCCCCGTAATTGGATTATCTACAGTATAATAGCTCCCCCATAACTGGATTCCCAGTAGTGTCTCTCATGTCCCGATTCCGACAAATCGAAAGATAGCAATTGGACGTGATGTCGAACAAGTCTAGATTGCACTTGTACAGGATAAAATCATCAAAATTAATGATATTTCTCAAAATAAATTGGTATTGCATCGAAACTAAGCAGATAAGTTGAACTCACAATAAGATATATAGAAATGTGTTCTCCTTATTGATATTTGCAATAAAGTATAAGACTTGCAGTAGAATACAAAACTTACAACATAACTCAAGGCTCGTAATAGCCAACTGAAATACATGCTTTCTTGGCTTACAATGAACTCCTGAACTTGGCTTTCAGCTAGATATATCGACTTGGCTTACAACTCACTGGTACAACTAAATTACAATATATTTCATACATTATGTCCTTTATAGTAGAAGACATCATCTTGTTAGAACTACTTTTGCACACCCATCCGATGTATCGATGCCGTAACACTGATCAAACGATTCCCCACACACGAACATCTATAGATGCCTAAAAATGTGGGTCAGTACATTGTCATGTATTGGTAAGCAGTGTTTGTCCAACTCACCTAAGAAGACAACACAAGTAATCATGCGATAGGTAGATTATTAAAAGTGATATTTCTCTGTTACCTTAGGGCCAATTTAGTTCATATCGAACAAGAATTGAAAGCATGCATATTACTTGCAACTAGCAAAATATAAAAAACATGTCATCACCCTTTGGTGATTCTATCCACGATCATTTAGCATTTCCTGTAGTTGAGTAATACTTACTCAACATTTAGCCTTTCCTGTAATTGAGTAATACTTACTCTGCCTGTATAAGACATTATTAGGGAACAATATCATATTTGTCACCATTTCGGTGATTCTTACCAACAATCGATGTTCTTCCATGTATATAAGTAATAACTTGCTCTGCCTATATAAGACATTATTAACATGCACCTTGTCTATATGAAGGTCACAAACCACAGGCCTTCTTGACAATAAATGGTATACGGTATCCTTTATAGTAAAAGTTGCTAGTGTAACGTCCCAGTCCCAAAGTACAAGGACTAATTACATAGACATGCCAGCTATATACATTCGAAGTATATGGAACCCTCGTATGTATACATAAGATGTGAAATGTAGAAAGCGATGAAACTAATCTCATCCACAATAAATATATTATAACAATCAACTTGATAATGTCATTTGTACAAAAATATTTGGCGGAGACAAATCCACTGCCAACTAAATAGAGAGAAACACATAGCAACGATGGAAGAATCGAGCAAAGTGAAGGATGTCACGACCCGCACCCTGTGTAGGGGCACGAGAAGTGGGCACGTCCAGCCTACGCCGCAGTGTCGGCGGTAGAACGCTGTCCTAGGTTACTATCTAATCAACAACTCACGCAATTATATAATGTACTTGTCAAATCTCAACTCCGAACGGAGGACAAGTATAGATATAATGAATCTCAATCACAGTCTAAGAACGATAAGATAACACAGAAGTTTATAACTAAAGACTAAACAATAACATTTATAAACTGCTAAATAATAATATCACAAACACATCTCAAGAACTACACAAGTCTCAAATCAATACAAAAGTTCGACATAAAAAACAGATGCTAGTCTACTAAACTAAATCCCATCACTCCTGAGTGTCGGGGCCAAAGGTAGCTAACCCGTCTCCTGGTCTATAATATGTAGGGCATGTGTCCTCAGGGCAATCATCTATAAAATTTTCAATAGGTCCAGTCAGGACAGGTACGAGCACAATCTCATCTAGAAAATCCAAGTAAATGACAGAGAACTATACAGCTGTTATAGACAGTTGTATTGATGGAAATGGCAGTTTATATTCAGGTGATGGTAAGAAAGACAGATAAAGTGCAAGAAAAGAAAATAACTAAACAAAAGAAGAATCATAGCAATGAAGACTGTAAAAATAGAACGAGCTGAACCAGGGTAATATGATATAAAGTCCAGACAACAATGTAGACAAGTGTAACTCCAATGTAAGTCCAGTACAAGATGAATCTAATACAAGATGAATCCAGTAAGGGACGATTCCAGTTATAGTGATCAATGATTCCAGGGTGAGTCCAGCCTATACTCTAACAGTGTGTTTTAAAATACCGAGATCGACATGTAAACTACTGTAGGTAATACGGCACATCACACACCTGGCCGTGTGTGAGATGGCTATCATTCCAGTAGATTCCAGTTGGGAGATTCCAGATTGGGGTATGTCTACATATCTTACTCAGGTATTTCCCCTCCCAGCAAGTGAATCCAGAAATTCGATACAATAATTCAAGATGAGTCCAGCCAAAATATAATGATACCAGTAAATGATTCCAGTAATGATGATACCAGTAACAGAGGCCAGAAAATAAATGTGTGTCGTAAACATGAATCCAGAATATCCATACGTGTTGTAACAGAGAATCGCATACAACTAACTAGAACTGAAGTACAGTAATTGACAAGTAAATGAGTGAACTATCAGAAAATGTACTCGCCTGCTACTCTGAAAAGAGTAGTATAATATCAGATGTCTGCACCAGAGTCACAATGTCCTAAACAGAGAAATATGGGTTATAATATGTTTAAAACAAGACAGATGAAGTTTAAGATGCATCTACATAATTTCTAGGTCAATCTAGGTCAAAGTCAACTCTAAGTCAAACCTGGTCAACTGTCTAGGTCAAACTAGGTCCAAGTCAAACTTGGTCAACTCTGGGTCAACCCAAGTCAATACTCTAGTCAAACTAGGTCAACTTTAGTCATACTAGGTCAAACAAGGTTAAACAAGTCTAATCTAGTTTAAAGTCAACTCTTGGTCAAACATTCTAGCCAAACTAATCAAGTTATCTAGGGTTTAGTCAATAATGGTCAAACTAGGTCAAAGTTTAGACTAACTAAGATTTTGGTTAATCATAGACTAGTCAATAAGATAATTAGGTTAATCTTGACTAATGGTCAACATATGGTCAAACACTCTAGTCAACCTAGGTCTACTAGGCTTATTGGTTAAATCTAGACTATCTAGCCATAGGCCATAGGCTAACATATCTAGGACACTGGCATATACATCTATATATAATACCATATATATACCCAACTATATATGATACATATATATTCATGCAAAATTAACATATCTATATCTATATATGTATATATATATATATATATATATATATATATATATATATATATATATATATATATATATATATATATATATATATAGCCTAACTATATATATACCAATAACTATATACATAACATATATATAATACACATAGAGATAGGGAAAAAGAGAGTGAAAGGGTTAGAGGGCTGTGAGAGTGTCAAGACATCAAGGGGGAAGGGTTAACTCAGAAAACCTGAGATTGGGACACATAAAAATAGGGCACACATTACATATATATATATACACACACACCTATACATACACATATAGACAAGGCTATAATGTAACTTAAAATACATAACCTATAGCCACTCTACAATACCACCCATACACTATATATGTCTCACATATATATATAAAAGCACACACACTCATATATTATATAGGATACATATATATGTATCTCAATCATATATATATATATACATATACATAGGAAAGGAGAGAGGGGGATACATGATATTCAAAGTGTGTGTGTGTGTCATGAGTGAGAGTGAGGGTGTGGGAGTAACATGAGGGGAATTACCTAGGTGTGTGTGAGTGATAGATAAGGCATGTGGGCTTGTGTGTGTAGAGCTAGAAAACAGTGAGTGAGAGTGAAAAAATAGTGAAAAACAGTGAGTGTGGGTGAGAGGGTATGCAACAGTGAACATCCCATTCTCAGTAAAACAGTTTACAGTAATACAAACTCAGTTTAAACCCTCCCATACCATTTCCAGATTTCAGTCCCAAACAGTTTCCCCCAAACCAGTTAACAGTTCTCTAAATTGAATTCTCAGTTTTACACACACTCAGAAATCAGTTCAAAAGCCATTAAAACAGTCCTTAATTTGGAATTCCAGATTTGAATCCAAAGCACATCAAAACAGTCCAATTTTCCCCATACAATTAGATATCATGTAGGTACACATATTAGAGATTAAAAACTATGCCAATTAGAGTGTTTAGGGGGTTAGAATGATTGACAAAACTCAAAATCGAAATATGAAATAACAGGGAAAAATAGGTCTGAACTTAAGATATCAAAAAATTTAGGGAATTAGGAATTGAATAGTGAAATTGAATTAAAACTCAATACATTGGTTGGTAAAGTTTAAACATAATGTGCACATGCTATGTGAAGTGTTTGTGTCCACAAAAGTGGACACAAACGTGTCCATTCAACATAAAACCAAAAACAGTAAACATAGTACAAAACAGTCCACTCCTCGTGTACGTGTTCACGGTGTCCGTGTGCACGACACGACATGACACAACCCATGTGGTTGTGTCCACGTGTCGACCTAGACTAGGGCTAGGGCTAGGACACCATGCCATGTGTCCATAACACGTGTGTGAGACACGAAACACTCGTATCAGTGCCCAAATTCGACAGCCGTGCGCACAGTGCATTCCCCGTGCGCGCGCTCGCGCGTGTCCGATACGACACGTGGGTTCATGTAACTTGACACACGGGGGTGGCAGACATTGCTCCTTGATGTGTGTCAAGTCTCAAGTGTCGGGGTGGCGTGTCCGTGTCGCAATCGAGCCCGAGTAGCAGGGCACGCACAATACCCGTGCACGCGCGCGCACGACCACGTGTACACGTGTCTGTGCAAACTCGACACGACATGAAAATGACACAAAAACACAGGAACCTTACAAGCGAGACCAAAATCTATTTTTCTATTGAAACCCTTCTCCAAAATTCACACGAAATGCCCATTGGGGGCATTTCAACAAACACATAGAACTAGCCACTGATACGTGTCCAGTTAGGACACGAATGGACACGAAATTTTAGGATTTCCTATTCCGATAGTTAGGTTAGGTCTAGGGCTCCCTAATGATGCAAAAATTTCAGGATTCTAAGGTGAGGAATTGAATTTACCTAAGAGTATCAAAAGCCTCAAAAAGCTTCAAAGAGAGGTGCTCCTCTTGATGGCCAAACTCTTCCAATGCTCTCCAAATCTGAGAATACTTGATAACAACAACAAGTAGATAAAAATTAGGACCCAATGCAATTTATTTGGGTTAAAAAGAAATTAAAATGGATTTACTAGGATTTTTGGAAGATGGAGAGTTACCTCTTTCTAAAACTTGGCAAGAATTCCTAATGGAGGCTAGCCCTAACTTTGAGGGGTATTAAATAGGATGGGAAGGGATCAATAGTGGCTGCCATGGGCTGATTAGAATTAGGGTTAGCTACATGGTTTGGGCCTCTGGGCTTTAAGTCTCAAGTCATAAGTCATGGCTTATGAAGTCATAAGCCATTCTAGCCTAATCAACTCCAAATCTCTCCAAACAAGTTTCAATAAGTTAAACCTCACTAACTTAGGTCAAACCAAGGTTACTTAACCTAACCAAGTGGTCATAACCTAGGTTAATCTCTAGGTTAGTCTCCTAGTCAACACTAGTCAAAGTCAACTATAGGCCCAAAATTAATTATACTAAAAATCACTAAAAATCATATTAATTCTAATAAATATAATTAATACTACTAATCACTAACCATGGTTAGCTGAGACTATCTATGACTAATCTAGATTGGGGCCAAACCAAGTTAGGCTAATCACAATACATGACAATTAATTAAATAATATTAAAATCACACCATTCTTAATAATATATTAAATTCCAATAATATATATTAAATTCAATTAAATTCAAAATGACAAAAATACCCTCGAACTGGAAATGATAAATGAAACACCCTAATCACATAGTCAGGCTCTAGGTTAAGCTGTCTCTAGTGTTACACTAGCAGCACATCAAAATCACAAGTCATGACTTAAACCAGTTTTTAAATAGTTTAAAAAATTATTAAAAATCACCAAAAATTATAATATGATTTAAATACAAATAAATAATAATAATAAATACAAAATTTCAAAAATACCCTCATTCCAGAAACTGGGTGTTATAATCCTACTCCCCTTAGAAAAATTTCGTCCTCGAAATTAAGATGATCGCACCCTTCCTAGGTCAAACCCCAAATCAATCAAGGTCG
Organism: Iris pallida; assembly: GCA_029216955.1. NCBI lineage: Eukaryota > Viridiplantae > Streptophyta > Magnoliopsida > Asparagales > Iridaceae > Iris > Iris pallida. The sequence goes on from JANAVB010040818.1 coordinate 43,202,928, forward strand.
AAGCAACACAATCCTACTAGTCGTGATTCTACAGTCTCGAACAGGGTAGCTACACTATCTAGCAATCACAAGAAATATCCTGGCAGGTACTAAGGGAAATCACACATGAAAGTGAGGAGGAAGAATGAGAAGGACAAACCTGCTAACCCATCACCTACAGCGTCGGCCTCCTCGACCGCCATCGCAAAAGCTCTACCCTTCTGGTACTGAGCTACATGTGGCCTAGCTCCCTCAAAAGGAGGTGCAAAGGGACAGTCTACCATCCTATATGAAACTGGTAAAGACAACTAGAAATTAATTATGAAGGATTACTATTCCAAAGATGATCAAATCGAAAGTTTAAGGCACGAGTGTCAATTGCATTGAAATCTAATAACACAATATATAAAGAAGATTTAGTTCCGACATGATCTAAGTTGATCAATTTCAGGATATATTGAAGTTGGGCAAGATGGAGAAGGAGACCATTAAAGTCTGAGCACGAGTATCCATAATTTGATATCCATGTCACAATTGAATTAATTTAATTGAATAAGATCCCAAACACTGGATGATAAGGAGGATGACCCGGTCGACTGGTCACGATCAAGGAATTAGAATTTAAGGGATGATGCAAGGATATAGAAATAAGTTAATTTCCTCCTTTGGATAGGGAAACTAAACATGATACGTTGGGTTGATCTATCAAGTACAGTGCCTTTTCCATCTGAAATATGTGAAAGGCAAAACAATAATGAGTTCAAAGGCGATGTTATTAAGCACAATACGTGGTTCATAGGCGATAGAAATAATTCAAAAAAGAATTGCCAAAGCTGTCATGGATGAGACTCTAGGGCAAATTTAACTATGTCTCCCTCCATGTAGAATAAAATATGAGAAGCAAACCAAAGTGCAATAGGTTGATCAGACCATCATGCACCGGTTCTGATTAGACAATATGTTAGTGGTTGTCAGCCCCCAAAAAAATATTTCATGATCAAGCTCGAAAAGATCAGCTTGCAAAACTGGTGCTAAATTAGCAACATAACATGGACAAAATATAAGTAAGGATAATGATGAAGGAAGTTAATAGTCTAAGATCCTTTAAACATCAAGGAGTGAGGATGAATCAAAACAAGAGGAAAAAGATTTTCAATTTGAAGTTCATAATGAGATTCTCAAGGGTCGTCCAGGAACCTCTCAAGTAGTCATAACTGTGATTGAGTACCTTTCCGTTAAAGCCTATCTCTCAATCCTATCACAGGCTCGCAGCAATACAACTAAGTCGCCGTACTACCACGATATCGCACTAATGCGACTCTCGACCTGCATGGGCCACCACTAAAAACGTGTCATGACCCGCACCATGTGTAGGGGCACGAGAAGTAGGTACGTCCAGCCTACGCCGCAGTGTCGGTGGTAGAACGCTGTCCTAGGTTACTATCTAATCAATAACTCACGCAATTATATAATGTACTTATCAAATCACAACTCCGAACGGAGGACAAGTATAGATATAATGAATCTCAATCACAGTCTAAAAACGATAAGATAACACAGAAGTTTATAACTAAAGACTAAACAATAACATTTATAAACTGCTATAATATCTCAAACACATCTCGAGAACTACAAAAGTCTCAAATCAATACAAAAGTTCGACATGAAAAACAGATGCTCGTCTACTAAACTAAATCCTATCACTCCTGAGTGTCGGGGCCAAAGGTAGCTAACCCGTCTCCTGGTCCATAATATGTAGGGCATGTGTCCTCAGGGCAATCATCTGTAAAATTTTCAACAGGTCCAGTCAGGACAGGAACGAGCACAATCTCATCTAGAAAACCCAAGTAAATGACAGAGAACTGTACAACAGTTATAGATATTGTATTGATGGAAATGGCAGTTTATATTCAGGTGATGGTAAGAAAGACAGATAAAGTGCAAGGAAAGAAAATAACTAAACAAGAGAAGAATTATAGCAATGAAGATTGTAAAAATAGAACTAGCTGAACCAGGGTAATATGATATAAAGTCCAGACAGCAATGTAGACAAGTGTAACTCCAATGTAAGTCCAGTACAAGATGAATCTAATACAAGATGAATCCAGTAAGGGACGATTCCAGTTATAGTGATCAATGATTCCAGGGTGAGTCCAGCCTATACTCTGACATTGTGTTTTAAAATACCGAGATCGACATGTAAACGGCTGTAGGTAATACGATACATCACACACTTGGCCGGGTGTGAGATGGCTATCATTCCTGTAGATTCTAGTTGGGAGATTCCAGATTAGTGTATGTCTACATGTCTTACACAGGTATTTCCCCTCCCAGCAAGTGAATCCAGAAATCCGACACAATGATTCAAGATGAGTCCATCCAAAATATAATGATACCAGTAAATAATTCCAGTAAATAATTTCAGTAAATAATTCCAGTAAATGATTCCAGTAATGATGATACCAGTAATAGAGGCCAGAAAATAAATGTGTGTCGTATACATGAATCCAGAATATCCATACGTGTTGTAACAAAGAATCGCATACAACTAACTAGAACTGAAGTACAGTAATTGACAAGTAAATGAGAGAACTATCAGAGAATGTTCTCGCCTGCTACTCTGAAAAGAGTAGTATAATATCAGATGTCTGCACCAGAGTCACAATGTCCTAAACAGAGAAATATAGGTTATAATGTGTTTAAAACAAGACAGATGAAGTTTAAGATGCATCTAAATGATATCTAGGTCAATCTAGGTCAAAGTCAACTCTAAGTCAGACCTGGTCAATTGTCTAGGTCAAACTAGGTCCAAGTCAAACTTGGTCAACTCTGGGTCAACCCAAGTCAATACTCTAGTCAAACTAGGTCAACTTTAGTTATACTAGGTCAAACAAGGTTAAACAAGTCTAATCTAGATTAAAGTCAACTCTTGGTCAAACATTCTAGCCAAACTAGTCAAGTTATCTAGGGTTTAGTCAATAATGGTCAAACTAGGTCAAAGTCTAGACTAACTAAGATTTTGGTTAATCATAGACTAGTCAATAAGGTAATTAGGTTAATCTTGACTAATGGTCAATATATGGTCAAACACTCTAGTCAACCTAGGTCTACTAGGCTTATTGGTCAAATCTAGACTATCTAGCCATAGGCCATAGGCTAACATATCTAGGGCTCTGGCATATACATCTATATATAATACCATATATATACCCAACTATATATGATACATATATATTCAGGCAAAATTAACATATCTATATATATTATCAATATATATATAGCCTAACTATATATATACTAATAACTATATACATAACCTATATATAATATACATAGAGAGAGGGAAAAAGAGAGTGAAAGGGTTAGAGGGCTGTGAGAGTGTCAAGACATCAAGGGGAAGGGTTAACTCAGAAAACCTGAGATTGGGACACACAAAAACGGGGCACACATTACATATATATATACACACACCTATACATACACATATAGACAAGGCTATAATGTAACTTAAAATACATAACCTATAGCCACTCTACAATACCACCCATACACTATATATGTCTCACATATATATATATATATATATATATATATATATATATATATTTTTTTTTTTTTTTTTTTTTTTTTTTTTTTTTTTATATATATATATATATATATATATATATATAAAAGCACACACTCATATATTATATAGGATACATATATATGTATCTCAATCATAAAATATATATATATATATATATATATATATATATATATATATATATATATATATATATATATATATATATATATACACACATATACATAGGAAAGGAGAGATGGGGATACATGATATTCAAAGTGTGTGTGTGTCATGAGTGAGAGTGAGGGTGTGGGAGTAACATGAGGAGAATTACCTAGGTGTGTGTGAGTGATAGATAAGGCATGTGGGCTTGTGTGCGTAGAGCTAGAAAATCGTGAGTGAGAGTGAAAAACAGTGAAAAACAGTGAGTGTGGGTGAGAGGGTATGCAACAGTGAACATCCCATTCTCAGTAAAACAGTTTACAGTAATCTAAACTCAGTTTAAACCCTCCAATACCATTTTCAGATTTCAGTCCCAAACAGTTTCCCCCAAACCAATTAATAGTTCTCTAAATTGAATTCTCAGTTTTACACACACTCAGAAATCAGTTCAAAAGCCATTAAAACAGTCCTTAATTTGGAATTCCAGATTTGAATCCAAACCACATCAAAACAGTCCAATTTTCTCCATACAATTAGATATCATGTAGGTACACATATTAGAGATTAAAAACTATGCAATTAGAGTGTTTAGGGGGTTAGAATGATTGACAAAACTCAAAATCGAAATCTGAAATAGCAGGGAAAAATAGGACTGAACTTAGGATATCAGAAAATTTAGGGAATTAGTAATTGAATAGTGAAATTAAATTAAAACTCAATACAGAGGTTGGTAAAGTTTAAACATAATGTGCACGTGCTATGTGAAGTGTTTGTGTCCACAAAAGTGGACACAAACGTGTCCGTTCAACATAAAACCAAAAACAGTAAACACAGTGCAAAACAGTCCACTCCTCGTGCACGTGTTCACGGTATCCGTGTGCACGACACGACATGACACAACCTACGTGGTTGTGTCCACATGTCAACCTAGACTAGGGCTAGGGCTAGGACACCCTGCCATGTGTCCACAACACGTGTGCGAGACACGGAACACTCGTATTAGTGCCCAAATTCCACAGCCGTGCGCACAGTGCATTCCCCGTACGCATGCTCGTACGTGTCCGACACGACACGTGGACTCGTGTAACTTGACACACGGGGTGGCAGACATTGCCCCTTGATGTGTGTCAAGTCTCAAGTGTCAGGGTGGCGTGTCCGTGTCGCAATCGGGCCCGAGTAGCAGGGCACGCACAGTACCCGTGCACGCGTGCGTGACCGCGTGTACACGTGTTTGTACAGACTCGACACGACACGAAAATGACACAAAAACACAGGAACCCTATAAGCGAGACCAAAACCTATTTTTCTATTCAAACACTTCTCCAAAATTCACACGAAATGCCCATTGGGGCATTTCAACAAACACATAAAACTAGCTACTGATACGTGTCCAGTTAGGACACGAATGGACACAAAATTTTAGGGTTTCCTATTCCTACAGTTAGGTTAGTTCTAGGGCTCCCTAATGATGCAAAAATTTTAGGATTCTAAGGTGAGGAATTGAATTTACCTAAGAGTATCAAAAGCCTCAAAAAGCTTCAAAGAGAGGTGCTCCTCTTGATGGCCAAACTCTTCCAATGCTCCCCAAATCCGAGAATACTTGATACCAACAGCAAGTAGATAGAAATTAGGACCCAATGCAATTTGTTTGGGTTAAAAAGGAATTAAAATGGATTTACTAGGATTTTTGGAAGATGGAGAGTTACCACTTTCTGAAACTTGGCAAGAATTCCTAATGGAGGCTAGCCCTAACTTTGAGGGGTATTAAACAGGATGGGAAGGGATCACTAGTGGCTGCCATGGGCTGATTAGAATTAGGGTTAGCCACATGGTGTGGGCCTATGGGCTTTAAGTCTCAAGTCATAAGTCATGGCTTATGAAGTCATAAGTCATTCTAGCCTAATCAACTCCAAATCTCTCCAAACAAGTTTCAATAAGTTAAACCTCACTAACTTAGGTCAACCCAAGGTTACTTAACCTAACCAAGTGGTCATAACCTAGGTTAATCTCTAGGTTAGTCTTCTAGTCAACACTAGTCAAAGTCAACTATAGGCCGAAAATCAATTATACTAAAAATTACTAAAAATTATATTAATTCTAATAAATATAATTAGTACTAATAATCACTAACCATGGTTAGCTGAGACTATCTATGACTAATCTAGGTTGGGTCCAAACCAAGTTAGGCTAATCACAATACATGGCAATCAATTAAATAATATTAAAATTACACCATTCTTAATAATATATTAAATTCCAATAATATATATTAAATTCAATTAAATTCAAAATGACAAAAATACCCTCGAACTGAAAATGATAAATGAAACACCCTAATCACATAGTCAGGCTCTAGGTTAAGCTGTCTCTAGTGTTACACTAGCAGCACATCAAAATCACAAGTCATGACTTAAACCAGTTTTTAAATAGTTTAAAAAATTATTAAAAATCACCAAAAATCATAATATGATTTAAATATAAATAAATAATAATAATAAATACAAAATTTCAAAAATACCCTTATTCCAGAAACTGGGTGTTACAAAGGACGATCCAAGAGCTAGCATCGCGAAGGTAGACTGTAAACTATGGCCTTAACTAGAGCACCTACGAAAATCACAAACACACTTGGAGAAATCACGAGGTCCTCAGAGGGACGTAACCAGATATAGGAAGAACATGCCATTATAACTGCAAATGAAAACACTATAGAACTACAACACAACTGGGTTCCTAATCGTCTATGTGATATGCACTTTGAGGACAACGTTCTACGCAGGGGCTGTAAGGATTCACGCAAGTAATAAAGAGTGGCCGTCAAGTAGCTCTCATTCGAGATACTATCGGCCGGGCAGCAAGTAGCGCTCATCCGAGTTACTATAACCCACACCTAAGCTAATAGCTATCCTCTCCCCCTAATGAAACTATACATGCATCGTAACCACGACACACCAACACATATCGCTTTCACAATACTGTTTTAAACCAAATAACTGTCAAGTCTTCTAACATGCATCTATTGACAGTTATTCCTACGCATGCGCACAGGGGATCAGCCAACACGTAAGTGACCTCTACATGTTACTCACCACTCACACACAACTCGTGTTACCTTCATGACAAAGCTAATGACATGCACTCTATTGACGGTTGTCTCTTAACTCTAGGTTCATAAGCAAGAAGAAAAAATAATAAACAGAAAATATAGATACAATAACTAAATAATAAAAATGCAATAAAATGTAAGCAGTAAATATGGCAAGGTATCTTGCCTGGTGGGTCGCCTGGTGGGGTGTGGTGTTATGGCATGTTCTATTAGTCCAATAGCCAGAGAAGTGAAGATGTCCGAGTTTGCAAGAAAATAGGAAATATGATCAGTCACAACCAGTTTTGATAATCCAGGAGAATTTATGGAGAGCAAATATTTACCCATTTTAGAAAAGATTTATAATATTTGAAAACTAAATTTTTATTACCCAAAAATATTTTAGACAATTTCTTTTAAAATTTTAGAAAAAATTAATTAAGGCTAAACATAATTTTGTCAAATAATAATAATAATAAAATTTTAATAAAATTTTGGGTAAAAACTATATTTTTAAAAATAGATAGAAAGATGCTAAAAATATATTTAGTTCTATACCAATTTAAAATTATATGTGGAACTAAGCCTAATTCTATATTTTTGTAACAGAATTTTTTTTTTTTGAAAAGATTTCTTTAATATATATAATAATACTATTGATATTAATACCAAGAAAAATAATAAACATAATATTATATAATTATATACATAACCATACATTAATAATATTACATATGCCAAAATATCTACTATCAGCCACGTTTTCAAGTAACTTTGATACTACCAATAATAATAGTCTAATATAGAAATGATGACCATTTATTTGGCTTCAAAAGTCATAATGAAACGTTTAAATCTCAAAATCCCTTACGGATTCTCTATTGTTCCATGAAGACTAAAAATTTGTAAGAGGAAACTGAGGGAGGAGAGAAGGGGAGCGGATGACTTACAAAGAGGAAGTCGGTGGACGGCTCAGCACGACTGACCGGAGACTCAGGAGGGCTTCCACAGGTCGGTCGGTGCCGTGGAAGCGGTGCGGTGGGGGCCGCTGAGGCGACAGGTACTGGGCGAAGGAATCGGAAGGGGGTCGCCCGTGGTGAGGTTGCCGGAGTGCGGCCCTTGCGCCGAAGGAGGTGAAGCCACACGGTTATGTGCTTCACTCGTCGGGGCGACGATGCGGGCACGGAGACGGCGGTGGCCGAGGGAGGTGAGGGTTCTTTGTTTGTTTGGGAGGCTTGTAGGGAATAATAATGCCTTATTCTCATTGATGGGGACTGTTTACAATATATATAGTGTCTACACAATTGGGCTTGGGCTTATGGGCCATATTAACATTTGTTACAAATAAATATAATCTAACACCCCCCCTCAAGTTGGAACATGCAAGTCCCAAATGCCCAACTTGAGAAGGAAAGAATCAAACACATGCTTTCCAAGGAGCTTGGTGAAGATGTCATCCAGTTGAGAAGAAGTAGGAACATGCGAGGCTATTACGGTGCCATCTCTAATAGCATCACGAACAAAATGCAAATCCACCTCAATATGCTTACTGCGCTCATGGAATACCGGGTTCTGAGCCAGGTGTAGGGCTGACTGACTGTCACAATACACCGATATAGCAGACTACTGGCAAATGCCCAAACACACCAATAACTCCTTCAACCATTTCAACTCACAAACAAGCGCAGCAAGAGATCGATATTCAGCTTCAGCGAAAGATCGGAAAATAGTTGGTTGCTTCTTGGTCTTCCAAGAAAAAGGAGACTCCCCCAGAAACACCAACCAGCCTGTAATAGAGAGGCGAGTCATGGGACAACTGGCCCAGTTAGAATCACACCAACCAGAAAGACGGAGATCACAATCAACTTTCAAAAGAATACCCTATCCCGGTGCATATTTGAGATATCTGACAACTCTCAAAGCAGCATGCCAGTGATCTTGTCGAGGCTCCTGTAAGAATTGAGACAAGATATGCACAGCATAGGCTAAGTCAGGGCAAGTAAATGATAGATAAATCAACCTCCCAACCAGCCTCCGATAAGACTCGGCATCCGCCGTCTTTGGACTAGTCGATTCTGCCAGCTTATGATTGGGCTCCATAGGAAAGCCAGCAGGTCGAGACCCCATCAAGCCGCATTCTGAAATGATGTCCAAAGCATACTTCCTTTGACACAAGAAAATTCCTTCTGTACTCCGAGCCACCTCTATGCCAAGAAAGTATTTCAACACACTAAGGTCCTTTATGTGAAAGCAAGGACTAAGGTACTTTTTGAAAGCATCTAAAGCACCTGAGTCATTACCAGACACAATCATATCATCTACATATATCAAAACATGCAACTCTACCTTCCCTTTAAAAAGGAAGAAAAAGGAATAATCGGAATGAGATTGAATAAATCCATAGGATATCAGAGAAGCAGCAAGCTTAGCAAACCAACAACGTGGTACATGTTTCAATCCATATAGAGACTTACGCAGGCGACACACTTTGTTGGGTTCACTATACAAAAAACCTGGCGGCAACTTCATATACACTTCTTCTGTCAGATCGCCATGAAGAAAAGCATTGTGCACATCCATCTGGTGTAAAGTCCAGCCGCTCACAGCTGCAACAGCCAAAAATGCTCGAACTGTAGGCATCTTAGCTACCGGGGCAAATGTCTCTGAATAGTCGATCCCCACAACCTGATGATTATCAAACACAACCAGCCGTGCCTTTAAGTGCTCAACACTGCCGTCGGAGTTGTACTTTATCTTGTACACCCATCTACTTTCCAATGCTTTCTTCCCAGGAGACAAATCGACAATACTCCAAGTCCTATTATCTTCCAGAGCCTGTATTTCAGTTTGCATAGCCGCACGCCAGCCTGAATCTCGCGAGGCCTGGCGATATGAAGTAGGCTCAACACTTGCAGTTATAGCTGCAAGAAAATCTCTGTGTCCAGCAGTAAATATGTCATAACTTAGAAATTATGTTAGAGAATACGAAGTACCTGAGGAAGTGACGGGAATAAATGAACTGTGGTGAAGGGGGGACTTTTACTTCGAACAACATTCGTTACAAAATCATGTAATCGTATTGGCTATAATTTCTTTCTCATTCCTCTTCCCAATACTACCTCGTCGGGCACCTCTGGCAACACTGTATCCCCTGTATCATCAGTAGTACCCATATCACCCCCAGCAGACTCTCCTGTTAATACTTCTGTAGCTACCTGTGTATCCTCGCCACTCGACGTCGAGCCGCCAGCAACCACTTTGGTCTCAGCAACCGCAGTCGGCACCATCCCAAAAATCTCGATATCGTCTTCCGGCACCCCTACAGATGTATGACGTGTTGCAGAAGACAACTCGCTAGCAGAGCCACACCTAGAAAATTCTTTTTCATAAAAAGTAACATCACGGGACACAAAAAATTAACCAGTCTCCAAATCATACAGTTTCCATCCCTTTTTATCAAGGGGATACCCAACAAAGATACATTTTCTGCTCCTTCTAGCAAATTTATCATTTTGGGATTTCAAATCATACGTATAGCACAGACAACCAAAAATACGTAGATGATCATACGAAGGAGCCGAACCATATAAAACTTCATAAGGAGACTTAAACTGCAAGATACTAAAAGGTGTTCTATTTATCAAATAACATGCACCCAGAACACATTCTCCCTAAAAATCCACAGAAAGAGAACCCTAAAATCTCAATGCCCGGGCTACATTTAAAATATGTCGATATTTTTTTCCACCCTTCTATTCTGTTATGGTGTCCCAACACAGGATGTTTGAAACAATATACCTTGAGATAAAAAATAATCTCGTAAATAATTAAATTCAGTGCCAATGTCACTTCGTACATGACGTATATCAGCCCCAAACTGACGCTTCACCATAGCAATGAATTTAAGAAACATAGAATAAACAACACACTTATCCGTCAATAAAATAACCCAAACAGCTCTAGAAAAATCATCCACCAAAGTAAAAAAATATCGTGCCCCATTAGATGACGGAACACGATATGGTCCCCACAGATCACAGTGTATAAGTTCAAAGCATCTCAAAGCACGACTACTACTATCAGGAAAAGCATCACGAGTCTGTTTAGCTTGATGACAAATATCACAAGCCTTATGAGAAAACACACTACTACCAGAGAGAAAAGGCAAAGTTTGCATTACTTTATCTAAAGGATGCCCCATCTACTATGCCAAACCTCGGAATCACTCTATTTGAATGCCAGGATCACCGAAGCCAAAGAAGCTGGAACCTCCCCTAAGAAGTAAAGTCCACCCCTTTGTTCACCTGCTCCAATCACCATCCTCATACTTCGGTCCTGAACAAAACATAAATAAAGAGTAAATAACATATCACAATTTCTGGCACCAATCAATTGTGAGACATAGATCAAATTGTAAGTCAATGTCGGAACATAAAGAACATCCGTCAACACCAATAAAGCAGTCAAAAATATACTGTCTCTCAGAATAGCCTCAATAGTGCTCCCATCAGGCAAAATCACAGGACAGATAGGGCCCTCAAAGCAATCAACTAAACAGTCACGAGAACCTGTCGCATGAAGAGTAGCCCCAGTATCGAATATCCAAGTGACAGAAGAATTCTTACCCATCAGACGATCAGAGTTTGAAGAACCAGGGTTGGAAGAATTGTCGTTACCCAGCAAGCTCATCAGTTTCTGCTATTGTTCACCCGAGAGTGGCGATGGATACCCTCCATGCATCATATCCGTCGAACTCCCAGTAAGACTAGCAGGGACACCATGACCAGCAGCGACGACATGATGAACAACCCCTGTGCCCCCAGCCCTGCGTCCCCCATCACGTCTCGACTGCGGTGTCGGGCCTCTGCCACCACCAGTACTACATCCGACCTCACGCCAAGGACGAGTCTTCCACCACTCTGGATAGCCAATCTTGGCAAAGCAAGTTGCAATATCATGACCTGTTTTCTTACAATGAGTACATATCATACCTGATTTGTTCCTGGAATCTGAGGTCCTACTATTAGAAGTAGTAGAAAGACGAGGTAAAGTCTTGATAGCCAGCGCCAATACCTCCTCAGCAGCCGATTGGACCTGAGTTTTTCGCATATCCTCCTTCTCACGGACTGTCTGGTATGCCCGATCTAAACTTGGCTGAGGATCCTAAGCCAGAAGATTAGATCGGGTATGACCAAACAACTCAGCATTCAATCCATACATAAAGTCCTAAAAGTGGTCTTTATCCCTCATAGCCTGTAGCCTTGTAGCAAGTTCACCACAGGTACAAGAAGACAATGGGAAATAAGCAGCTTGTTCATCCCACAAAGACTACAAATTTATAAAGTATGTTTCCACAGACATTGGGTGTACAAAATTTGTACAAACTCCGACGAATCAGCCGCTGATGAACGGAGTCGGCGGTAAATCGGTCGCGAACAGGGGTGCAGGATCCGGCGCGTAGGGGTCGCTGTCGGGCGCGATCGGATACGGTCAGGCACGGGCAGCGCGATCAGGCCGCCGGATCAGGCACGGATCGGTACGGTCGACGAATCGGTCAGGCACGGATCAGGGTCGACACGGTCGACGAATCGGCCGCTCGTTCAGGCACAAATCGGTGAGCGCGAGCGCGGTCGGCACGAATCTGTCAGACGCGGTCGGCACGAAACGGTCAGGCGCGGATCAGTCGAGCGCGGTCGGTGTGCCGAATCAGCCACTGACGAACGATGGTCGAGCGTACGGGCGCGACGGGGTCGACACGTACGGTGGTCGAGAATTTGGCCGTAACAAGGATGGTGAATAAGACGACTAGGATTATATGACGACTAGGGTTTTTGTGGAGGCTCTGATACCATGTAGGGAATAATAATGCCTTGTTCTCATTGATGGAGACTGTTTACAATATATACAGTGTCTACACAATTGGGCTTGGGCTTATGGGCCATATTAACATTAGTTACAAATAAATATAATCTAATAATGCTGGTGGCGGTGAATGTGGGTAGTCGTGGCAGTGGCCGCGGCAGAGGTATTGGTTGTGTGTTTGGTTCTTGGAGTTTGACAAGGGGACGATGGCGGTGGCCGGACACAGTAATAGAGGTGGTGGTGTTTATCGGCTGGCCTGGGTGGTGGTTTTAGGCTGGCGCGATGATGGTGGTGTGTTTGCTCTGGTGGCAGGGGTGATGTAGGCTAGTATTGGCCGTTGGAGGCCAGAGGAAGATGGCGACGGCGGAGTCGGAGTCGGACACGACATGGAGAAGGAGTGGCAGTATTAGGTTTAGGATTTATTTGTGTCGGAATTGTCGACACGGAGGAAAAATGTATATGTAGAGGATGGAATAAGAAGCTGGGCACGGACACGATAGACATATGTTGGTTATGGAATTTATGGAGGAATTATGGAGTCAAGAGAATATGGGCTCTCCTTATATAGGAGGTGCAGGACCCAGTTGGATAAGGACTGGAAAATGCTTAAATTTCCCATTAAATATTCCCTTGTTTAGTTTAAAGCAACTCGATCATATCCAATCGTATAAAATAAAATCTTTTCCAAGATAATTATCATAGTTAATTAAATTTAAACCAAAACAATATTTTAAAATACTTTTTCAAATAATAAAATATTAATATCAAATAAATTTTGAAAATAGAATTATGTATATAATTTAAATTTATGTACCTCGTATGCAATAAGTATTTGCATAAAACATAGTTTCCAAAATTATTATTTATATAACCTTTCATGATATAAAATAAAGTTTTGGAAATTCCAATGTGACGCATTTTTACAACTTTAAGCAATTAAAAATATTGATTATTTATTATTCAAAAAAAAACCATGCATCTAAAATAAAATATTTTTACAAAAATATGTACCTTACACATATTCGCACTCGACGAGCCATACGAAAATGCGAATTCATACGCGACGTTCAATACGATAATTTTGTACGCGACGTATACATACGAAGTAGAAAATTAGTAGCTAATTATTTATATAAAAAAATCATAGTAGAAATTTAAGGGGTTTTACATCCTACCCTACTTAAAAGAATTTTGTCCTCAAAATTTAGGAGTAGCTAGGGTAGGTAGGGTCGAAGGGGGAGAACGGGTTTTAATCGATAAAAAATTTAAGTAATGATTTGAAGACGAAATCCAACGATAACAAGCAATTTGGATAACAATAATTTAGATTACTAGACAATCAAAATTTGGATATAGTTTTGGAGATGATTGTATGACAACCCGTTAGTAGCTGATTCAATCACACCTCCATCAAATATCATATCTGTGTAATCTGAGGATTGGTAATAACTTCCTCGACCTATCAATAACTCCATCAATCGAAATCTAAATTCATTGTCGATGTCGTCATGATCTTCTAAGTTTGTGATTTACCAAGAGTCGTCAATGTCTTTCGATACTCCACTCTTCAACTATTTCTCTTCAAATTTATATTCCATAGGTAAATTTAAATTCCTTGAACATGTTTTCTTTCTTTTTTACTACATTTGAGATCTACTAAACTCGCAAAATTTAACTTCCAGAAATATTTTAATCCAGAATCTTATGATAGAATTTAAATTCAATAAGTAGCTAATTTTTTTCCAACCTGTGTGTGTGTGTGTATATATATATATATATATATATATATAAATATATATATATATATATATATATATATATATATATATATTTTTTTTCTTTCTTTTTTACTACATTTGAGATCTACTAAACTCGCAAAATTTAACTTCCAGAAATATTTTAATCCAGAATCTTATGATAGAATTTAAATTCAATAAGTAGCTAATTTTTTTCCAACCTGTGTGTGTGTGTATATATATATATATATATATATATATATATATATATATATAAAAAAATATATATATATATATATATATATATATATATATATATATATATATATATTTCTCAAACTAAATTTTCATAATCTATTCAAAATTTTTTAAGGCATCTTTAATTTATTTAGTCGAAGGTAAGAATCAACTCACCTTAATGTGAAATTCTTATTCATAACTATCATAAAAAAATTATCCTCATAGCAACAAAAATTTTAAAATCACCTTCAATCTAATAACATTTAAACACTCTATTCATCATCTCAAAAAATTCTTAATAATGAAGAACCAATTTGTAATTAAGAAGTCTACTCTCCTTTGATTATATCATCATAACTCAAACTTTTATCTTCAAGAATGAAAAATTTACTCAATCCTTTATTTATTTGTGTCTTCCTCGGGAATTGGAATCCAATGATCTTTTAATTTATGATGGAAAGAAAAAAATGAAATCTATCTTAACTTCATGTTCTGTCACGCCCCAGAACCAGAATACTGGAGAGCGGGGGCAGACATAGCCAGCTACGTATGATGAAATGGAATCCATCTCACCATACGGTCACGGCTGTCTAGATATGTGAGGGTTTCACTACAATCCATCAGTCTCTTAAGGTCATAAAATAGCCTATTGTCTCAATCTCAACCAACTAATAATAATCACAAGATATCAGATCTCCAAATGTACAATTGTAAGGCGTCCCAAACATTACATATCCAGATGATCATGAAGCTAGTCGTTACAAAATGTGAGGACTAGCAAGAGTTCAGTCATACATGATCAACCCCCGGGGCTTGTCAATCATGTTACAGCCCGTAGGCAGGCAATAAGTAAAAGTTGCAACCGAGCTAACACTTGCTCGTCGGCTAAACGCCTCAAAAGAATAATTTACAATATCACAGTGGGAGAACAAAAAAAACCCACTCGATGCCCTGGTTACGCCTGGTGACCACCATCGGGCTGGAAAGCAGGGAGATCCTTTGGTGCTACTCCGGTATCTGGCCATACAAAACCAGCTGGATCAGACCCCAGAAAGAGCAAGTGCCACAAAGAAGGCTTCACTTAAGGACTAAAACCAACAAATCATTAGCATTCTACAGGTAATAAAATAGTAAGTAACACAGATTGGGGTTTGTGCACTACCAATGCACTTGTCCCAATCAGAGAAAATAATTAAGAGAAACATCATGTTAAATAAAATATAGCTGGACAATATATATGAAAAGAAGACAATGATGAGAGTGACAATGAAAGGTACAATCAGGATAGTACAATCTGGAGTGACAATAGTGTTCAAGCATTATAGTGACAATCTGGAGTGACAATCATTCAATCATGCTGGTACAATCTTGCAATCGATCACTTCTAGACAATACTAAACTGGACTAGATTCCATCCAATCAATCACGGCCAATCATTGCCTACGACTTTCTACATTAACTAACTAGGGTTATCACAATCCTAGTTACTAGCAAGATGCAATGAGATGCTCCAAGTAGTCACAGGCCCTGCAGCTACCCAGGTTATCCAGGCAATCATTATAGTGACAATCCAGAGAGTTCAATCATTAAAGTGACAATCGAGAGTGCCCCACATGACAGTGGGCTGGAAATGTGCCCTACTCGTTGGCAGGCTACAAGTCCAAACATTTGCGGCCGGAATAACGGGGTCGCCTGTAACTGGAGAACATCTCTTCATGACTAGTAGATTATTCTAGTTATTAACCTTAGTTTATTTCAATATGTACCCCTGACCGTGGTACTCAGGGGTCCATGCCCTAGAAATGATGCGAGACAAGACTGGTTCATTTATACAAGCACAATCGCCCACGGTGTCAAGTCATTATACAGGTCGTGTCATGTCAAGTAGCCGCCGCAACGGCTTATCGAGATATAACATGTCAGGTTATCCGGTCAAGTATACTAGCCAGGAGTGCGCCACGACGGGCCACTATCAAGAAGATCAGAAAGTACCCAGATCATAAATCACAGAAATCAGAAACCATATTAGTCATAAGCAATTCATCAAAAACCGTGCCAGGTCGTGTTGGGTTAAGCAGTCGTGTCATGTGAAACAAGATCTCAAAACTCCAATCCATAGAAAAGAAGCCAAGCCTAGAGGATTAAAACAAAATCAACATGGACAATGGATTGCGCAGGGGTTAGAGTGCGCAAGGGATGAACTGCGCGAGAGTTGGATCGCGCAGGGGCTGGACTGCGCTGGGTCAAGCGCGCATGGAAATAGATTACGCTAGGTCAGATTGCACAGAAGATGAACTGCGCAAGAGCTGAGCCGCGCTGAGTCGGGTTGCGCAGGGATCGGATTGCGCACACACTGGATTGCGCACAAACCGGATTGCGCAGAGAATGGATTGCGCCAGGGCGAGCTGCGCGAGGCTAGATTGCGCCAGCACTAAAGAGTGCTGGGCTAACTGGTTTGCGCCAGCACTAAAGAGAGCTGGACTAGATTGCGCCAGGCGCTAAAGAGCGCTGGACTGGATTGCGCTCGGGAACAGGGGTCTTCTTCCCCAAACCGAGAGAAAAGCCATGGAACTCAGAAATTCCAAGGACCACAACTAGGTCAAAACAAGTCCAAATCCAACTTTGCAAGGGTCTAAATTGTGTAAAATTCAATTCTCTTCCACATAGAACAATCAAAACATGAAAATAAACAAGTTTCATAGATCAAATCTACCAAAATCCGAAATACTTTAAACCTAGATCTACAAAATTCCAAGCTCCAAATGGAGAAAATCCAAGTTCTAATGTTGCTCAAAATGAGCTAATAAAACTAATAGACAAATAAAATGTAGCCCTCAAGTGATAGCAAGATGCACTTGCCTAGGTTGGTGGTGGTGGAGAGGAAGAAGCTTGAGGAAGAAGATGAAGAAAATAATAAGAAGAGAGAGAAGTTGATATTTATAATAGGGTGGGGTTCTCCATGTTAAACCAAAATAGACCAAACCAAAATAAACCAAGGTGGACCGAGTCAAGGCCAATAAACTCTCTCTCTAGCAATTTAAATCAAATGAACCATAAAATAAACCCAGCCTCACTAATCCAAAATAAACCAATGAACCATTAAAACCAATTGAACTATCAATGCTAATTAAAACCAAGCCAATGTAAATAAACC
Source organism: Iris pallida (assembly GCA_029216955.1). Classification (NCBI taxonomy): domain Eukaryota; kingdom Viridiplantae; phylum Streptophyta; class Magnoliopsida; order Asparagales; family Iridaceae; genus Iris; species Iris pallida. The sequence goes on from JANAVB010040818.1 coordinate 43,220,714, forward strand.
AAGATAACTAATCATGACTAAATAAAAAAATATAGGTCCAAAACACGTATACGTATACTAAATACGTATCACGAATTTGGGACATTATATCCTACCCACCTTAAAAGAATTCCGTCCTCGGAATTTAATCAAGAGGCTAGAGATGTAAGGGAAAGATATTCTATCATAGGCAACCTACGCTACCAATCAATCATAAAATCATTCATGCAAGCAAGGATTCGAAACGTAAGGCATAAGGAAGATATTACACCTTACGAGTCAAACCAGCCGGGATGACCTGATCAGATATCATCCTCATGCTCCCAAGTTTGACTCTCCCAAAGAGGGATGACTCTAAGCAACACGGACTGAACTGATAGTCTTGCACTTGAGGTCTCTCTCTTTGGTCAAACATGGACACGGGCCTCTCCTCATATGAAAAGTTACGGTTATTGGTACCAACCCTTTCGAATGATCTAGGATATGGCTCGGGTCCGGGATGTTCCGTCACAATCAGGATACATGAAATATGTCATGCACCCCGCATAATGACGGTAGAAAAGCAAGATGAGAGGACACATATACCTCTCGGCCGATTCTGAACCTGAGCCTGGGCTAGAGCAAACTGCCTCGGGTTCTGTTGCTGGAAGGTCTGGGCCTGAGTCGGCAATGGCCCCGGGAACGAAAACTGCTGTTGCTGGTGAACTGGAGCTGGTGCTGGTACTGGTCCCCTAACCGAGGGACTAGATACTGTCGATGCTGAATCAACTCTGAATGGGCAGGACCCCACCCTATGGTCCGGTGCTCCACACAATAAATACAAACCCAACGCCTTGTGACACTCTGCTACCACGTGTCCAGGCTTTCCACAATAAGAACAGCCCACGGCGGAAGACTGCGCTTGCTTCTGTTTCTGCGGAGAGTACGTCAGGGTTGAGTGCTGGTCCGACGTAACTGAAGATGCTCGCCTCGGAGCTCCAATAGTTAAAGTCCTAGCTGCTGGAGGTGGTGCCGAAGACTGGTTCATCTGACTATGGGACCGCTTCCGACCTCCAGTCCTGTCCACTATTCTCTGGGAGGTATACTCGTGCCTCCTTGCTGCTCGCAACACCGCATCATAGGTCTGATGCTCAAACTGTTCTACTGCCAATATAATCTCTAGGTGAAGTCCCTGCTGGAACCTCTGCGCTCTGTCAAACTCGGTTGCCACCAAGGTGGAAGCAAACCGACTGAGTCTGGAAAACTCGGCCGCATAACCGTCGACCGTCCTCCCCATCTGCTTAAGATTACTGAACCTGGTCTGCAAGTCATATCGAGCCACTGTATCATAATACTTGGTCTGGAACTTCTCGCTGAACACTGCCCAGGAGACAGGTGTTGCCAATCCCACTGCTTGTGCGGCCCACCAACTGCGGGCTAGATCCAATAACTGTAGGCGCACCACAGCCATCTTCTCGTCTTCTGGAGTCTTCGCGGCTTCGAGAATCACCTCTATATCTTGTAGCCAAGCATCGGCAGCAACGGCATCCTCGCTGCCATCGAAGAATGGAGGGTTCAGGCGCTTGAAACTGTTGACCGCACTGTTCCCTGGATGACCGCCTCTGGTCAAAGCATCTGCCACTGCCTGGTGCAAGGCATCTCCTCGACGATCCTGGGAAGCTATCAAGGTCCTGATGAGGCCTACCAAGGTGCCATCATCCGGCTCTGCAGGCTGAACGGGCTGAACTGGTGGTACTGGTTCTCCAGGAGGCACGGCTCGGGAGGCTGCTGCTGAGGACTGATCTTGATCTTCTTGCTGTTGCTGGGCTGCCGGCTGGGCTCCTTCCGGCTGATCAACATGAACGATGTCACTGAAGCAATGACATCAGGAATATTAAGGAAGGACCAGGATAGAACAGTGATGCAAGCATGTTATCAAGTCAGGGATCAAGGAGATATGAAGATACGAGTGGAGATCAAAGGCGAGTACAGATTGAGACATCTATCTAGTAAACCCCCACATATCTTGATTGACAAGACCTGCATGGGCCACCACTTAAACCATGTCACGCCCCAGAACCAGAATACTGGAGAGCGGTGGCAGACATAGCCAGCTACGTATGATGAAATGGAATCCATCTCACCATACGGTCACGGCTGTCTAGATATGTGAGGGTTTTACTACAATCCATCAGTCTCTTAAGGTCATAAAATAGCCTATTATCTCAATCAAAGATATCAGATCTCCAAATATACAATTGTAAGGCGTCCCAAACATTACATATCCAGATGATCATGAAGCTAGTCGTTACAAAATGTGAGGACTAGTAAGAGTTCAGTCATACATGATCAACCCCCGGGGCTTGTCAATCATGTTACAGCCCGTAGACAGGCAATAAGTAAAAGTTGCAACCGAGCTAACACTTGCTCGTCGGCTAAACGCCTCAAAAGAATAATTTACAATATCAAAGTGGGAGAACAAAAGAAACCCACTCGATGCCCTGGTTACGCCTGGTGACCACCATCGGGCTGGAAAGCAGGGAGATCCTTTGGTGCTGCTCCGGTATCTGGCCATACAAAACCAGCTGGGTCAGACCCCAGAAAGAGCAAGTGCCACAAAGGAGGCTTCACTTAAGGACTAAAACCAACAAATCATTAGCATTCTACAGGTAATAAAATAGTAAGTAACACAGATTAGGGTTTGTGCACTACCAATGCACTTATCCCAATTAGAGAAAATAATTAAGAGAAACATCATGTTAAATAAAATATAGCTGGACAATATATATAAAAAGAAAACAATGATGAGAGTGACAATGAAAGGTACAATCAGGATAGTACAATCTGGAGTGACAATAGTGTTCAAGCATTATAGTGACAATCTGGAGTGACAATCATTCAATCATGCTGGTACAATCTTGCAATCGATCACTTCTAGACAATACTAAACTGGACTAGATTCCATCCAATCAATCACGGCCAATCATTGCCTACGGCTTTCTACATTAACTAACTAGGGTTATCACAATCCTAGTTACTAGCAAGATGCAATGAGATGCTCCAAGTAGTCACAGGCCCTGCAGCTATCCAGGTTATCCAGGCAATCATTATAGTGACAATCCAGAGAGTTCAATCATTAAAGTGACAATCGAGAGTGCCCCACATGACAGTGGGCTGGAAATGTGCCCTACTCTTCGGCAGGTTACAAGTCCAAACATTTGCGGCCGGAATAACGGGGTCGCCTGTAACTGGAGAACATCTCTTCATGACTAGTAGATTATTCTAGTTATTAACCTTAGTTTATTTCAATATGTACCCCTGACCGTGGTACTCAGGGGTCCATGCCCTAGAAATGATGCGAGACAAGACTGGTTCATTTATACATGCACAATCGTCCACGGTGTCAAGTCATTATACAGGTCGTGTCATGTCAAGTAGCCGCCGCAACGGCTTATCGAGATATAACATGTCAGGTTATCCGGTCAAGTATACTAGCCAGGAGTGCGCCACGACGGGCCACTATCAAGAAGATCAGAAAGTATCCGGATCATAAATCACAGAAATCAGAAACCATATTAGTCATAAGCAATTCATCAAAAACCGTGCCAGGTCGTGTTGGGTCAAGCAGTCGTGTCATGTGAAACAAGATCTCAAAACTCCAATCCATAGAAAAGAAGCCAAGCCTAGAGGATTAAAACAAAATCAACATGGACAATGGATTGCGCAGGGGTTAGAGTGCGCAAGGGATGAACTGCGCGAGAGTTGGATCGCGCAGGGGCTGGACTGCGCTGGGTCAAGCGCGCAGGGAAATGGATTGCGCTAGGTCAGATTGCGCAGAAGATGAACTGCACAAGAGCTGAGCCGCGCTGAGTCGGGTTGCACAGGGATCGGATTGCGCACACACTGGATTGCGCACAAACCGGATTGCGCAGAGAATGGATTGCGCCAGGGCGAGCTGCGCGAGGCTAGATTGCGCCAGCACTAAAGAGTGCTGGGCTAACTGGTTTGCGCCAGCGCTAAAGAGTGCTGGACTGGATTGCGCCAGGCGCTAAAGAGTGTTGGACTGGATTGCGCTCGGGAACAGGGGTCTTCTTCCCCAAACTGAGAGAAAAGCCATGGAACTCAGAAATTCCAAGGACCACAACTAGGTCAAAACAAGTCCAAATCCAACTTTGCAAGGGTCTAAATTGTGTAAAATTCAATTCTCTTCCACATAGAACAATCAAAACATGAAAATAAACAAGTTTCATAGATCAAATCCACCAAAATCTGAAATACTTCAAACCTAGATCTACAAAATTCCAAGCTCCAAATGGAGAAAATCCAAGTTCTAATGTTGCTCAAAATGAGCTAATAAAACTAATAGACAAATAAAATGTAGCCCTCAAGTGATAGCAAGATGCACTTGCCTAGGTTGGTGGTGGTGGAGAGGAAGAAGCTTGAGGAAGAAGATGAAGAAAATAATAAGGAGAGAGAGAGAAGTTGATATTTATAATAGGGTGGGGTTCTCCATGTTAAACCAAAATAGACCAAACCAAAATAAACCAAGGTGAACCAAGTCAAGGCCAATAAACTCTCTCTCTCTAGCAATTTAAACCAAATGAACCATGAAATAAACCCAGCCTCACTAATCCAAAATAAACCAATGAACCATTAAAACCAATTGAACTATCAATGCTAATTAAAACCAAGCCAATGTAAAATAAACCAAGATAACTAATCATGACTAAATAAAAAAAAATATAGGTCCAAAACACGTATACGTATAATAAATACGTATCACGAATTTGGGACATTACATGTTCAAAATTATCTTAGAAACGTATTCCTTAAATCGTTAAAATCTAAAAGAACACCACCCAAAGTTGGATTGACTATTTGTCAACCGTGGAGTTTATTTATCCTTGATCCACCTTACATTTCTTAATTCATCTCGTAGGGTTGACCACATATTTCAATTATCCTTATATATACCTTGTAACCTCATAATTATAAAAACATTTATATGGAATTTCTAAATTTAGTCTCGTATAACTGAAGGGTGCCACGAGCAAACATCTACACTTGCACAAGGACATCAAAGGAACAAGGTTGCACATACTACGGAGGAATCATAGTGAAATACGAGTGAAGCAATTTAATTAGAAGGAAGGAAAGTAAGGGTTTGCTAATATTGTATGAAGAGTAAAGGTGTTATGGGTCTAAGTAAATCAAGATAATACAAGATAATGGTCAAGCAATCAAGATAAAGTACAGAGTTATGCATTTAAGTAATAAAGTAGTTCGCAATCATATATTGGGCCGAAGATTTGAGTCGAGGTTGAGTCCAAATATGTAGTCAAAAGTATATCGGTACCATGTATAGGTTATAGTTTAGTCTTTATGACCCAAAAGTCATATCATAAAAATAGTGTACAAGAAAACTTGTTTTAGTGGGACATGATATGCCTATGTGAAGGTAGGCTCGTCTAGGTCTTGCATATGGAATTGGTTGGAAGAAAAAGTCCAGTGTTGTGCTCCAAATATCAAATTCACTATAGGGGACACCAAATGATCAAAATAGAAAGTGGATTTTCACGAGGTACTAATTAATGCACAAAAATAAAAAAAGGTTAACGCACGAAATAAAGATAATTTTGGAAATCTCGGAGATCAAGGTAAAATAAGTTAGGGACACAGTTTCTAGAGAGAAAATAGTCTCATATATAAGGGTATGGTCAAGGGAATGATTCTAATCATTTCTAAGTTTCAAATAATTAGATGGTCACGATAAAAGATCTAGATTTGAGGGAAGGTCGAGTGGGTCAAGGTTGAGATATGGCCTTGGGAGATATGTCACTAATGTGGACTACTCTATCTTGTTATGGCTATCTTGGTTGTCTACCATTATAAGTCTAACTTCTTGAACTCACCATTATTTCTATTCATTCTAAATCGTCCAACATAATCATAACTTAAAATGTAAATTCCTTTAATCAATCTAAAATAACTTTTCATCATATCATTACTAACTTTTCCTAAACTTGTAATAAAACTCAATATTCAAATAATCCTATCAGTCGTCAACTCCCTTTTTTTTTTCTTTTTTTACTTCCATAAAAATCATAACTAAACAAAAATTTAAAATTTCTCAAATAACCTCGAGATAACTCTTAGCATATTAGAATCAACCCAAAACGTAAGCTCAAGTTTTAAATAATCTTGTCAATTGTGATTCAAACAAAAATTGAGCATTTAAAATAAATCCTCAGATTGATTCTATATCTTTCAAAATATTTTAAAGCAAAATTTTATTATCATCCTTCAACTCAATATTAAATAAACTTGTAAATTGTACCACTAAATTTTTAAAATCTTAAGCTATTTCTTAATTCGATTTCATACTCAAATAAATCATAACTGTCACGACCCGTACCCATTTTTTTTTAAACGGATACGAGATGTGTCCAAGCCAGCCTACGCCGCAGTGTCGGCGGTAGAACGCTGTCACGGCCATGCTGCTCAAAATCATAAATAATGCTCATTCATAAAATTAATTTAATTTACAATGATCATAAGTTTTACATCTGCAGAAAAATATAAACTTGTACAAATATTAGAATGACTACAACTCAACTATCTAGCTAGTCTCTAGGCTTTGGCTACAAGTACACCCGTATTTCCCATGCTAAGTGAATCCACTGCTAAACTGAAAAATATGGTTTCCAGTCAGGAATGGAACGAGCACAATTCACTGAATGCAATTTTAATAAATGAAAATGACTATAAAACAAAGGTTAAACATCAATCATGAGTTTTAAAAATAAACAATAAAGACGGAAAATCAGTAGCAAATAAATAAACAACTACCTTCCCAATCGTAGAAGTACCTTTGATATGTGATCGGTCTCGGGACAATTACACGACACTATCTATACTGTCTAAAGTTACACTGTCTATACTGTCTAACATTACACTGTCTATACTGTCTAAAGTTACACTGTCTACATTGTATAAAGTTATACTGTCTACAACAAATAATGCAATAAAGAAACATGGACTACTGTAAAATAATAAATCACTGTTTATACTGTCTAATTGTAATAATAAATTACTGTCTACACTATCTACTTTGCAAAAATAAATTACTGTCTACACTGTCTAAGGTCAGATCACACATCGTTGGTACTTCACATTTTTGACTCAACAATTTATAATAGAATATAAAATCACATAACCAATGGCCAATCAATAAAATATAGTGAAGATCAATATCGAAATGCAGACAATAAACTGTGCTCGCCTGTGGTCCTTTGCTGGTAAAACCGACAATCCGAACTACTCGGTGTGCCACAATAGTCAAAAATTGTACAACAATCCCCGGATGCTGAAATAAACATTACCAATATTCTCAGAATAGTCAAAATAGTTAGGATTGCCTGTCCTTAAGTCCAATTCTGGACACAGGGGCAAAAATGGTAATTTTGGGCCAAAACGGTGTCCGCCGTCGGACCCGCTTTGTACCGAAAAGCGTGCCAGAGTCAACGGTCTCTAAAGTCGTCAAACTACATGTCTACGGATCCAATTTTTTGATACGAACCCAATTGTATGTCCAGAGTTGGATTCTGGCGGGCCGTGCACAAAATCGTCCGTTAAGTCAGACTGTAGGGCCCGCAAAACGGTGATCTAATCAATTATCTCAGAATCGGACCAAACTTGGCATATAGGACCAAAAAAATGATATGGTCCTGCTGGCATAAGTTTTGTCTCGATCTGACGAGCGTGCACAAAGTAATTGGGGAATTTGCATAAGGGCCGATACGGTGAATTTTGACGGATATGCATCAAATTCGTCGCGCACACGCGACCAATTTGAATTCCGTCAAAGCCCACATGACCACGAAGCTGTTATGCACCTTTTGATGCTTTCGGTTCGCGACCACGTCGCCCGAATTGGTGGGACGTACGTCATGTCGAAGAGTTTTTCTAATTTTTTTAATATTTTAAAACAGATTTTTCGTATTCTTTGGAGACTGTTCATTCGTCACACATTGTACGAATACAGAAATGAAAAGAAGGGTTACCATCTCTTATATATTGTCTATAAGTGTCTTCAAATGAAATTTGGAAATCGTGCATGGATTGGGATAAAACTATCCGCGAACTAGAGTAGTCGGACTGGTCTTTCTGTCCTGTTTCGATGGTTTTTCGATGAAATTGGGTTCAATTTTTTGAGCAATATAGGTTCTCTAAAATCAACCTAAATGATGGGAATTATAGTTGTATAGGTTGTCGAAATACCTGTGAAGACGGTTCGACCATTGGTCGACCGAGCACGACGAAAAGTTATCGCGAAGTTGGTCTCTCCGTACTACTGCTGCTGTTGAAGTCCGCCGTTTACGTGCGGTTGTGTCTTGTCGTGCGCGTGTCCGGCCGACTCTGGCCATCGTGGCGGCGGTGGGTGGCGCTCCTAGGGTTGGAGAGGGTGGAGTCGGGTGTTGGTGGCGTGGACGAGCTAGGGTTTTTGTAAAAACCCTGTCGATCTCTCTTTATATACTTGCGATTTCAGTGAAACCGAGCGATGCTCGGGCTCGGCCTGGCTTTGGCTGAGATGGGCTCTTTTTGGTTTGTGGTCCCCCCTTTGGGCTCGGGTGGAGGTTTTGTACTGGGGGGTTTATTAGTAGCTCATGGGCTGCTCCACTGTTCCCGCGAGGGAACAGTGTGAATTGGTTTCTTTTTTTTATTCTTATTAACTATACATACATATGTATATATTTATATATAGGTATTTCTATATATTCATATATATACCAATAATATCCCTAAAATCTAAATAAAACTCATTATTATCCCTTCCTAGCGTAGGGCCTATTTACATAATTACGAATATATGTATATATATAACATTTATTTGACAAATAATATAACCCATAATATTAATATTGATATTATACAATAAGAACCTCAATAATATCGATAATAAAATAATAATAATAATAATAATGACGAAATGCAATAAATCAATAATGCATATATATCATTTGCACAGTTTAATAATCCCGTAATGCACAAGGTCCCATTATACAAAAAGTTACTGAATATCAATAATAATAATATTTATAATATTTAAATTACGAATATCTAGGTATATTCATTAAATCATTAAATGAAATACAACACGCTCATACCAAATTATATCCATACGGATGTCATTGGACGTGCAGTATGACCTACATGGGCTTGGGCTTGTCTTGGGTCCTATCTGGACTAATTCGGTACAGCCGGGTTCCCTAAAACTCAATAATATAAATAATAAATAAATAAGTCTTCGGTAAGGGTTAAGTTGCATCTTGGCCTGGTTTTCCTAGTTAGGACTTCGCTATGGTTAGGCCTTCCATACCAGGGCTAGTACTCTAGACAAAGCACGCCATTGCACTATCCGTGCCATGATTTCTAGTCACCATGTACTCCAAAACTCTGTCATGGCTAAAGTCATCTATCGTACTAATTAACTAAGTAATTATTTATAAAATCTAAAATCACCATTCCAATAAAATAAATAATAATAATAAAATATTCTAAATTTTCTGGGAAGGGCAGCTACAAATCTACCCACCTTAAAAATAATTTCGTCCTCAAAATTCTAATTCATAATTATTCTTTATATTTCAAAGGAAAACTACCATTACCTTAATCACCTCGAATTTTAATTCCTCAAAAATAGTTTATATCCTCCTCTTAGCCATTTTGTAACTACGAAACTCCGAGGACTTCTACCCACCTTTGGTCACACTACTCCCTCAAATCTCATGTCACTAAAACTTTACAATCTTCCAACTAATTGCTAAAATTGCTACCAATAGATATATACTGCTTATGGCCACTATAATCCTCTCCTATTTATCGAACAACCCGAAATCTAACAAGCAAAAATTTACACAAGTAGCTAATAGATATTGGTAAATTCTAATAAGCATGACCTTTCATCGTTCCGAAATAGGAAGAACAGGAAGATAAGAAAGAATAATCAGGAGCAAGTATGAAATTCCAGGGCGGTAGAGAGTATCCAATGATGCGGATAGAAAGAAGGTTTACGAACCATTGACCTATTTGCTAGATTGGCTACTCTAGTCTAGTCATTTACTAAATCGAAGAACCCTTCGTTTCTTAGAGGGGCTTGTAATCCATGCAATACAAAAATTCTGTTCTCGAAGTTCTAAACAACATTCCCAAATAGGACTGAATTTGAGAAATCAAGATTGTGGTCTTTTCTGTGGTTATTTAAACACACGAGTAAGAGATATAAATGCAATACTAGATCGTATCACGACATCCAGGTAGATGGAATAATGGTTACGAGTGACTTCTCATTCTAAGGGGAGACTACATATTTGGTATAGGGACTTATTTTAAATAGTTCGGTTTACAGTCCAAAAATAGTGGTACGTATGGATGGGTTTTACTTGGTGTTAATGGGTTCCCTGATTGGACATCAATCCCTGGTTGGATGAACCTCGGATTTCAATTTATATTGACTGGACAAGATCTCAATGATAAAACTATTTCTACTAGGTTATGGTAACCTGGAATAAGTTTCCACCCAAGTGGTTGAGCTAGTTGGGCATTCGGATTGGTTAAATAGGTTATGTAAGCCCTGAAGATGCGTCTTTCGTGACTTTTGTGTTTAAGTAGCATGAGAAGACACAATTGAATGGCACACTAGTGACATATGAGTAGTGGGCTTCGAGTAGATCACAACCATATATTGGGTTGAAAGATTCGAATCGAAGTTGAAGCTCTAATGAAAGCGAAAAGCATACCGGTATTATGGTAAGGGTTATAACTTGTCCCTTTTGACCTAAAAGTCGTACCATAACAATAGAGTACAAGGGAACGTGTTTGAGTGGGACATGATATACCTAGATGAAGGTGGACTCGTCTAGATGTTGTATATAAAATTTGTTGGAAGGTAATAGCTAGTCTCATGCTCCGAATATTAATGACACGGCCGGTGTCAAAAATGATCTAAATGGAAAGTAGGAGTCCATGGGGTACTAATTATCATCCTAATGGAAATCATTCTAATCAATCGATAATCCTTGCATACCACAAATTTCTAGGAGGCTTACAGTCTACTCACCTTAGAAGCTAAGACATGGTTTTAGGAATAATGAGGTTAGGAGAATTCAAAAGTCTGGGTATTGTACCTCGACTCTTGATAACAAGAATCAGGCACAACATAACTGGGTACGTTAGATATAAGTCAAGTCAAGGATCGTCCTTGATAAATGGGAAACGAGTGTGTATAATGACACATAGTCGACAAAATGGAATAACCTACTCGTCCCCAGTATTCAAGAGTTATCGACGGGATAACCAACTCTAAGGCACATCATTTGAAAAGATTTCTAACAACCGAGTCGTGAATCTCTATTTGTGTTAAGCCTGCCAGACTATTGTCACAAGAGTTATAGGGGTATGGGCTTAGGGGTTGCTAGTTAAAGCAAGCTTCAAGCAATCAATTAGAGACTCATAATAAATTGGTTTCTTGAGAATAGATAGTCTCCTAGGTTGGCATTTTGACTAAGGGTAAAACCCTACTCATTCTCAAATTCAGATGGCTTGAATGTCCCGATAACAGTTTGGGGTCGAGAGGAGAACGAGTAACTCAATCATATGGCTGGCTGATGATAACTACACTTGTGTATACAACTACCATAGCCATGGGGATACTCGATATCTCTCTACCAATTATGAGCTTCTGTCTTTCCAAATCAGTGAAAGACAAAAACAATAAAGAGTTCAAAAAAGATGTCACTGAATACAATCACGTGATTCAAAGACGAACGTATAATTCAAGAGGAATTGTCAACGCAGTAGCGGATGAGGCCCTAGAGACATCTATACCTCAATCCATGTAGGTAAATCAGCGGAAGGGCGAACCGGGTGCACTACGGTTGATCAGACTATAATACATCGATTCTGATTAGACAACATGTTAGCAGGCGTCCCCACTAAATATATGCCTCGAATCAAGCTCGAGAACAGAGTGAGCTTACAAAACTAGGCTGTAATAGCAGCGTTGGTTAAGATAGTCAAATACAATTATGCAAAATTTTTGAAAGAAGGCACAAGTAGTCCGAGTTTTGTGAGAATCAAAAATTTACCAGGTGTTCTTGCTTATACGGTCATCCTACTATCTTCTTATTCATAAGACCTTGGTCAACCAATGGGTTATGGACTTCTAAATTCCATATTCCAGGTAAACCTATTAGTGTCAGTCAATTACCTCGTCAATAGGTCACAAGGACCACGGAATGCTAGGTTGGGAGAAATGCTACCCAACTGACAGAACTTCCACTAGTATTAGATTGAATCCTATGGGTCACACAGGGCATTTTTCTATCCTCTATGGTATCCTAAACTTGTAATCATGTTTGAAGTCATCTTCCCAAGGATTACGTCTTATCCGTATACTCTGGCTGTGGTAAACCCTTGGTTTCGTAACTCAAATATGATACAAAATCAAACACTTCTTAACTCTATCCAATATTGGTTCAAGGGTAACTACGATCAAGAGAGGACCACTAGCCATAGTTTTAGCAATATCCCGTCACCTATATTTTCTTAAACTAATTCCAACTCTAGGGGTCGTGCCTCGCCAGTGCGCTGCTGGCTGTAGTGAATCTATGGTCTCTATAATTCAAATAAATGGCGACAGTGCACTGCTGTCCTGCCATTATGAGTTAATTAACATTCCTTTAACTATATCCTTTAAAAAAATTTATGAGCTTCTAGAGATTCAAACAAGTCGACTATGTAATAAGGCGTAAATATTTGTCCTACCAGTCACAATCCTTAAAATAAAATATTTAATCATGGAAGAAATCACTGAAGATAAAAGAATTACAACATTCTAATATCTTCCATGTGTATTCACACCTTTGAGGAAAACTTTGAATCAAAACTAACTTGGGGTTTATCTGTGGATAACATAAAAAAAATAACTCTTAGGGCAAAAATAGGAACTAAATAGACAATTTGACTAAGATATGAGGATGATATCTAAAAGGCAAAGAGATGGAATTAAACAATTTATCAAGGTTAGATCATTAATTCTAGGAAGCCATGTCTCACCAAGTGAATAATCTATTCACATTGGATCGTATCAAGAGATAATAGTGTGCCTATGGGGATCTGACAAGCTGTCAAAATTAATAACTCCTCACCTAAATTGCATAACCTAGACTACCCATCAGTAAAATTATTTTAGGGACTCTTAGTCCTAGTCATTCTCTTAAATTAAATTAACTCCTAATTCGTGAATGAGCATTTCCTAGTCGAAGGCTCGCAATAGTACGACTAACTTAAGTACCATCACGAGTTCGCATGATTTGCGAAACACAGACCTACATGGGCCACCACAAAAACTTGTCACGACCCGCACCCGTTTTTTTTCCTGTAAACGAATACGAGACGTGTCCAAGCCAGCCTACGCCGCAGTGTCAGCGGTAGAACGCTGTCACGGCCATGCTGCTCAAAATCACAAATAATGCTCATTCACAAAATTAATTTAATTTACAATGATCACAAGATTTACATTTGCAGAAAAATATAAACTTGTACAAATATTTGAATGACTACAACTCAACTATCTAGCTAGTCTCTAGGCTTTGGCTGCAAGTACACCCGTATTTTCCATGCTAAGTGAATCCAACGGCTAACCTGAAAAATATGATTTCCAGTCAGGAATAGAACGATCACAATTCACTGAATGCAATTTCAATAAATGAAAATGACTATAAAATAAAGGTTAGACATCTATTATGAGTTTTGAAAATAAACAATAAAGACGGAAAATCAGTAGCAAATAAATAAACAAATACCTTCCCAATCGTAGAAGTACCTTTGATATGTGATCGATCTCGAGACAATTACATGACACTTTCTACACTGTCTAAAGTTACACTGTCTACACTGTCTAAAATTACACTGTCTACACTGTCTAAAGTTACACTATCTACATTGTATAAAGTTACACTGTCTACAGCAAATAATATAATAAAAAAATATGGTCTACTTTGAAATAATAAATCACTATTTACACTGTCTAATTGCAATAATAAATTACTATCTATACTGTCTACTTTGCAATAATAAATCACTGTCTACACTGTCTACACTGTCTAAGGTCAGATCACACATCGTTGGTACTTCACATTCCCGACTCAACAATTTATAATAGAATGTAAAATCACATAACCAATGGTCAATCAATGAAATATAGTGAATATTAATATCGAAATGCAGACAATAAACTGTACTCGCCTGCGGTCCTTTGCTGGTGAAACCGACAATCCGAACTACTCGGTGTGCCACAATAGTCAAAACTCGTACAACAATTTCCGGATGCTGAAATAAATATTACCAATATTCTCAGAATAGTCAAAATAGCTTGGATTGCCTATCCTTAAGTCCAATTCTGGACATAGGGGCAAAAATGGTAATTTCGGGCCAAAACGGTATCCGCCGTCGGACCCACTTTGCACCGAAAAGCATGTCAGAGTCAACGGCCTCTAAAGTCGTCAAAGTATATGTCTACGAATCTAGTTTTTCGATACGAATCAAACCGTATGTCCAGAGTTGGATTCCGGCAGACCGTGCACAAAATCGCCCGTTGAGTCAGACAGTGGGGCCCACAAAACGGCAATCCAATCAATTATCGCAGAATCGGACCAAACTTGGCGTACAGGACCAAAAAAATGATACGGTCTTGCTGGCACAAGTTTCGTCTTGATCTGACGAGCGTGCACAAAGTAATTGAGGAATTTGCATAGAGGCCGATACGGTAAATTTCGACGGATACGCATCAAATTCGTCGCGCGCACACGCGACCAATTTGAATTCCGTCAAAGCCAACACGACCACGAAGCCGTTATGCACCTTTCGATGCTTTCGGTTCGCGACCACGTTGCCCGGATTGGCGGGACGCACGTCGTGTCGAAGAGTTTTTCTAATTTTTTAATATTTTAAAACAGATTTTTCAAAATCTTTGGAGACTGTTCGTTCGACACACATTGCACGAATACAGAAATGAAAAGAAGGGTTTCCATGTCTTATATATTTTCTATAAGTGTCTTCAAATGAAATTTTGAAATCGTGCATGGATTGGGAGAAAACTATCCTCGAACTAGAGTAGTCGGACTGGTCTTTCTGTCCTGTTTCGACGGTTTTTCGATGTACTTGGGTTCGATTTTTCGAGCAATATAGGTTATCTAAAATCAACCTAAATGATGGGAATTATAGTTTTATAGGTTGTCGAAATACCTGCGAAGACGGTTCGACCATTGGTCGACCGAGCGCGACAAAAAGTTATCGCGAAGTCGGTCTCTCCGCACTACGGCTGCTGTTGAAGTCCGCCATTTGCGCGTGGTTGTGTCCTGTCGTGCGCGTGTCCGGCCGACTCTGGCCTTCGTGGCGGAGGCGGGCGGCGCGCCTAGGGTTGGAGAGGGTGGCGTCGGGTGTTGGTGGCGTGGATGAGCTAGGGTTTTGTTAAAAACCCTGTCGATCTCTCTTTATATACTTGCGGTTTCAGTGAAACCGAGCGATACTCGGGCTCAGCCTGGCTTTGGCTGAGAAGGGCTCTGTTCGGTTCGTGGCCCCCCTTTTGGGCTCGGGTGGAGATTTTGCATTGGGGGGTTTATTAGTAGCTCATGGGCTGGTCCACTGTTCCCGCTAGGGAACAGTGTGAATTGGTTTTTTTTTTATTCTTATTAACTATACATACATATGTATATATTTATATATACGTATTTCTATATATTCATATATATACCAATAATATCCCTAAAATCTAAATAAAACTCATTATTATCCCTTTCTAGCGTAGGGCCTATTTACATAATTACGAATATATGTATATATATAACATTTATTTGACAAATAATATAACCCATAATATTAATATTGATATTATACAATAATAACCTCAACAATATCGATAATAAAATAATAATAATAATAATGACGAAATGCAATAAATCAATAATGCATATATATCATTTGTACAGTCTAATAATCCCGTAATGCACAAGGTCCCATTATACAAAAAGTTACTGAATATCAATAATAATAATATTTATAATATTTAAATTACGAATATATAGGAATATTTATTAAATCATTAAACAAAATTCAATACGCTCATACCAAATTATATCCTTACGGATGTTATTGGACGTGCCGTATGACCTACAAGGGCTTGGCCTTGTCTTGGGTCCTATCGGGACTAATTCGGTACAGCCGGGTTCCCTAAAACTCAATAATATAAATAATAAATAAATAAGTTTTCGGTAAGGGTTAAGTCGCATCTTGGCCTGGTTTTCCTTGTTAGGACATCGCTATGGCTCGGCCTTCCCTACCAGGGCTAGTACTCTAGTCAAAGCACGCCATTGCACTATCTGTGCCACGATTTCTACTCACCATGTACTCCAAAACTCTTCCATGGCTAAAGTCATCTATCGTACTAATTAACTAAGTAATTATTTATAAAATCTAAAATCACCATTCCAATAAAATAAATAATAATAATAAAATATTCTAAATTTTCTGGGAAGGGCAGCTACAATAACAATTTCACAAAGTTAACATTTTGTTTTCTCAATCTATCAATCCTTTAGTAGTATCAAAATAAAATCCATCTCTACTACCCAACTTAGAATTTACTAAACCTTAAGATCATACTTTTAGGAAGCACCAATGCCTTTTTAACTCAATTAAGATCTCAATGCATACTAATTGTCAAGGTAATCCTTCTAGCCATGTGTTTGACCTATGAGCATATACGAATGTAGTGTTCTTGGAGTTTGACAAGGGGACGATGGCGGTGGCCGAACACGGTAATGTAGGTGGTAGTGTTTTCAGCTGGCCTGGGTGGTGGTTTTAGGCTGGCGCGATGACGGTGGTGTGTTTGCTCTAGTGGCAGGGGTGATGTTGGCTGGTATTGGACTTTGGAGGCCAGGGGAAGATGGCGACGGCGGAGTCGGAGTCGGAGACGACATGAAGGAGGAGTGGCAGTATTAGGTTTAGGATTTATTTGTGTCGGGGTTGTCGACACGGAAGAAAAATGTATATGTAGAGGATGGAATAAGAAGTTGGACGTGGACACGATACACATATGTTGGTTGTGTAATTTATGGAGGAATTATGGAGTCAAGAGACTATGGGCTCTCCTTATATAGGAGGTGGAGGACCCAGTTGGATAAGGAATGGAGAATGCTTAAATTTCCCATTAGATATCCCCTTGTTTAGTTTAAAGCAACTCGATCATTCCAATCGTATAAAATAAAATCTTTTCCAAGATAATTATCATAGTTAATTAAATTTAAACCAAAACAATATTTTAAAATACTTTTTCGAATAATAAAATATTAATATTAAATAAATTTTGAAAATAGAATTATATATATAATTTAAATTTATGTACCTCGTATGCAATAAGTATTTGCATAAAACATAGTTTCCAAAATTATTATTTATATAACCTTTCACGATATAAAATAAAGTTTTGGAAATTCCAATGTGACATATTTTTACAATTTTAAGCAATTGAAAATATTTATTATTTATTATTCAAAAAAAACCATGCTTCTAAATAAAATATTTTTACAAAAATATGTACCCTGCACATATTCGCACTCAACGAGCCATACAAAAATGCGAATTCATACGTGACGTTCAATACGATAATTTCGTACGCGATGTATGCATACGAAGTACAAAATCAGTAGAAAATTATTTATATAAAAAGAATCATAGTAGAAATTTAATCGGTTTTACATCCTACCCAACTTAAAAGAATTTTGTCCTCGAAATTAAGGAGTAGCTAGGGTAGGTAGGGTCGAAGGAGGAGAACGGGTGTTAATCGATAATCAATTTAAGTAATGATTCGAAGACGGGATCCAACGATAACAAGCAATTTGGATAACAATAATTTAGATTACTAGACAATCAAAATTTGGATATAGTTTAGGAGATGATTATATGACAACACGTTAATAGCTGTTTCAATCACACCACCATCAAATATCATATACTGTGTAATATGAGGATTGGTAATAACTTCCTCGACCTATCAATAACTCCATCATTCGAAATCTAAATTCATTGTCGATGTCGTCACGATCTTCTAAGTTTGTGATTTACCAAGAGTTGTCAATGTCTTTCGATACTCCACTCTTCAACTATTTCTCTTCAAATTTATATTCCATAGGTAAATTTAAGTTCCTTGAACATGTTTCCTTTCTTCTTTACTACATTTGAGATCTACTAAACTCGCAAAATTTTACTTCCAAAAATATTTGAATCCAGTATCTTATGATAGAATTTAAATTCAATAAGTAGCTAATCTTTTTCTTCCAACCTGTGTGTGTGTGTGTGTATATATATATATATATATATATATATATATATATATATATATATATATATATATATATATTTTATCTATATATATATATCTTAAACAAAATTTCAACTTCCATAATCTCTTCGAATTTTTTTAATACATCTTTAATTTATTTAGTCGAAGGTAAGAATCAACTCACCTTAATGTGAAATTCTTATTCATACCTATCATAAAAAATTATCCTCATAGCAACAAAATTTTTAAAATCACCTTCAATATAATAACATTTAAACACTCTATTCATCATCTCAAAAGTTTCTCAATAATGAAGAACCAATTTGTAAATCGAGAAGTCTACTCTCCTTTGATCATATCTTCATAGCTCAATCTTTTATCTTCAAAAATGAAAAATTTACTCAATGCTTTATTTATTTGTGTCTTCCTCGGGAATTGTAATCCTATGATCTTTTAATTTATGATGGAAAGAAAAAAAATGAAACCTATCTTAACTTCATGTTCATAATTATCTTAGAAACGTATTCCTTAAATCGTCAAAATTTAAAAGAACACCATCGAAAGTTGGATTGACTATTTGTCAACCGTGGAGTTTATTTATCCTGATCCACCTTACATTCCTTAATTCATCTAGTAGGGTTGACCACATATTTCAATTGTCCTTATATATACCTTGTAACCTCATAATCATAAAAAAATTTCTATGGAATTTCCAAATTTAGTCTCGTATAACTGAAGAGTGCCACGAGCAAACTTCTAGACTTGCACAAGGACATCAAAGGGACAAGGTTGCACATACTACGGAGGAGTCATAGTGAAATATGAGTGAAACAATTTAATTGGAAGGAAGGAAAGTAAGAGTTTGCTAATATTGTATGAAGAGTAAAGGTGTTATGGGTCTAAGTAAATCAAGATAATACAAGATAAGGGTCAAGCAATCAAGATAAAATACAAAGTTAAGCATTTAAGTAATAAAGTAGTTCGCAATCATATATTGGGCCGAAGATTTGAGTCGAGATTGTGTCCAAATATGTAGTCAAAAGTATATCGGTACCATGTATAGGTTATAGTTTAGTCTTTATGACCCGAAAGTCGTATCATAAAAATAGTGTACAAGGAAACGTATTTTAGTGGGACATGATATGCCTATGTGAAGGTGGGCTCGTCTAGGTCTTTCATATGGAATTGGTTGGAAGAAAAAGTCTAGTGTTGTGCTGCAAATATCAAAGTCACTATATGGGACACCAAATGATCAAAATAGAAAGTGGGTTTTTACGAGGTACTAATTAATGCACAAAAATAAAAAGGTTAACGCACGAAATAAAGATAATTTAGAAATTCTCGAAGATCAAGGTAAAATAAGTTAGGGACACAGTTTCTAGAGAGAAAATAGTCTCATAGATAAGGGCATGGTCAAGGGAATGATTCTAATCATTTCTATGTTTCAAATAATTAGATGGTCACAATAAAAGATCTAGATTTGAGGGAAGGTCGAGTGGGTCAAGGTTGAGATATGATCACATAGTTTAGTAGATGACCAACTATACTTGAGTATTTACAACTATCATGGCCATGGGTGATATGTCACTAATGTGGACTACTCTATCTTATTATGGCTATCTTGGTTGTCTACCATTATAAGTCTAACTTCTTGAACTCGCCATAATTTCTATTCATTCTAAATCGTCCAACATAATCATAACTTAAAATGTAAATTCCTTTAATCAATATAGAATAACTTTTCATCATATCATTACTAACTTTTCCTAAACTTGTAATAAAACTCAATTTTCAAATAATCCTATCAGTCGTCAACTCCCTTTTTTTTCTTTTCTTTTCTTTTCTATTTACCTTTTTTTTCTTTTCTTTTTTTTACTTCCATAAAATTCATAACTAAACAAAAATTTAAAATTTCTCAAATAACCTCGAGATAACTCTTAGCATATTAGAATCAACCCAAAACGTAAGCTCAAGTTTTAAATAATCTTATCAATCGTGATTCAAACAAAAATTGAGCATTTAAAATAAATCCTCGGATTGATTCTATATCTTTCAAAATATTTTAAACTAAAATTTTATTATCATCCTTCAACTCAATATTAAATAAACTTGTAAATTGTACCACTAAATTTTTAAAATCTTAAGCTATTTCTTAATTCGATTTCATACTCAAATAAATCACAACAATTTCACAAAATCAACATTTTGTTTTCTCAATCTATCAATCCTTTAGTAGTATCAAAATAAAATCCATTTCTACTACCCAACTTAGAATTTACTAAACCTTAAGATCATACTTTTAGGAAGCATCAATGCCTTTTTAACTCAATTAAGATCTCAATGCATACTAATTGTCAATGTAATCCTTCTAGCTATGTGTTTGACCTATGTGCATATACGAGTGTAGTCATCTTCCTAGTTGTCACTAAGTACGAAACTAACAATTTACGGTAGAAGGAGTCAAGCAAGATGCAAATCAAGGAGTCGAACGAGAGTTCAAAATTTAGAGTCAAGGAAGAAGGTCAAGTATGTGAATGAGATCCTAGACTCTAATCCTATATGCAGGCTCACATCGGTATAGTAATGTAACCGAAGTGATAAACTCGACCTGCATGGGCTACCACAAAAACATATAACATCCCAGTCCCAAAGTACAAGGACTAAATACATAGACATGCCAGCTGTATACATACGAAGTATATGGAACCCTCGTATGTATATATAAGCTGTGAAATATAGAAAGCCATAAAACTAATTTCATCAACAATAAATATATTATAACAATCAACTTGATAATGTCATTTGTACAAAAATGTTGGACGGAGACAAATCCAATGCCAACTAAATAGAGAGAAACACATAGCAACGATGGAAGAGTCGAGCGAAGCGAAGGACGATCCAAGAGCTAGTATCACGAAGGCAGATTGTAAACTTTGGCTATGACTAGAGCACATGCAAAAATCACAAACACACTTGGAGAAATCACCAGGTCCTCAGAGGAACGTAACAAGATACAGGAAGAACATGCCATTATAACTATAAATGAAAACACTATAGAACTACAACACAACTAGGTTCCTAACCGTCTATGTGATATGCACTTTAAGGACAACGTTCTACGCAGAGGCTGTAAGGATTCACGCAAGTAGTAAAGAGTGGCCGTCAAGTAGCGTCCATCCGAGACAATATCGACCGGACAGCAAGTAGCGCTCATCCGAGTCACTATCACCCATAAATATGTATAAAAATTAAATGTAGCCTCTACGCTAATGGCTGTCCTCTCCCTCCAATCATACTATACATGCATCGTAACCACGACACACCAACACATGTCGCTTCCATAACACTGTTTTATACCTAATAACTGTCAAGTCTTCTAACATGCATCTATTGACAGTTATTCCTACGCATACGTACATGGTATCAGCCAACACGCAAGTGACCTCTACATGTTATTCACCACTCACACACAACTCTTGTTACCTTCGTGATAATGCTAATGACAAGTACTCTATTGACGGCAGTCTCTTAACTCTAGGTTCATAAGCAAGAAGAAAAAATAATAAACGGAAAAATACAACTAAATGTTAGTCGTAAATATGGCAAGGTGTCTTGCCTGGTGGGTCGCCTGGTGTGGTGCGGTGTTATGGCATGTTCCATTAATCCAATAGCCAGAGAAGTGAAGATGTCCGAGTTCACAATAAAATAGGGAATATGATCAGTCACAACCAGTATTGATAATCTAGGAGAATTTATGGAGAGTAAATATTTACCCCATTTTAGAAAAGATTTATAATATTTGAAAACTAAATTTTTATTATCCAAAAATATTTTAGACAATTTCTTTCAAAATTTTAGAAAAAAATTAATTAAGGCTAAACCTAATTTTGTCAGATAATAATAATAATAATAATAATAATAATAATAATAATAATAATAAATTTTAATAAAATTTTGGGTAAAAACTATATTTTTAAAAATAGATAGAAAGATGCTAAAAATATATTTAGTTCTATACAAATTTAAAATTATATGTGGAACTAAGCCTAATTCTATATTTTTGTAAAAGAAAAAAATTTGAAAAGATTTTTTTAATATATATAATAATACTATTGATATTAATACCAAGAAAAATAATAAACTTAATATTAGATAATTATATACATAACCATATATTAATAATATTACATATGCCAAAATATCTACTATTAGCAACGTTTTCAAGTAACTTTGATACTAATAATATGACTTGTGATTTGGTGTTTTGCTAGTGTAACACTAGTGATAAGTGACCTAGAGCCTAGCCATGTGATTAGGGTATTTTATTTATCATTTCTAGTATAGGGGTATTTTTGTCATTTTTAAGGTTATTTGAATTTATTATAATTTATTTGAATTTATGGGAATTTTTAGGATTTATTTTGGAATTGTTTGAATGATGGTTGACTAGGTTGACTTTGACTAGCATTGACCTTGGTAGACTAACCTAGAAGCTAACCCTAGTTGTGTTTGGACTTGATTAGGTCAGGTGACCCTAACCTAACATTAAGTTGATTCCTAATAGCCCATTAGAATTTAAGTTGGAATAGTTAAGTCATAAGCCATGACTTATGGTTTTGAACCATTGATTAATGATTAAGCCCATAGAAGCCCAAGCCCAACCCATTAGCTAAACCTAACCCTAACCCTAGCATGGCCGGCCAATACTAGCATAGGGATTTCCACCTTATAAATACTCTCTTCCATTAGGGCTAGCCTCTTTAGGAAAGTTTCATTTGGAAAGAGAGGTATGTACCAACTTCATAAATTCATAGAAAATCCAAATTAACTCCTTTTTCCCTCAAACAAATTATAATAGGTTTTAATTTAGGTTTTCTTGCTGTTGGTATATGTTATTCTCAATTTCGTAGCAATTTGGTGAAGTTTGGGGAGCAAGGAGACACCCCCTCTTTGGAGCTTTTTGAGGAGTTGTGATACCAATAGGTAAATCCCTAAAACTTTTAATTAGATGCTGTTATTTTTACATAATGACCTAGATCTAAGTGTCCCCTAGCTAACCCTAGATTTTTGTAGGATTTTGTGTCCTTTTTGTGTCCTAAATGGACACGTATCAGCCCATGGGTACAGGTGTTTGACGAAATGCCCCAAAGGACATTTTGCTTTGATTTTTAAATTATTTTTGAATATGAATAATCATTTTGGTGTGGGTTGTTGTTTCCCAGTGGACTGGGATAGATTTGGTGTCGTATCGTGTCGGTTTGGACACGTGCACATGCGGGTGCACACGCACGCGCGAGCTGTGCGCATCCCCTGCTACTCGGGGTGGATTCTTCACTAGACACAGCATGAGGACACATGATATTTTGTAGACACGTTGGAGCAGTGTCTGACACGACACTCCCCAAGTGACACGACCTCTCGTGTCGTGTCGAGGGAACACGAGATACTGCACTATTTTTGTACTGCACTGGCACACGCGTTCAGTCGCCACTGATACGAGTTAATAACTTGGACCCGGAGACACTTGGACACCGTGCAGGCACCTAGACACATAGACTAACCCTAGACGAACCTAGGGACACGACCACGAGACACTTGGACACCTGTGTCGTGTCCTAGACCTAAGTGAACACGTGCATGAGACAGTGCACAGACTGTGTTACCCGAATTAGCATTTTAACTCTTGGACACGTTGTGTCACATTGTGGTAGACACGTATTGGGACCTATGACACGTGCACACCCTATATGATAATTACCAACCAATGAATTTCATGATTAACACGTTTTGATTTACATTTTTCCCTAAAAACCTGATACTCTATACATTTCTGTATTTTCCCAGTTTTCTAAATTGAATTTTGACAGTTATATTAACCTATTTAAATACTGTCAAATATTGGTTTAAGTCCCTAATGTTATTCTCTTACTCATAATCTAGCTATGGTTCAATTTTGGGGTTGTTTGGTTGTGTATTGAATTCGAAATGGGATTGTTTCAAAATCTGATAATATAGTGTTGTAGTTCTTCAAAAACTGAGAATATAGTGTTGTGGTTTTTTAAAAATCTGAGATTGTTTGGGACTGAAAAACTGAAATGGAATTGGGTTGAATGAATGGGGAATTGAAGTGTTAAACTGAAAACTGTTTTGTAAATGAAATTGGTTTCCTCTCCTTTTTCTGTTTGCTCAACTTACACACAGTCACACCCCCACCTGAGAACTCTCTCACCCTTCACTGTTCACACTCACCCACATGCACATGACACCCACACTGTTTCCCTCATTGCTTACACATGCACATGTTATATTACACCCTCTCATGTCTACACACACACATGCCTTCCCTCTCTCTATATACACATGTATGTATATATATTATATGTGAATATCTATATATGTATGTAATGTATATAGGTAAAGTTAATGTATATACAATGTAGGTAGCCTACATATATATGTATATATATATATATGATGTAATGTATGTAAAATATGCATATGTATATCTATGTAATATTGAATGCCTAATGTAATGTATCTAAATATATATGTATATTGATAAATAAGTTAGACATGTTTGAATGTATGCTAGTTATATAGCATATAGCTATATTGTGATATTGTGATATATTGGGATAGGCTTGGTTTAGGCTTGCATAGCCTTGTAGTGGTGTGTACTAGCTAGTATAGGCTTGTGTGACCTAGTATAGACTAATGTATACTAGTTAGACCAATTTAGACTTGTTAGACCTAGTTTGACCATAGTTGACATAGTTTGACTTCTAGGGTTGACCAGAGTTGACCAAGAGTTGACTTTGGTCTAGATTGACCTAGATTCATTTAGAATGCATTGAATTGCATCTTGTTATCATTTTAGACTTGTTGTGACTTGTGCTGTTCTGATTAGGAGCCAGACACCTCTCCTCGGACAGTATATTTCATCCGGACACTCAGATACCAGGCGAGTATATTCTCTGATTATTTTATATCCTGCTTAGAATTATTTTCCTGCTTTAAATTATTTTACTTGATACTATCACGTTGGTCACACGGATTGGTACTATATGGATCCCTTCTTGAGATGTTATCCTTCAGGAGCATCGGATGTTACATGTTCTGTGCGTTTCACTTATATTGTGTATCACTATGCTTCTTGGTTCATTGATCACTTGTGACATGTACTCTTATGATCGCAGACTCTTCTTAAATCTCCTATTTATGGGCATTCCTAGAATCACCCATTTATGGGCATCCATGTATCACCCCTTGTGGGCCATTGCATGGAATCATAACATAACCTGGCTGGATCCTTGTGTATTGATTGGGGGTACAGGGGAGTAGAAGTAGACATGTACTGAATATTATCCAAGTAGAGTAGCATCAGAATCTTTTCGTAGTGTAGCATCAGAATCTTTCTGTAGTGTAGCATTAGAATCTCCTATGCCATTTACATGTCTATATTGTACTCTGACTCACTAGCCACTGTTAGTCTCTATTTATAGTAGATATTTCTATTACAGTCCTCTATCTGTTTACATACTGTATTTCCTTCAGTTCATGTATCTTACTTTACTGCATGATTATATTTTCTAACCTGCTATGATCTGTTGAGATGTATTGTGCTCGCTCCTGTCCTGACTGGACCTGTTGAAAATATTACAGAGGATGAGGAGGAGGCCTGTGTGGATACCTTCTACGGGGCAGCCCTAGACGACACTTGCGAGCTGGACCCGCAGGAGGACCCAACTCTAGCTGATGACATTACCCCTATTGCCTAGACAAGCTTATTTAGGCTTTATCTTACTTATGTTGTCTTGAGACTAGTTAGTTTGACTTTATTTCTGTCTTGAGATCTGGGTTGTATATATTCTTTCACTTCAGTAGCTGAGACTTGTATTCTGGATATTTGCTGAGATGTTATCTTAGACTATTTTGATCATCTGTATTCCCTTGAGTTCTACATCATATCGTACTTTTTCTTCCTTAGTTGTGATTGAGTTTACTTACTTCTATGTCACCCCCATTCAGAGAGTATAAACTGCTTAGAATTATATTGTTAGATGTTGTAACCTAGGACAGCGTTCTACCGTCGACACTGTGGCGTAGGCTGGACGTACCCACGTCTCGTGCCCTTACTCTAGGGTGCGGGTCGTGACACATTTTTAGTGGTGGCCCATGCAGGTCGAGATTCGCATTAGTGCAATTTCGTAGTAGTGCAATGTCTTAGTTGTAATACTACGAGCCTACTATAGGATATAGAAATTAAGATGTTAGGATGAGAGGATACTCAATCACTGTTAGGATTCCTTAAGAGATTCCTGGGATGACCCTTAAAAATCTTATTTTGAACTCTGATTTAAACTCCCTTCCCTTATTTTGATTCACATTTTTCCTTGATTTGAATTTGATTCTGGTGGATTCATTGTAGAACTTTGAATCCTGGTATTAGTTGATGATTTTGATAAGATTCTGTAGTTGTTGATTTTAATTTTGTATTTAATATTTTCAAATTCAAGGCACTCAATCGCACTTAGGATTCTTTGAGAGATTCTTGGGACGACCCCTGAGAAACTTATTTTTGATCTTCAATTGGAATTCCTTTTCCTCTTGTTTGGAATTCACCCTCATTTCTTGCTATTGAATTTGAGCTTGATGGGTTCATCTCGTTTGAACAAATGAGAAAGAACAAATCTTCATTATTCCTTCTTGCCATTATTTTCTTGCATTCTTATTTTCTTCTTATCTTAAACTCTGTTTAATTACACCAATCACCCATATCTTATTATCCCTACCAGATGTACCTCGAAACCCTTGAATCTTTATATCTTCTGCCTGGAAAAGACTGAAGAAGTGATGTGAATCATGTAGCTCAAAAGAGACATAACTGATTATTATATGATGATCTAGAGGAAATCAAAATGTGGAGTGTTCAATATTGAAACCTTGAGATAGAAATGTGGTAAAGGTCTTGAATAGAATCAAGAGATGTATACTACCAATCTGGAAACAATCACACTTAGGAAGATTTTGGGGTTTTGAGATAGTTTATAGGTGTATTCAAACTGATGAGGATATTCAAGGTCAACCTAGATTTGAGAACCTCGAAACTCTGGTTATTGATTCTTAGGGAGTTTTACCCTAAGGCTATGTAGAAGGTTACTAATGGAAAAAAGAAATTAATTGCATTCAATAAGGATATTGAACAAGATATTGCAAGAAAATGACTAGGGATAGAGGGAACATAAAGTTATAGAAATTTAGAGATTGTTGTGGAAATTTTTTTTAGGAGAATAATATTCAAAGGTGTATGTCGAAGAAAATACGGAAGTTGATTTTATGATGGAGGATAAGTTTTGCAAGGCCTAAAGGTATTTAAATTAAATAACACGAGGAGAACCATTTGAACAAGTTCAAGGAATTCGTAAACGGGATTTAGAGGTTTCGGGCCAAATTTAAGACAAGGTGAAAGAATTTGGAAATTTAAATAAATGGTTAATGTTGATTCCTAAATGTGAAGGCTATGCTTCATGAGTAATGTTTGGAAATTAGAAATTGCCTACTGTAGTCATGGTAAAGGCTTAGGTAAAGGTTAAATTTTTATATGGAGACTGGTGAGGTAAGGATACGATTGGCAAGTTATGACCAGATGAACTTAAGGGTATCAGAAACAGGTGATTAACTTGATCTTCCTTACCTTGTGCATTTATTTACCACCTCTTGAACCCCCACTTTCTATTTGAGATCCCTTGACTTTTCTTATCGTGACCTTGACATTCGGAATGTAATACTAGTTGTTACTCTCCAACAAATCTTCTATGCAAGACCTAGACGAACTCACCTTCGTATAGGTATATCATGTCCCACTAAAATTCGTCTCCTTGTACTCTATTTTCTTGATATGATTTTCTGGTCAAATGGCTAAACTATAACCTCTACTATGATACTGAATTATTCCTGATTTCAATTAGAGATCCAGCCTTGACTCAATTCCTTCGAGCCGATATGTGATGATGTTCTGCTTGATTCCTTAAATGCTTAACCTTGTACCTTATCTAGATTGCTTGACCCATTTAGTTAAGAATCTGGACTATGTATCTTCGTTCATCACTACCACCCGTCGTTGGCGTCTGCGGCCCTGCGTCAGCTGCTCCCATTGCCGACGGCCGCTTTCTAGTGGGCGCGTATGGCGCCTCAGGTGCATATGCGCCTACGCTGGCGCTCGCCGGTGCCTTCGCACTTTCTGCCTTAGGAGCCCTTGCGGCCCCCCGCTCGTGGGCGCATGCGAACCCCTACAGCCACCTCTGGTGGGCGCATGCAGACCGTCGCCCACTGATCCATCGGGCTCCCTCTTCGGGCCAGCCTTTGCTGTCTCCCCCTCCGAAGGCACATACCCCCCCTCTTTTTCTGCCAGAGTAGCTCCGTCCCTCGAGGCTCATGTGGGCGCATATGTTCCCTTCCCGGTCGGCAAGTTTGGCTCTACCATCGCGGCCGCCTGTGGGATCCACCCTTCTCGGGCGGTGGCTGGTAGCCCTAACACCGTCGCCCCGTCTGCTTCTAGTCACCCTCCATCCACCAGGCTTGGTCTTCTTGGCAGTGCTGTGGCGCTTGTCGCCCCGCCTTCACCGTCGCCCCCTTCCTCACCTATCCTGTCTGGATCCTCTCTCCCTTCCGACCTCCTTGTTCTCAACCCAGGTTGGGAGAGGGATCCCAGGCCGGTCATTCACCCCTTTTCTACTCCCCCTCGGCGTCGGCCCCCCCATGCGTCCTCCAGGGGATTTCGACTAAGTTGGCCCTTCAGCCTCCTTCCTATGCAGACAAGCTTCGGCTAGACAGGACGACCAATCAGGGTCTCCTGTTCCTAGACATCCTCCTTCCCGAAGTCGAGTATTTGTCCCCATCTCCTACGCCTACTGTACCCTTCTCCGACCAGGAACACTAATCCCTGGCCACTTCATTCCCCCACTCTTTCGTCCTCATATTCTCCTCTGGCTGCCCCAAACTCTCACGAGTCCAGTAAGTCATCGCCAGTTGGCGGCTAACTGCTGAATACAGGGTCGCCCCTTGATTCGAAGCATATACTGCTCCATCTATCCTCCGATGTTGACCACATAACGGTGTGGTCTAAAGGTACCAGTAGGGTGGACTCCTACCTAACAACGATTATTAAATAGTCCGCGAGCTTTACCACCAAGGAAGACTCTGCGACGGTTGCCGCATGGCTGACCCTTCCTAACCTCCCTCTCATATGCTTCTTTCCGGCAGGCCTCAGACGTATAGCTAATTCCTTTGGGACTTATGTGGCTACTGCAGCAGAAACCAATAACTTAACCAAAGCTCACTACGCTAAGATTTGCGTTGAACTCGATCTCTCGACTGAGCCCCCCAATCATATCCTGTTAGAACTGGGCAACTAGACCCACACCCAGCAAATCATCTACGACAATCACATCATCTTCTGTTCCTACTGCCATCTGCGGGGTCATCTCTCTAAGCATTGCTACCACCTCCACCATGAACTCAGGAGGAAACCGGCCAAGCCTACAGCCCTAACCTCAGAGAGCAAGATCCACTCGCCCACCCAGTCCTCCCTGCTTCAACTGCCCAACTCCCACACCAGATTCCAATCCAGCAACAGCAAATCAGGATAAGGCACTACAGCGGACAGATTGGAGTCCCCGTCCTCTGCCAGATCGGTTACCCCCTCCCATCCACCAACTCTCAATCTCACTAACCAATTCAACTCCTAGATATGGAAGGGGTAGATTCCTCCCAAGAGATCGCTCCTATTGAAGGCACTTTGGCGGCTACCCAGGCGGGCTATGAGGACGTCAGAAACTTCCACCCGGCCACCGAAGAGGAGGATATCCATGAACGCCTGGACGCCGCGGAAGGTCTCCTCGAGACTCACCCTCCCCATGAAGTCGATATCATAGAAGCCCTCACTATATTAGGGCCGGATCAAGCGAAAAGAGTTCTTCAGGTCCTAGCGGCGGGATTAGATCTCCATTCGGTAGGAGACCGGTGGGACGATCTGGATGACTCCATTCTCATCCCTCCGAGGAATCGATCTCGAACTTGGCAGGAGAGATGATCAAACCGACCGACGATATTACCATCAACCCCCCGGTCGGAGCTACCTCTAGCACCTACTCCTTGAAGGCTGTCGGAGCTACCTCTAGCACCCACAACTTGAAGGCGGGAGTGGCACCCACCAAAAACAGGAAATCAGATCAAAAAAGAGACCGAGAATCCCTATCAAACCGAACCAGGTCTGCGGCAAAGCGGGCAAACCACCCACCCCCCACCTCTACTAATGCTGAGCATCCTTTCCTGGAATGTCCTCGATCTAGCGAACAAACCGACCATGAGGAGAATCACCAGCCTTAAAAAAACTTATAAGATTGATGTGTTGATCATACCTGAACCCAAAATTTCCCAAAAGAGACTCAAATCCGTACAGCTCCAGTTAGGCTTTCCCACAGCCATTGCTGGCAGACACAACATTTGGCTCCTCCGCTCGAAGGATGTTAGAATCGGAGTTATTAATGACTCCTATCAAGTTCTATCTTGCTGTATGGAACACCCACTGCTACCCAAGCACACAATTCTATCAGCGGTTCATGGAAGCTGCGACATCACGGAGCGCAAACATTTATGTAACAACCTCCAGAACAACTACCACCGTTACATCAATCTCCCTTGGCTTTGCATTGGGGACTTTAACGCTGTTACCTGTACGGACGAGAAGACGGGCAGTCGCTCTCCCTCCTTACGGCCATGCAAGATTTCAACAACTTCATCTTCAACTCCTACCTATCCCCCATTCCTTTCAACGGCAACGCCTTTACCTGGTGCAACATGCAAGAGGGAGACCGTCGCCAGTATTTTTGCCTGGACAGGGCTCTTACGAACGCCCAATGGTACGATATGGGGATGACTTCCAACCTATCCCATCTCAACGCCATGGAGTCCGATCACGTCCCCTGCTTGTGCGCATTTCTAGTCACTCTGACATAAACAAAAAGAGTTTTCGCTACCTGGATATCTGGAGCAACCACCCCGAGTTCTTAGGCATCGTCACAGACGCTTGGGCCAGCTCGGATGACGCCGAACCGCACACTCGGGTGGCGAACAAGCTCAAAGCCATGAGGAAAGCCCTTACCGCCTGGAGCAAGCAAGCATATGGCGACATTTTTCAGGCCATCTGGGAAGCCGAGGATGATGTCAATCACGCTAAAATTAGGTTCTTGAACGACAGATCCCCGAAAGCTAGAACTGCTCTGAACCTTACCAAAGCTATCCTCAAATTTTGCCTGAAAGTGGAGACAGTTTTTTTCGAAACAAAAAGCCAGAATCAAATGGGACAGTGAGGGTGACAAAAACTCGAGCTACTTTCATGCCTGTGTCAATGGTCGCAGGCAGAAGCTCACCTTGCACCAAATTGTTGACAATAATGAGAACATTATTAAAGATCATAAGAGTACCCAAGCAGCGGCGGCAGAGTACTACACCAACCTGTTCACAAAGGAGACGATTTACAGGGATCAGACATTCCTAGAGAAAATTCTTAACCTTATTACTGAAGGGGATAACATCCAACTCGAGCTTCCTCCGTTAGAACTAGAGGTGAAAGAAGTCGTCTGGGCTCTCGACCAACATAGTGCTCCAGGACCGGACGGGTTTTTCGGGGGTTTTTTTGATCTTGCTGGGACATCATTAAGGCTGACAACCACGCAGCGGTCGTTGCATTCTTTCAAGGAACAAGGTACCCACGTGCCATCTCGAGCACCAACCTGATCCTCATTCCGAAGGAAGATAACCCGAAGACATTTCGTTATTTTTTCCCCATCAGTCTCTGCACCTTCACCAACAAGATCATATCCAAGATCGTCGCCTCTCGTATGTCTAGTCTCCTCCCCACGATCATCTCCGAAGAGCAGAGCCGGTTCGTTTACGGCAGGAACATCCAGGATAATATCATGTTAGCTCAAGAATTAATCACCTGTATGAAGTTTTCGGCGAGAGGGAGCAATATTGCTATAAAATTAGATATAGAAAAAGCTTACGACAGACTGGATTGGCAATTCATGATCTGAGTCTTCAGAGCCTTCAGATTCTCTGAAACCTAGATCAACATAGTGTGGAGATCGATCATCAACTCATGGTTTTCTACTGTTATCAACGGCCAGGCTGACGGGTTCTTCAAATCTAGCCGCGGGGTTAGCAAGGCGACCCTCTGTCATCCACCATCTTTATCATCACTGCGGACGCCCTGAGCAAAAACCTTAACAAGATGGCTAGCACTACCAACTTCCACCACTACCATGCAGCCAGTGGCTGCCCTATCATCACCCATCTTGCCTTCGCAGACGACATCCTCATTTTCTCTTCTGGAGAAGTTGGGTCAGTAGAGGCGGTCCACAACACTCTCCAGAGGTATGCCAGTTGCTCCGGTCAGAAGGTCAATCCGGATAAAAGCGTCATCTACGCCCACCACAAGATCAAGAGAGAGCAAGATGACATCCTCGCCAACACCACTCCTTCCCTATCAAACACTCGCCGTTCCATTATCTTGGATGCCCCAACGTGTACGGGAAATCCAATACGGGAATTTTCGAAAACCTGATCAACCGTATCAGGAAAAAACTCGAAGTATGGCATAATGCTACGCTATCCCCGGGTGATAAGATGATCCTCATCAAGCACGTCCTCTCATCTATCCCCATTTACACCCTAGCAGCGTGCTTCCCCCAAGAAAGTTCTTAATTCGATTGAGAGCATCTTTAGCAACTTCTTTTGGGGGCATAGTGAAGACGAGAACAAACACCATTGGGCAAGCTGGGACACCATGGCACGTTCGACCGGAGAGGGGGGCCTGGGATTCACCAAACTCACACACATCGTTAAAGCATTTTTGATGAAACTATGGTGGAAAATCTGTACCGCTCAGAACTTATGGACCAGATTCATGAGGGCCAGATACTTCAAGGGTATCCACCCGTTAATAGCCATTTCCAACAACAGGTCCTCTGCAGCGTGGCACCATATGCTGATTGGGCAGTCTCTTGCCGGTCCGGTGATGCGGTTCATGGTGGGCGACGGTAAATCATCTGCTTTCCTCGAGAGATGGGTTGGAGACACCTTACTCACGATCCACTCAGAAGCTCACAGGTTCTGCAAGATCAAGGACATGTGGAACATTATCGATAATGACTAGAACTGGAACAAGGTTCGGAACTGGGAGGGACCCGAGGCGGTTGAGCTCATCCGTCGTAACGGATTGACGATTGGGGACCATGCTGACGAGTTCCGGTGGCAGGAAGACGCATCAGGTTTCTTCTTGGTCAGTTCGGCCAGAAGAATGGTCCACGGCACGGTAACCCCTTCTCCGAGCATCGCTCTGTTCTGGCAGACATACATCCCCAAGAAGTGGTCCTTCATTATTTGGAGAAACCTACAAAAATCCTCCCTGCAGACGATACTCTAACCACTATCGAGTACAACCTTGCCTCCGTATGTACATGCTACAAAGATAGACAGTTAGAGACGGTGGACCACATCTTCTGCTGGGGAGATCTTCCGGTCAAGGTATGGAGCCTTCTCTCCAAATACTGCAAGACGCCACTTGGGAGCCGGAACTACGAAGAATGTGTCAGGTATTTGGGAGCAGCATCCCATGGTCACCAGATTGTTGCAGCTGCCGTAACGTGGGTGATTTGAAAGAATCGCAACAAAGCAATGTACGAAGTTCATCAGCACTCTGTCGACCAGCTTTTCAAGAAGATCATCAGGCAGTGTAATAAGAGGAGATCCCTCTGCAAGCACGGCCAATCGACATTCTGGAGCTCCCTCTTATCTTCGGTCTAGCTATTTTGGGTTCCTCTCCCCCTTTTTTGTTAGTACACATGTATAGGCTTCGGCATTTTGTGCCTTCTGGTATACTTGTATAGCTTCGGCTTTTCAGTATTATAGAATAAAATGGAGGGTTTCTATATATATATATATATATATATATATATATATATATATATATATATGGGGAGAGGATTTGTGCAAAACCCAAAACCCTAGCACCCTAAAATCTCTTGGCAACCTCCCGTGTGCACCCCAGTCACTGGCGCGGCACCGTAGGGTCACCGGACCACCGACGAAGCCGGCTGCACAGGGCAATGACACAATGTATCAACGATAATATCTATGCGCAACAACAATAGTAGCAGCAAGATACCACATTCACGCTCATATTTCTTCACCGCTTTGTGATCCGTCTTCGCAGGTATGAAGACAACCTGAATGACTCCCCAACCCTTCTTTTAGTTTATTTTATTTCGCTGTGTGCGCGACAAAAAAATGAGTTCCAAAATCAAAAAAAAATTGATTTACTAAACATTAGAAACTGTCCCACTGTCCTTTGTTTGCGATCGATTTGCGACCAGGATGTGACGAATCTTTGAAAATCGCTTGAACAGCCTTGTAGACAACCAACCAAGATGGAAACCCTATTTTTAAATTTAATTATAGTTGTCTCTTTTCTGTTTAAAATTAGATTAAAGTTGACCAAAAATCTATTTTCAAAATATTAAAATTTTGTGATACGGATTGCATCGAAAGACGCGTATGGTATACCCGGACGTGTGGGCTTTCACGAAAATTGATTTGGATATGTGTGCACGTCAAAATCAACCCGTATCCGTCAAAATTCCTGTATCAGCCTCTTTCCCAACTAGCCCATAATTTTATGCACGTTCGTCACATCACGATGAAACTTGCGCCACTGGACGCATATTATTTTTCTGGTCCAGTGAGCTAAGTTTTGTTCGATTCTGAAAAGGTCGACCAATGCTATTTTGGCGGATCCGCGATCCGACTCAACGGGCAATTTTGTGTATGACTCATCAGAATCTAATTCTGGACATACCATTTAGTTCGTATTGAAAAACTGAACACGTAGGTATATAATTTGTCGAGTTTAGAGACCATAGGCCTTGGCACGTTTTTGGTGTAAAGCGGGTCTAACGGAGGACAATGTTTTGGCCTAAAATTATCATTTTACCCCTGTGTCCATAATTGGACTTTTGGGCAGTCAAACTTCGACATTTTTTTATGTCAAACACGTTGGTGATCTCTGTTTTAGCAACCAAAGATGTTTATAGAAGTTCAACTTTCGTGGCTCATTGATTGATCAGTTGTTTATTTGGACGTGGACGATTCGACACCAGGCAGGTACATATTGACAAACTTTACAGTATTTACATGCATTTCTTACGTCGCTATTACTTTTCTGACTAATTTGATCACATGCTTCCTTTGATTCATTAAACTGTTACTTTCTCATTATCACCGCTATTTTTTGTTACACGTGCACATGAGCTATTTTATTTAGTATAGTTATTACTGTTTTTCTGTTCAGATCCTGATGTTGTTGTCATGTACCATACTTACCTGATATGCCTTGACCCGTACTTGATTTGGACATGACTAGATAGACTTGACTTCCTAAATCTTAAGCGAGAGTATTTTATTAGCCGTGGCTATACCTCTATTGTTAGTGCCTCACCGGGCTGTAGGTATTATCACATGTACCTATAGCCATGATTAATATTATATTCTTATGACATGTCACCATATATAGAGTTCTTTTATGTATTATTCTTTCTTGTACCTGTTAATCCTATCTTTCCATACATGTTATTACTGTCATAGTAGGCATGTTTTATGTGTCTTGCTACCCTCTGAGGACCCAGTGATCTCTCCAGGTTTTAGATGAAGGTATGATACATTGATGATGATGGTTGCAACACCAAATCTGTAGGTACATAGCTTGTCACGACCCGCACCCTAGAGTAAGGGCACGAGAAGTGGGTACGTCCAGCCTACGCCGCAGTATCAGTGGTAGAACACTGTCCTAGGTTACTACATCTAACAATATAAGGTACCTGTACAGTATATACACTCCGAGTGGAGGTGACAATACAGAATACAGTCTCAATCACAACTAAGGCATAAATAGCACGATATCATAGATATAAAAACTCAAAGGAAGATACAAACAGAAGGAAAGTCTAAGTGTCTAACGACACAACATCCAGAAAATATTACAACTCTGAAGTCAATACAAATGACATAAGAAATAAGATAAAGCCTAGCTAATCTAGTCTAAGCAGTATGGACGACATCCTCAGCTAGAGCTGGATCCCCCTGTGGGTCCAACTCACAGGTATCGTCTAGATGGGCTCCATAGTAGGTCGGGCAGAAGTCCTCGGTATCATCTGTAATATTTTCAACAGGTCCAGTCAGGACGGGAGCGAGCACAGTACATCTCATGCAGTTCATATCATGACAGAAAATATAAAGCAAGCAATAGAGTAAGATACATGAAACGCTGTAAGAAGATGTACACAAAAATAGGAGAGATATTTGATAGCTGGAAATATATACATGATAAGTAAGAACTGTAAGTGACTAGTGATTTAGAGTACGAGATGGCATGTAATTGGCTTAGGTTGTACATGATAAAACATAAAAAGTAACAGAGTGTACATGATGGGTAAATCACATGACCATTTATACTCACCCCTACCCACAATCAATCCACAAGGATCCAGTCAAGTTACGTTACGGACATGATGTTTTGGTTACACAAGAAACACATGAGAAAACATGAACGTACATGAGAGCACATGAAAGTACATAAGCGTACATGAAAGAACATGAGAGAACATGAGTGTACATGAATAACGCAAGAGCAAGGAATACATGATGTACATGAAACACATGACATAAAGTATCCGATGCGTCCGCCAAGGGGGATAACATCCCAAGAAGATATCCATATAGTACCAATCCGTGATGATAACGTGACAGCATCAAGTAAAGTAATCTAGAGCAAGAATGTAAGTCGTGACAAGTATGAAACGATCAGAGAATGTACTCGCCTGTATCCTGAGTATCTGAAGAATATCTACTGTCTGAGGAGTGGTGTCTATCTCCTATAGAGCAGTACAAGTTACTATGAGTCTAAAATGATAATAAGATGCAATTCAATGCATTCTACATGAATCTAGGTCAATCTAGACCAAAGTCAACTCTTGGTCAACTCTGGTCAACCCTAGAAGTCAAACTAGGTCAACTAGGTCAAACAAGTCTATACTAGTCTATTCTAGGTCTAATCAAGACTAAACAAGTCTAACTAACTCTATACTAGGCAAACAGACACACCCATAGGCTAAGAGTCCTAGTCTAGGCTATTAGGCAATATCATGCCTAAAACCAAACCATATCACATATACACATATCCATAAATTTATTTAATATAATATAGTACACTCATTAACATATAGGCTACCTATATGTACATCACACATATATATATACATAGAGAATAAGGAGAAGGGAATGTGATGGTGTACATGTGTGTGTGTGAAGACATGAGAGCATGTGTGTGTGTTAGTGAGAGTGCATAAGAGGAAAAACAGTAAAGTAACATTTGTGTGGGTAAGAATACAAGAGAGCATGTGTTCAAGTGTGTGTGAGTGACAAGAGAGGGTGTAGGTGTGAGTGTCACATGAGGATGTTGTAGAAGCATGGAAAAGAATAAAGAAAGATCCATGCGGCCAATGATCCCTATGCGGTTCAGAGAGCTCATGCGGCTCAGGGACCCATGCGACTCAAGCGTCTATGCGGCTCGAATAGTTCCATGCGGCCCAGAGAGGAGCCACGTGGCCCTCAACAGCTCTTTCCTTTATTTCTACTGCATTTAATGCCTTGACGGCTGACAGCTCTGACCAATGACAGAAAGATGCAATAATGACTCTGTCATAATGGCAGACTCCTAGGAAAATGAAGGAAATCTCTGACACAATTCTTCAAACCCCAAAGACCTTTATGCGGCCTTGACACGTGGACAGTCGCATGCGACTCAGACAGAGGCCACCCATGCGGCTCAGGCAGAGGCTACCCATGCGGTTCAGGCAGAGGCTACCCATGCGGCTCAGGTAGAGGCTACCCATGCGGCTCACAAGGACTATCTTTATGCGGCTCAATGAGAAGCCACCCATCATGCGGTCGCCTACGCTCATGCGGCTCAGATCATCTCCATGCGGTTCAAATGTTCAGAGGCCACTCCCAAGCAGCCTTGACACGTGGCCAGCCTTCTGCAGCTCAGTGGGGGGGCAATCCTCATGCGGCTCAGATTTTCTAAGTGGCTCGCGGTTCTGCCAGCGTCCTTACAGCTATCAGCCTAACAATAGTGGGACACGTGGCAAGATTCATTAACAAATCCTAACAACAAGGTTTAGTGCCATCCTCATAATTACTGGGATCAAATCAGATCATTTGTACTCAATCAAATTGAACACGTGGCAGAAGATCCGAGCTTGGCATAACAAATCATGAGGATTTATGGCAATCATCATTAATTGCCCACAGAGATTTGATGCAATTACATTAATTGCTCAAATCTATTATGAACGGCCCAGATTCATTGATCCTTAACCGCCGACTTTTGAGAATGGACAGTTATTACAAACCCTAATGATGCCTCCTACTCTTATAAATAGCATGGTACCATTCCCTTGTAAAAGGGCAGAGAGCGGAGAGAGAGAGAGAACACACCCCCCCTCGGATCCAGAGAGTCAGAGAGAAATTGAAAGGAGAGCATTTCTTCATCAATGCCAAGCAGTTCTTCTATAGAGCCAAGGCTGCACCCGATCGTCCAAGGAGTAAGGCAGAGCTGCTTTCACTTTCTCGAGCCTCTATCGTCACCGTCCAGAATCTAAAATAAACAATTATACTTAGATTGCTGTACCTAGGTTTTCGTCCCTAGGCTTTCTTTGTACAAGCGAGTTTGTATTGTGAGTTTAAGTTTAGTCCTCCGATAATTGTTCTGTTCTTTTACAATCAATGGCAAACACGATGGCGACTCTGCTGGGAACAAACTTCTCCACGGCTGAGGAGTTGGTGACGCAATCGGATGCAGCCAAACTTGGCTCCATGTCACGACCCGCACCCTAGAGTAAGGGCCCGAGAAGTGGGTACGTCCAGCCTACGCCGCAGTGTCGGCGGTAGAACGCTGTCCTAGGTTAATCATCTAACAATATAAAGTACCTGTACAGTTTATACTTTCCGAATGGAGGTGACAAACAGAAAATAATCTCAATCACATCTAGGTAGAAGAATGAAAGATAGATAGATAGACAGTAACTCAAAGAGAACAGTACAATAGATGAAATAAGCCCAAGTGTCTAGGATAACATAACATCAGAATGTCAACTCATAATACAATAAGTCTAAGAGTCTATACATAACTCAATATCTCAAAATATAACTCAGATGTGAGACAAAATGATAATATAGAAAGACTGCCTAGACTAAACTGGTCTAGACTACTGGAACAACATCCTCAGCTGCAGGTGGATCCTGCTGAGGGTCCACAACATAAGTGTCATCTAGTCCTGCTCCATAATAGGTAGACACCAGGGCCTCCTCCTCATCCTCTGTAATATTTTCAACAGGTCCAATCAGGACAGGAACGAGCACAATACATCTCACGCAGTACATAGTATGATAGAAAATATAAAGCATACAATAGAGTAAAATACAGGAAACGCTGAAGGAAGATACATGTAGCAAAAGAGATAACTGTAATAAAATATCTACTATAATAGAGAACTAGCAGTGTCTAGTGAGTCAGAGTAAAATATAGACATGTGAAATGGCATAGGAGATTCATGGCTACAGCTAAGAGTGATTCATGGCTATAGCTACTGGGGTAATATCCACATGACTATTTCCACTCCCCCATCCCCAATCAATACACAAGGATCTGTTCAAGTTATGTTAAGATTCATGATAAGCCCATAAATGGGAGATTCATGAGAGGCTCTGTGAATCATGAGAGTACATGAGTCACAAGCGATTCGTGAATCTATGAAAGCATATAGATACATGATGATTCGTTAAAAGCACAAACATGCTGTATCTGATGCTCCCGAGGGGGATAACATCTCATGAAAAGATCCATATAGTACCAATCCGTGATAACAATCGTGTCAGCATCAAGTAAAGTAATCTAGAGCAAGAATATAAATCCTGGCAAATATGAAACGGACAGAGAATGTATTCGCTTGATAACTGAATGTCTGAAGAAGATATACTGTCTGAGGAGAGGTGTATGGCTCCTAATCAGAGCAATATAAGTCACAATGTGTTCTAAATAGTAAAAATGAAGTCTACTATGCATACTACATAATTCTAGGTCAATTTGGTCAAAAGTCAACTCATGGTCAACTCTAAAGTCAAACTAGTCAAAGTTAGGTCAACAC
Organism: Iris pallida; assembly: GCA_029216955.1. Taxonomy (NCBI): domain Eukaryota; kingdom Viridiplantae; phylum Streptophyta; class Magnoliopsida; order Asparagales; family Iridaceae; genus Iris; species Iris pallida. The sequence continues at coordinate 43,261,394 of JANAVB010040818.1, forward strand.
TAGTCAACTAGTTAGGGTTTTAGTCAAACTAGTCAAACTAGTTGTTTTAGGTCATTCCTAGTCAATTCTAGGTTAACTAGGTCAACTTTGACCTAAGGTTGACTTTGGTCAACCCTTAGTCAACAAGGGTCAACAAGTTGGGTTTTGGGCCATTAGGGTTAGCCCCAAGCCATAGGCTAATAATCTTGGCCATAGGCCATAGTCAGGGGGTTTCATAGAACCTATACCTAGTAGTTATACATATATATATATATATATATATATATATATATATATATATATATATATATATATATATATATATATATATATATATATCTATATATATAGACTCTATCTACCTACTACCCATATGTCAAAATAGGAATACTATATATAATACAAACCCACATACATATATATATATATATATAATATCACTACATGAGAATTAATACAAATATATATATATCATATATATATATACACATATATATTTATATATATAAAACCTATTTATATATTACATATATATATATATATATATATATATATATATATATATATATATATATATATATATATATATATATATATATATATATAGAGAGAGAGAGAGAGAGGGAAGAGAGAGAGGGATATAGAGTGAGAGAGTGAGAATGAGAGAGAGAGACAGGAAGAGGGGACAGAGCACAGGACAGTGAGAGAGGGGGCTGGGTTCCAGTTCCTGGAACCACAAATTGGCACCCCAATACACACACACAGAGTCCACATATACATACATATGTGTACATGTACACTACTACACATACACACTACCATTTAACCCCAAATCTCACCCACACTCACACATACATATAAACTACATATACATACTGAAATACACTAATACAAAGTATAAATTATATCAATTTTAGGTTTGAAATTCATTTTACAAAAACTGGAAAAATATCCCAAAACAGGAAACTGGACTGTTTTGCTCGAAACTAGGTAATTCAAATTACCCACACTAAACCAAGCTATGGCTCGATTCCCTAGGTTGGTAATTGATGCCCCATACATATACGTGTCGTGTGTGTCAGCGATAGTCCACCACGACATGACACGACGTGTCCAAATACGTAAAAACTCACTCGGGTAAGCACTGATACACGAACACAGTGCACAGCGTCGTGCACATGTTTACGTGTCTCGTGGACACACCACGAGACACGACACGACTCGTGGTCACACACACGTGTAGCCCACACATAGGGCTACACGATGGACACTCTGACACGTGTCCACGACACTCGTGGACACAAAACGAACTCCGTATCAGTCATAAAAACACGACTGATACACGCGTGTTTTGACAGCGTCGTGCACGTTGTCATACGTCTCGTGCTCGCGACACAGGACACGCCGCACCACGTGCTCGTGTCCTCGTGTACGCCACATGAAGGGCTACACGATGGTGTCATTACGAGGCACCCAAGTGTCGTGTCCGCGTGACACGACACGCTCGAAGTTGCCCTCGCGTGCGTGTGCGTTGACAGCCCGTGTCCAGTGCGAGTGAGATTTCTCACTCGACACGACACGAAGCGACACCAAATTTTGGGGGCATGTTCGTAGACATTGCCCCCGTGTCCATGCCAAAAATCTCGTGTCCTAGTGCACTGTGCAGTGAGCACGAGGAGCGTGGTAGCAGGGCACGTACGCGAGTCTCGTACAGTGGGTTCGTGTCCGTTTTGGACACGGACACGACTCAAAAATGTGTCCAAACAGTTAGGGTTGTGACTAGGTGTCTAGGGCTAACAGAAAATGTAATTTGTTTTACATTTTAACAAAATCCATTTCTCAGTGGCATTTCATCAAATACAGTTTAAAAGTCTAGGATACGTGTCCGATACGGACACCAAATCAATCCTATTTTTCACCAAACTTGACCTACAGTATCCTAGTACCTAGATGCATGCAAATATGAAGAGAAAATACAAATTTAACAAAGTTTATGGGCATTTACCTATTTGTGCAAATCCAATAAAAATTAAAGAAGAGGGGGGTGTGTATCCTTCAACTTTGTGATGCCAAAAGCTTCCAAATCCTCAATAGCAGGCCCTAACTAGTACCCTCTAGTATAGGGGAGTCCAATGCAAGAAACTAGAGGTAATTTGGATCAAAATTGCTCAAGTTGTGTAGGTTTGAAGAAATTGGAATTTTCTAGGAATTAAATTCATGTAAATTATTCATGAATTAATACAAAGGGGTTATATAGAAGTGTGGGCTGCCAAGGGGGGTGCCCTTGGCCGGCCATGGCATGGGGGGGTGTCCTAGCCCTTCCTTCATGGCTAAGGCTTGGACTTTGGGTAAAGGGTCTTGATATTTGGAGTGGTTTAAGGAAAATCTCCTTAAAGGTAAATTAGATATTTATCTCACTTTATCCCATGTCCAAATATCTATCCTATAGCTTCTAGGTTAGTAACTAACCTCTAGATTAGGCTAAACTTGGTTAGGGGCTCTCATGACACTTAACAATAATTAAACAATAATAAAAACACATGGATCTAAATAATTCCAAATAATTTCTAGAAAATTACCAAAATACCATTTAGGCTAAAAATCACTAATTTGGTGTTCTAAGCCTATGGCTAAGCTCTCATGGTCATGGCAACTTCTAGGTTAGAGAAAACTAGAGTTTACACTAAGTTATACTAACCAAAATCACAAAGTCATAAGTCATGACTTAGCATGACTTTAGAAATGGTTTAACTTAACTAAAATCACCAGAAAATCATACCATGACTAAAATACCACTTAATAAATAATAAAAATAATAAATTTTCAAAAATCCCTAATTTCAGAAAATAGGGTGTTACAAGTCTACCCACCTTAAAATAATTTCGTCCTCGAAATTTAGATGGTCGTACTCCTCCTAGGTCAAACCTCCAACAATCAGGGACGAAGCCACTACCTAGGCAACATACAAGGTCAAATAAGCAAAATATGGGTAGTAGACCTATACTGGGTCATGTCCAAAAATTTGCTGGCAGTTTTAGGTCATAAGGTGTCCTCAATTTAAATCGAAGCCAAAAGTAACTCCATGGGGTAAATCAGGATGGAGTCTCGGGTCAGAAAAATCGTACTAAGCAAATGAGGCACACAATGGTATGCCTGAGTGGGACACTAAGGTCATGGGTGTATTATGTCATGTCTAGGTCATGTATGTGGAATTTGTTTTGAGAAAACAACTAGTCTTGTGCTCCAAATTTAAAAGTCACGGTAACGTGCCTACGATGACCATAATTTAGAGTGGGAAAGGTCTATGGCCTAAATTGAACCAAAAATCGTGATAAAATAGTAGTATAAAGGACAGGTTAGGTGGGACAGTCCTGTTTATAGGTATATACTAGGAAGATAAGGAAACAATAAATTACAGGACTAAAAGGGTTACCATTCTATGGTCAGAGCTACTCTATCAAAAAGGTATAGCATATACACTAATTTATTTAAGAGAAGATCCTTGAGAAAAGAAGTTATTCAAGGAATTATATTAATAACTAAAGCTACTCCTACTCCTACTCCTAAGTAAGAGATGAAGAAACAAACAAACAATCGACAAAATCAAAAGAACTACCATGTCAAAACTGATCACTAATAAAGAACAGGTAGGAGCAGATGGAATTGGATTTTAAGATAGATATAAGGAAGCAAGGTGGGAATGGAATTTAGAATAATAGAACCTGCAAGCACATCACCAACTGCCTAAGCATCCTCTACTGTCATGGCGTAAGCACGCCCCTGCTGACCTCTTCCAGCCTGCTGCTGAAACTGCATAAATCTCTGCTGTTGTGGCTGTAATGGTCCTCTCTGCTGCTGTCCTACCGGAGCCTTGGCTCCTGCTCCTGGTGCTGCTTCCTGTGCTACTCTGCCTGTGAACTGGGAACACTCCCTGAGCTGGTGGTCTGCTGCCCCACATAGTAGGCACCAGCCCAACCTCTTCCTGCACTCTCCCCATCCATGTCCCGATTTCTTACAGTAGGGACAACTGGTAGTCTGCTGTCTCGGGGCCTGCTGCTGCTGCCTCGACTGCTGATACTGCTGTGGCTGCCTCTGCTGATGCTGATAGAGAGGCCTCTTGGCCTGACCTCCACTGCTGCCTGCTCCCTGTGTATCACGGCCCCTCTTGAGCTTCAGCTCAAGATCATCCTCAGCTGCCATCGCTCCTGCCAGAATCTTCTCAAAGGTGGCATTCCTGTCACTCTTGGTTAAGGACTTGACTTTCTTGACCAAGCCCTTCCTGAACCTCCTCGCCCTTGCTGTCTCGCTAAGGCCCTCCACGAATCTGCTCAATCGGCAAAACTCACCGGAATACTCATCTACAGTCTGGTTCCCCTGAACCAGGTTCTCGAACTGGGTCTCCAAAGCATCGACTGCCTGATCCAGAAAAAACTTTCCCTTGAAGAGCTCCTTGAAAACTCTCCATGTCTGCCCTGGAGTGCCTACTCTCGGGTCCGTCTGATACCAGGTACGGGCAAGATCCCGCATCTGGCTGGCTGCTGCCTCTATCTGGAGTCCGGCTGGTATCTCCGCCAGTCGAAAGATCTCCTCAATGTGCTCAATCCAGTCATCAGCATAAAGAATCCCCTCTGTCCCCAAGAAGTCCCTGGGGTTCATCTTCTTGAAGTCCTGAATGCCCGGAATCCTCTGCTGTCGTGGCTGTCCCAATCCTCCCTGTGGCTGGACAGCCAACCTCTCCACCGTCGCTCTAGCCAGCTGATGGGCCTCATCTATGCCCCTAGTAAACTCTGCTGTCTGACGCTGCTGCTGGTGCTGTTGCGTCTCTAGGAAATGCTGGAAGTATGAAAACATCTGTGCAGCATCCACTAATCCAGATGGCATCGGCGGCTGGAACTGCTGCTGGTGCTGCTGGTGCTGCTGAAACTGTGGCTGACGAAACTGCGGGGGAGGCATGTCTGGGGTAGCTGGGATGGTCCCCCGAATAAGTAGAGGTGCACCTCCAAATGTGGCAGAAACTTCCACATGAGCTAAAGTAAGGGGAGCTGTTGTTCCCGGGTCCTGGTGAACTGGACGAGAGGTGGCAGACCTCTCAGTGGTGTCACCTAGACCGAGACGCTGTGATCGTGTCTCCACCATCCTGAAGACAGATCAACAAGGAAGTCAATAACGGTACAAGGATGATAGTATCAAAAGGACAATATGAAATAGATTATATAGATTTGAACAAAAGTCAGTAGATTCAAATCCATAAAAATTTCCTAATTGTGATTGAGTATCCACTCTTCTAAGCCTATTCCTCAAATCCTATCGCAGGCTGTAGTGATACTCTAGTTCGAATACCACTACATAAACAGGACCTGCGTGGGCCACCACTAAAAACGTGTCACGACCTGCACCCTAGAGTAAGGGCACGAGAAGTGGGTACGTCCAGCCTACGCCGCAGTGTCGGCGGTAGAACGCTGTCCTAGGTTAATCATCTAACAATATAAAGTACCTGTACAGTTTATACTCTCCGAATGGAGGTGAAAAACAAAAAATAATCTCAATCACATCTAGGTAGAAGAATAAAAGATAGATAGATAGACAGTAACTCAAAGAGAACAGTACAATAGATGAAATAAGCCCAAGTGTCTAGGATAACATAACATCAGAATGTTAACTCATAATACAATAAGTCTAAGAGTCTATACATAACTCAACATCTCAAAATATAACTCAGATGTGAGACAAAATGATAATATAGAAAGACTGCCTAGACTAAACTGGTCTAGACTACTGGAACAACATCCGCAGCTGCAGGTGGATCCTGCTGAGGGTTCACAACATAAGTGTCATCTAGTCCTGCTCCATAATAGGTAGACACCAGGGCCTCCTCCTCATCCTCTGTAATATTTTCAACAGGTCCAATCAGGACAGGAACGAGCACAATACATCTCACGCAGTGCATAGTATGATAGAAAATATAAAGCATGCAATAGAGTAAAATACAGGAAACGGTAAAGGAAGATACATGTAGCAAAAGAGATAACTGTAATGAAATATCTACTATAATAGAGAACTAGCAGTGTCTAGTGAGTCAGAGTAAAATATAGACATGTGAAATGGCATAGGAGATTCATGGCTACAGCTAAGAGTGATTCATGGCTATAGCTACTGGGGTAATATCCACATGACTATTTCTACTCCTCCATCCCCAATCAATACACAAGGATCCGTTCAAGTTATGTTAAGATTCATGATAAGTCCATAAATGAAAGATTCATGAGAGGCTCTGTGAATCATGAGAGTACATGAGTCACAAGCGATTCGTGAATCTATGAAAGCATAGAGATACATGATGATTCGTGAAAAGCACAAACATGCTGTATCTGATGCTCCCGAGGGGGATAACATCTCATGAAAAGATCCATATAGTACTAATCCGTGATAACAATCGTGTCAGCATCAAGTAAAGTAATCTAGAGCAAGAATATAAATCCTGGCAAATATGAAACGGTCAGAGAATGTACTCGCCTGATAACTGAATGTCTGAAGAAGATATACTGTCTGAGGAGAGGTGTATGGCTCCTTATCAGAGCAATATAAGTCACAATGTGTTCTAAATAGTAAAAATGAAGTCTACTATGCATACTACATGATTCTAGGTCAATTTGGTCAAAAGTCAACTCTTGGTCAACTCTAAAGTCAAACTAGTCAAAGTTAGGTCAACACTAGTCAACTAGTTAGGGTTTTAGTCAAACTAGTCAAACTAGTTGTTTTAGGTCATTCCTAGTCAATTCTAGGTTAACTAGGTCAACTTTGACCCAAGGTTGACTTTGGTCAACCCTTAGTCAACAAGGGTCAACAAGTTGGGTTTTGGGCCAATAGGGTTAGCCCCAAGCCGTAGGCTAATAATCTTGGCCATAGGCCATAGTCATGGGGTTTCATAGAACCTATACCTAGTAGTTATACATATATATATATATATATATCTATATATATAGACTCTATCTACCTACTACCCATATGTCAAAATAGGAATACTATATATAATACAAACCCACATACATATATATATATATATATATATATATATATATATATATATATATATATATATATATATATATATATTTGTATTAATTCTCATGTAGTGATATTATATATATTTATATATATATATATATATATATATATATATATATATATATATATATATATATATATATCATATATATATATATACCCATATATATTTATATATATAAAACCTATTTATATATTACATATATATATAGAGGGAAGAGAGAGAGGGATATAGAGTGAGAGAGTGAGAATGAGAGAGAGACAGGAAGAGGGGACGGAGCACAGGACAGTGAGAGAGGGGGCTGGGTTCCAGTTCCTGGAACCACAAATTGGCACCCCAACACACACACACACAGTCCACATATACATACATATGTACACATGTACACTACTACACATACACACTACCATTTAACCCCAAATCTCACCCACACTCACACATACATATAAACTACATATATACATACTGAAATACACTAATACAAAGTATAAATTATATCAATTTTAGGTTTGAAATTCATTTTACAAAAACTGGAAAAATATCCCAAAACAGGAAACTGGACTGTTTTGCTCGAAACTAGGTAATTCAAATTACCCACACTAAACCAAGCTATGGCTCGATTCCCTAGGTTGGTAATTGATGCCCCATACATATACGTGTTGTGTGTGTCAGTGGCAGTCCACCACGACACGACACGGCGTGTCCAAACACGTAAAAACTCACTCGGGTAAGCACTGATACACGAACACAGTGCACAGCGTCGTGCACATGTTCACGTGTCTCGTGGACACACCACGAGACACGACACGACTCGTGGTCACACACACGTGTAGCCCACACATAGGGCTACACGATGGACACTCTGACACGTGTCCACGACACTCGTGGACACAAAACAAACTCCGTATCAGTCGTAAAAATACGACTGATACACGCGTGTTTCGACAGCATCGTGCACGTTGTCACACGTCTCGTGCTCGCGACACAGGACACGCTGCACCACGTGCTCATGTCCTCGTATACGCCACATAAAGGGCTACAGATGGTGTCATTACGAGGCATCCAAGTGTCGTGTCCGCGCGACACGACATGCTCGAAGTTGCCCTCGCGCGCGTGTGCGTTGACAGCCCGTGTCCAGTGCGAGTGAGATTTCTCACTCGACACGACACGAAGCGACACCAAATTTTTGGGGCATGTTCGCAGACATTGCCCCCGTGTCCATGCCAAAAATCTCGTGTCCTAGTGCACTGTGCAGTGAGCACGAGGAGCGTGGTAGCAGGGCACGCACGCGAGTCTCGTGCAGTGGGTTCGTGTCCGTTTTGGACACGAACACGACTCAAAAAATTGTCCAAACAGTTAGGGTTGTGACCTAGGTGTCTAGGGCTAACAGAAAATGTAATTTGTTTTACATTTTAACAAAATCCATTTCTCAGTGGCATTTCATCAAACACAGTTTAAAAGCCTAGGATACGTGTCCGATACGGACACCAAATCAATCCTATTTTTCACCAAACTTGACCTACAGTACCCTAGTACCTAGATGCATGCAAATATGAAGAGAAAATACAAATTTAACAAAGTTTATGGGCATTTACCTATTTGTGCAAATCCAATGAAAATTAAAGAAGAGGGGGGTGTGTATCCTTCAACTTTGTGATGCCAAAAGCTTCCAAATCCTCAATAGCAGGCCCTAACTAGTACCCTCTAGTGTAGGGGAGTCCAATGCAAGAAACTAGAGGTAATTTGGATCAAAATTGCTCAAGTTGTGTAGGTTTGAAGAAATTAGAATTTTCTAGGAATTAAATTCATGTAAATTATTCATGAATTAATACAAAGGGGTTATATAGAAGTGTGGGCTGCCAAGGAGGGTGCCCTTGGTCGGCCATGGCATGGGGGGGTGTCCTAGCCCTTCCTTCATGGCTAAGGCTTGGACTTTGGGTAAAGGGTCTTGATATTTGGAGTGGTTTAAGGAAAATATCCTTAAAGGTAAATTAGATATTTATCTCACTTTATCCCATGACCAAATATCTATCCTATAGCTTCTAGGTTAGTAACTAACCTCTAGATTAGGCTAAACTTGGTTAGGGGCTCTCATGACACTTAACAATAATTAAACAATAATAAAAACACATGGATCTAAATAATTCCAAATAATTTCTAGAAAATTACCAAAATACCCTTTAGGCTAAAAATCACTAATTTGGTGTTCTAAGCCTATGGCTAAGCTCTCATGGTCATGGCAACTTCTAGGTTAGAGAAAACTAGGGTTTACACTAAGTTATACTAACCAAAATCACAAAGTCATAAGTCATGACTTAGCATGACTTTAGAAATGGTTTAACTTAACTAAAATCACCAGAAAATCATACCATGACTAAAATACCACTTAATAAATAATAAAAATAATAAATTTTCAAAAATCCCCAATTTCAGAAAATAGGGTGTTACACTCCACGCAACAGAAGATGGTCGTCCGCTTCGACTAACAGGCGTTCGAAGAAATGCTCTCTGAAGGAAGAGCTGGCCCGACCCAGAAGCGAACCCGCACAAAAAAGGCTCGCAGGAAGTAGAGGCCAAAGTTATTTGCTCCTCCCCAAGCTCTGGACGGAGTACTCTCTGCTGCCCAAGACAGCGAAGGCGACTCTCATGCGGCCCCACTTCAAGCCATTGAGGACTCTGCTGTCCCCAGGTCCGGCAGAGGAAAGCACTACGATGCCGGACTTGTAGGGGCAAAGAGTGATTCTATGTGCTCCAGGAAGAAACCGAACAAAGGCACTAGCCGCAAAACGAAGACTCATGCGGCCAAGATTGCCAGCCGCATGAATGATGACCATGCGACTGAAACTGCCAGCCAGATGTATAACACTCATGCGGCCAGGATTTCCAGCCGCATGGAGAAGACCTATGTGGCTGAGACTTCCAGTCGCATGAAAGCCCATGCGACTACGATGGCCAGCCGCATAAAGACTATCGATTCAAGCCGCATGCCGCCTGCTCCACGCGGCTCTGTCTTCGACCGCCTCTCCTATGGTCCTGATCTCTTGTGCTCCCAAGAAGACATGTCTGACTCTCTCCAGCACCACTTAGACTCTTTCTACTATGTGCCCCCACGCACTATAGTGAAGAAGTCTAGGACAGCACGAGCTTGGCAAGCTCGGCCCACTGATCCGACCTCTGACCATCCGAGCGTTCCATATACTGTTATGCGGGCCTCTGATGGGAAGTTGTACATAACCACTCGAGTACAGCCCCCGACGGCAAATGGACAGAGAGGTTCCCAAAAGTCTTCTAAAATCCAGGGAGCAAACATGGTCGCTCCAGACCCATCTGACTTGCGTGAGGCTATCCTCCACAAATGTAAGAAAAGAGAAGGGGCCTCGGGGTGCAAAGAGTCCTCCCACGGACGTCACTGCACCCAAATAATCGTCAACTACTATTGCAATAATGCGTCTGTATGAGAAGACCGGCAGTCCGTCTTCCAAAGACTGCAACAAATATGTTCAGAAGATGAGGCACTTCCCATCGTCTCCTACAACTCTGCTCGAAAAATCTATGCTGATGGAAGAGGAAAGAAGACAAATATTTCCAGCCCAAAGATTTCAACCACTATGACTAAGAGACTGTCGTCTAAGCGGGTGCCCACCACCGGAGTTTTCCAAAGTACCCGTTCAAAGACGAAATCTGCTACAGTAAAAGATTCATCGTCCACACCACTGGGGGTTGCTGGAACTGGGGGTAGCACTCCTCCGAACCTCCACGACAATCTGATGTTGCAAGAAGACGAGCTGGGGGAAACAACTCTCCCATCAGATGTAGCAAATCTCGACGTCCCCGAAGACGTCCCCAATTCCCAAGACGAGACGAACTCAGAAGCTGGGGGTACTGTTCCTTCGGAGTTCGAACCAGAGGAAGACATTCCCACATACCCTGATGACTTCTCATTACAGGGGTATGATTCGGAGTGTACGTCATCCACCGTCCCTTCCACTTCTACTCATGTCTGGACGGCATTCATGACAAATAACGAACAGGATAATCCCAGTGATCGCCAACGCATCGACACTTTGGAGGCCATATTGCGCTCTTTGGTCAAATCTGTGGACGAGATCAAAGCAGCCCTCCCTACTCTGCAAGTAGGGACGCTTGGCCAAACAAACTTGGGCCCCGCGGTCAATACAGACTCAAACTCAGCGTCACCAAACCCGGGCAATATTCCTCCTGAAATATCGGCTCCTACCGCTGCAGACGAAGCCAGGAAGGCAAGAAGAGAGGTCCAGGAGCTCCGGGCCATGTTCCACGCCCGAGAAAAATGCCAAGACCTCCGGATACGACAACCGTATCCCGCTGCGTGGAGAGATGTTCCTTTCCCACCAAAGTATAAACCATTCCACATAAATCCATATGATGGAAAGACCTCCGCAAGTCGGTACATCACTTACTTCGAGGTCACCACCAACCATCTGCCCCATGACGATGCCATTCTTACACGATTATTCATTGGGGCATTGGAAGGGGTCGCCTTCGACTGGTACCGTAACCTGCCAGACAACTGCATCCACTCCTTCGCCAGCTTCAAGCGCATATTCTTGGAGAGATTCTACGAAGTAGGACAGGACATCACAATGTCCACCCTCATGGACGTCGTTCAAGGGAAGAAAGAGCTGACAAGGAACTATATTGAACGGTTCCGCCAAACCGCCATGAAGCTGCCGTCCGGTAATCCGGATTCCTCCTTAATTGAAATTTGCCAAAAGAGACTGCTTCCAACAATCAGCCTCTGGATGGGCGAAAGTTAATTCAAGGATTGGAAGACGTTTATTATCAGTGCCACTAGCGCCGAAGAACGATTGAAGAAGGCTCGCCAACTGGGTTTGCACATCTCAGAGGAAGAAGACAAGGGCAGGCGTCCCAACACCAACAACAACAATGGGGGTAGCTCCACCAATAATCGGGACAACAAGGGCAAGCAGGCTATGGTGGCCGATATAGCACAGAAACCTGAGCGAAAACCGGCGGACAAGCAATGGCCACAAATGACCTACTCCTTCGAAGACGGCCATGTCAAGCCCATCTTGGACATGCTCATACAAGGAGACAGAATTCAGCTCCCTCCACCAAGACGGGAACCTCGGCCGGCAGAAATGGAGAGCCCAAAGTACTGCCATTACCACCGCTACGTCCACCATGCTACACACGACTGTTACCAACTGAAACGGTACATCCAACATCTTATCGATTCGAACGCTCTGGCCATCGATTTCGAAGAGGTAACTGTGGCAGCCAATATGGTGTCAGTACAATTTGGCAGCTTCCATCCAACAGAAACTCAAGACGGTATGGTACCCATCCCTCTATCGATAATGGAGATTGCTAATCTTCCACCTCTCCGAGATCAGGCTGCTGGTCTAGTGCCCCTCACCATATCACAAGGGGAGGTCATATGGGTCCATCCGGACCTGGTACTCGAGGTGACTCAATCCATACCACCTTCCATTCGTAAGAAGAAGAGTGGAAAAGTCAGATCCTGCCGCACAATCTCGGTAGATATCGAAGAAGCTACAGCTGTCGTCACTCGGTCTGGGGCACAATCCCAACCTATGGTTGATAACTCGGCTGAAGATCATCAGCCAGCTATTACTGACGCTCCGGGACCTTCTTAGCCTCCGACGACCGACAAGCCTAGGCCGAAGGAGACTCGCTTTGACAAATTCCTCCGAAAAGAGGCACCACAGGGGCTGGAGAGGCCCTACAACTTCGACATCTTGGCGCAATTGGCCAACATACCGGCCAAATTATCATTATACGAGCTCCTGAGACTCTCAAAAGATGTTCGCACGGCTTTGAGCAATGCACTCCAGAATGTCGACGCCTATCTGGCTCAGGTCAACCTCATAGAAGAGAACCCGCCTGCAGATCTCCAAGACAGCGCTTGCACGGGAGTGATGCCCAATACTGTCTTCACTCACAGGATATGCTCATCAAAACCAACCTGCACGACCGCCCTTTATATTACACTGGATACATCGGCGACGTAAAGATGGATCGGATGCACATTGATCCTGGTTCTTCCATAAGCATCAACCTGAAGGGTCTGTTACATCATCTCCACATTCCTATGCATCGCCTAACGCCAACAAGCACCGCCATCAGCGGTTTCAATTCGGGCACGAGTTACCCGATTGGAAAGATTTGCTTGAAGTGCCAAATTGGCGATCTTCACTCAGAAGTAACCTGTTACGTCATAGATGCGGACACTTCTTACAATATCCTCTTGTGGCGCCCTTGGATACACGATTACATGATCGTGCCTTCCACTCTGCATCAGTACTTTAAGTATGTCAACAAATACGGCTTCATGAGGACAGAATTTGCCGACATCGATCCCTTCAAAGGGGTCGAATCCTACTACTCAGACTCTTGCTTATACGAAAAGTCAAAGAGATACCTCGGTGAAGGAGATGTGCAAGCTCGTACGGAGACATCCACAGGATCAGAAGAACTTCTGACGAACCACCTCCAAGCTCGTAAACCTGGCAAGTCCACGCCCCTTACAGCCACTCTGCATAAGGACGCAATCAGCCTCTCGGCACAAGAAGAGCAAATGATAATCCGGCTACTAAGATCTGGCCAAGTGCCAAGACCCACAATGGAGCCACTGACAATCAGGCTGCCTAGAGTCGGCCAACCACAAATGGAGAAGCTCAACCCCTCCGACAAGCCAATGACGATAGGCCTTCCCAGGAAGAATTGTCACCCCGATACAAAGTCTGGGGCTTCTAGCGAGCCAACAACTCCCCGCCCAGTATCGAGTACCAAACTGGGGGTCGCTAGTTTGCCAACGACTCCACGTTCTGCTCCACCGGCAGAACCCCTGATGATCAAGCTGCCTAGGTCATCCTCTCAGTCTTTATTTATACAGGGGGTGGCCGAAGAAGAACTAGATCTAGCCAAGTATGTGGCTGTCCACACTGATGTTCCCTCCGTAGATGATGTAATCTCGCTAGAAAAGATACCTTACTTCATCAATAAAGGGCTATCTTTGAACTACCTGGAGCTTAATAAGCTTTGTACAATGTATGCTATAGAACACGTTATAGGCACTCACCTACAGACACAGGTGACAAAAGTGTACACCGTAAACCAACTTACTCCAGTGGAAGACGCTTACCGCATAATCGAGGGAGGGGACCACCCAATCATCTTCGGCCGGAAGGACGACCCGCAGCCCTTCACCATAGAAGAAGTCGATCTTGAATCAGATACCGGGAGATTGCCTCTGTATCTTTATAGCCCCCAATCCAAATACCTTATACAAAAATAGGGATACGGTCTGGAAACGACGCCAGGTTTGAACTACGGTACTGGTCGACGATTACCTTTAAAGCCACCAGTCCCGACTGGCAAACCACGGGACTACTACAGCAAGACCCGATGTGGATTAGGGTATGTTACGCCCACAACGACCACTGAAAGTTCAGATGAGGAATGCGAATGGAATTCACATTCGACCGGGTCACCAACTTTTGATTTAGATATCAGCATCGGAGACGTATTCTGACAAGTCCTGTCAGTCAATATTGCATTCGTCGATGCTTACGAAGAAGATGAAGACATTCCTAAAATTCTCGAGTTAGAGCCATGGGCCCAACAGTTGGATGCAGAATAGGAAAAGCGGTTCGAACAGATAGAACCTCCAACTGAAGATGAGGTCATACAAGTGGATCTCGGCAGCGAATCTTCTCCAAAACCAATCTTCGTCAGTAAAAGCCTAACAGACGAAGAACGAGAGTCGCTATTGGAACTTGTCAAATAATACATTGATGTGTTCGCCTGGAGCTATGAAGACATGCCGGGGTTAAATCCCGATATTGCTCTTCATAAGCTCAACATTCGGCCAGATGCAAAGCCAGTCAAGCAACAACAACGACGCTTTCGCCCGGGCATCATGGATGCGATCGAAGCCGAAGTCAACAAACTCATAGCCAGCGGCTTCATATGCGAGGAGCAACATCCAGACTGGGTCGCCAACATAGTATCGGTCCTCAAGAAGAATGAGAATATTCGAATCTGTATCGACTTCCGCAATCTGAACGAGACATATCCTAAAGATGAATTCCCTCTTTCTATCACAGACATCATGATTGACAACACATGCGACTTCGAATGCATGTCATTCATGGATGGTTTCTCGGGGTACAACCAAATCAAAATGTCTCCTGACGACGAAAAGCATACATTATTCCGAACACCAATTGGCACATACTGCTACACAGTCATGCCTTTCGGTTTAAAGAATGCTGGCACCACATATCAAAGAGCTGTGAGTATCATCTTCAGGGATCACTTGCACAAGACCGTGGAGTGCTATGTTGATGACATCGCCGTCAAGAGTCGTTGTAAGGGTGACCACCTCCAGGATCTGAGGACGGTATTTGACCGGATGTGAGCACACAACCTGAAGATGAATCCCACAAAATCCTTCTTGAGCGTGTCCAGCGGAAAGTTCTTGGGTTTTATCATCATCGCCCAGGGTATCAACATAGACCCTGAGAAGACAAAGGCAATCATGGAGATGGGTCCCCCTAAAAATCTCCGAGAACTGAGAGGCCTTCAAGGGAGGCTAGCTTATATTAGGAGGTTCATTTCCAACCTCTCCGGGGGTTATCAGCCATTCACCCATCTCATGAAGAAGGGCGTCTCATTCGTATGGGACGAAGAATGTCAGCGTACCTTCGACAACATCAAAAAATATTTGTCGAACCCGCCAGTCCTGGTGGCCCCGGTTGCTGGAAAACCATTCCTGCTCTATATACGAGCAATGGAGCATTCCCTCGACGCTCTGCTGGCACAAAACAATGATGCAGGCCATAAACAAGCCATATACTACCTCAGTCGAATGATGATCGGGCCAGAGCACCGATACACCGCCGTAGAGAAAGAATGCCTCGCCCTGGTGTTCGCCATTCAGAAGACGCGGCACTATGTCACAGGAAAAACCATACATGTTATCTCACGAGTCAACCCTCTCAGGGTCCTCATGACTAAACCAGGGCCACTCAGCTCTCACCTCGCTACATAGGCAATATTGCTGTCCCCCTATCGTATGATCTTCATCCCGCAAAAGGCTGTTAAAGGTCAAGCTCTGATAAACTTTTTAGCAGCCCATCCAGGCTCAGAGTCGTCCAAAATATATGAAGAAATCCCAGATGAGGTCGCCGACTCGCATGTAACCTCTCATGATAATATATGGAGAATGTTCTTCGACGGCGCCTCAAGGACCGGACCTAAGGGCAACATCGTCGTCGGAGTCGGGGTGGTGCTGGTTTTTCCTTCCGAATTGGTGATCAACCGCGCTTACTCTCTCACAGAGCCCTGCTCTAATAATGTGGCCGAGTACAATGCTTTGGTCATTGGCCTCCAACTTGCAAGAGAGCTGGGGATAGAATATCTTGAAGCATACGGCAATTCTCAGTTAAATCGTCAATCAGATCCGGGGTTTATACGAAGTCCGACATGAAGGCATGATCCCCTATCACCAAATAGCAATCAACATCATCTCGTCGTTCGAGGCGTTCTTCATCGAACACGTCCCCAGACTCCAAAATATCGAAGCCGATGCCCTAGCTGGCCTTGTCGCTTCCCTAGCAATTCTGAACTATGCTCGCCAATCAGTGGATGTGGTGGGCTGTCACCTCCAGTTTCCAAAAATAGGAGTATTTTTGCCATTTTTCACTTTTTAATTATTTTATAATTATTTATTTATTTATTGTAATATTTTGGGGTTATTTGAGTCGGGTTCGAATTTTAACTCATTCCGACTTATTTTGACTTGTTTCGGGGACCCGGGGTAGTGTTGACCATAGCGGGCCCACACACTAGTTAGCCATGGCCCACATGTTAGATATTTTAGTTAGTGACTAGGCTAATTATTTTGGTTAGGATTAATTTGGATTAGTGGTTTTAGGAATGACTAAACTACCCCCGACTTAGAAGCCCTTCCATGTATTAACTAATAGATTAGTGTAGGGGGCTTTTTAACCTTTCTTAACAGGACAAAACCCACCATTATGGCTGGCCACTTTTGGTGGATAAGACTCCACCACTTCATCATTTCCCCCTTTTATTTCTCTCTCTTGTTCTTTCCTATTTTTTTTGAGAGCTTTCCCTAATCAAACCATCACCAAATCCTTCCATTTCTCCACCAAATCTTCTTCTTTCCCTCTCTATTCAATCCAAGGAAGGAGCTCCTCAAGCTTGGGAGGATTCGGAGCTCGTTCGTGTCCTTTTGGAATCTCCACGTGTCGGTGTCGAGTCGGAAAGCTTTTTCCTTTGAAACTCTCCCGGAAGGTATAATCTCTCCTCTAATCCACCCCAAAATACATGTAGGATTATTTTGAACCCGTAGGACTGACCCCCTTGGTGTTGTGTCCATTTGAGTCCATTTTGTGTCCATTTGGACATTTGTAGAAGTGTCCTAGGAGTAGGATCGTGTCCTAATGGAGGAATCTCTATTTGGACACTTGTAGAATTATTGGTGTGTTGTTTTGATGCTATTCTAACTTTGATTCCAGATTTTACATGTGGTTAGGAATGTATTTTTCCATGTATCATATTCATATTTCCTATACGTATATATATGTGGTTATATATATATATATATATTTCTCTATGTATATATTTCTCTATGTATATATATATATATATATATATATATATATATATATATATATATATAGATATATATATATATATATATATATATGTATATATATATATATATATAAATATATATATATGGTATATATATATATATATATATTTCTTTTTTTTTTTTTTTTTTATATGGTATATATATATATATATATATATATATATATATATATATATATATATAATATATATATATATACCATATATATTAGGTATATATAAAATATATATATATATATATATATATATATATATATATATATATATATATATATATATAAAATATATATATATATATATATATATATATATATATATATATATATATATATATATATTTGTATGTGGGTGTGGTGTTGTGTTGGTAGAGAGGGAATGAGGCATAGGTAGTCGGCCATGAGTTTGTGTGTGTGTGGTTGTTTGTAGGATAGGTGTTTGATGTTATGAGTGAGAGTAGATGAATGAGTTGGTGTGAGTGTTTATGTGTGAGTTAGAGAGGTGAGTTGTGAGTGTTTTAGAGAGGGGAGGATACCCAAACCATAGCCCTTAAAATGCCAAACTACTGTCCTATTTTTTCCCCTTCAAACAGCCCTGTTTTCACCTACATGGCTGCCCTAAAAGGCCCCTACACTTGGCTGTCCATACCACCTAAAAACAACCCACAAACACCCAAAAATCTGTCCATAAATTCCCATTAAGTGGCTGTCCCTTAGAGCCTACATGGCTGTCCCTAAAACCCCAAAATAGTCCACCTAAACTGCCATGTACTGCTGTCCTTAAACCTTCAAAACAGCCCCCTATTTTCCACATTTCTGTCCCTCATTTACCCCTTCAAAACACCAAAAACAGTCCACCCAAATAACCCCAAACCTGTCCAGTTTTTTACTCTAGATGGCTGCCCATTTCCACCCCTTTGGGCTGCCATTTGGACATAAAAAATCAGTCCACATTACCACTTGAAATCAGTCCCAAACTTACCTTTGTGTGTGTGTGGGTATTGGTGAGTTTGTGTATGTGTGTGTGAGTGTTTGAGATATTGTGTGAGAGCCTAAGTGAGTGTGCCTAGTAACCATAGTTGGCCTATTGTCTAAACCAATAGGAAACCTATAGGAAACCTATGAGAGTGGTTAATATGAGTGTATATCATGAGAGTGGGTTGTGTGTGAGTGATGTGATAGTGTTAAGGGTAAATTCATGATATAGTTAAGGTAATAGGGTAAATCAATATCCCGTATCCTAACATAGCCTAGATTCCTAGGATACCCAAATTTCTTGGTAGGTAAACCTTAGATGGGTTGATATCTAGCTACCCTAAGGAGCCTAGGCTAGTACCATGGGTATTTGCGGTGTTTTCTTGGTATTGGGCAAGGTATCGAGATTTACCTTAGAATGGTAAATGCTAGTTTTGCCTAGAAATAGGATATTGGTGGTCTAAGCTAGAGTTAGAACTTGATTTCCGTGGTTGGTAATGATCAAATAAGGTGCTCATAGACTAGTTTTGACGTCGGTTGACCGTTTTGACCAAAAGTCAACAAAAGTCAACCGAGGGTCAAACTTAGCCTTTAAGCGACCCGATTTGATCGAAACCAAACCAGAGTTGACCAGTTGACTGAAAATCAACTGTTAGTCAACATTTGACTTGTTTGACCTAGGATTGACCCAAGGTTGACTTAATGTTGACCAGAGTTGACCAGAGTTGACTTTTTGACCAAAAGTCAATTGTAAGTCAACCCTTGAACCAGATTGACCTAGTTTGACTTGGATTGAGTCCCAGTGACCTGGTATGACCTAGTATGAGCCAGTATGACCTAGTGCGACTCAGTCTAACCTAGATTGACCTAGTTTTGACTTAGACTTGCATTCATGACTTGAATTAGTTTCCTTTTTCAGTATTTAGTCCTGTTTGACTTATAGTATCTTATCTTAGGTCTGTGATCGCTCTGAGCGTCTGTTCACCCTATCAGCTCAGGACCACAGGCGAGTACATTCACTGATAGTTTTCATTGTCTTGATATCTGCTATATCCGATTCAGTCATAGTGTCTTACTTGATTTCCAGACACGATATTTCACGGACTAGTATATGTCGGATCCTGTCATGAGATGTTGTTCCCGGATTACTTGGTATATTGGTACATGACTCGATTTGTTACTTGTACTTGTATAGACATGGACTTGGGAGTGGGTTGATCACCTGCTTTTAAATCTCGTGTCATGACGTGTTATGTCCGGATCCTTTATACTATTCGGGGATGGGGAGTTATTAGTGGTTGTGTGATCAAATACCCACTTGTTGCTTCACACTTGTACTCGACACTTTTACATAGCTACTTGTTCACAACTTTCCATGGTGACTGGCCTTATCTTCACACTTGTTGTTTCACACTTGTTATTTGTTCGTAGCCAGTCGGATGGAAGGTCTGAACATGTTTTTCCCAAGCCGATCACATGACGCACTAATAATTCAAGGCACCTTTTATATTTATTATCTGTGGTAACTAAGTTCTGTTCGGAAGAAGGGTTACAGCCCCAGTCCTTGTTTGGTTTAGGGGTTGTAACTCGTCTTTCCGAACAGTTCCCAAGTCGCCCTATATAAATTTATATCGTCGTCCTTTTCAGTACTCATACCATTATATATATTTCCAGTTGATTTTGTCTTGTATTTCATTACACTGTCTCTTATAGAATTTATCAATTCATATGGAACTGCTGTTGGTGTTTGTACTTGCTCATTTTCCTGACAGGATACCGTTGACAAATTTTACAGATGATTCAGATGCTGATTGCCCGACCTACTATGGGGTTGAGTCTGATGGATTAGAGTTAGACCGTGGCTTATTGGTAGAGCCACTAGACTTTGCTCACCCTGAGTAGCATAGTTTAGTTAGGTTTGCCTAGCCTGCGAGCCAGCTAGTACATTTTAGTTGTAGTATCTATTATATATATTTTCTGAGACTGGATGTTTGTGTATAGCTCTGACTTGTAGATCTTGGACTCATTTCCTGTTTTATCTATCGTATTTCTTTTCCGTACTATCTACCTTAGTTTGATATATGTGATTGAGACTGTAATGCTATGTTACCTCCATTCGGAGAGTATATACTGTACAGGTACATTTATCTGTTTTAGTCGTAGTATTTATAGACCCTATATACAGCGTTCTACCGCCGATACTACGGCGTAGGCTGGACGTAACCACGTACTCGTGCCCCTCTTCAGGGTGCGGGTCGTGACACATTTTTGTGGTGGCCCATGCAGGTCAGTGTCGCAATTAGTGCGATCTCGTAATGGTGCTCGACATAGAGCACTAATTACGAGCCTGCGACTAGGACGTAGGATCTAGGGTATAGTAGGAGTTACTCAATCACATTTTAGAAAAATTCCGATCTTTTGATTACCATGACAACTCTTCTTGCATTTGAATTCAATTGTCCTTCTTTGATAATATTTTATCTTGTGCCATATTGATCTCTTGGGTTCAATTCATCTTCAGGATGACGGTGACTCGTTCTCAGGCAGCAGGGCCCAGTACAGTTCCGGAGAGGTCAGATCCGAGAGGTCTTTCACCTCCAGCTACGGGAGCAGCAGTCGAGAGAGCAGTAGCCTCAGTTCCTTTCCTTCAAGCAGGAGTAGCAGTGGCAGTTCCCGGAGGTCTTCCACCTTCAGCAGAGGGAGCTGCAGTTCAGGGAACTGCCACTTCAGCCCCTGCCCTTCAGACGGGAGCATCAGCGACGGTTTCAGGAGGTCTTCTACCTCCAGCAGCGAGACCGTCCATAGTCATCCCTGATATCCTTTCACAGCCACCTCCGTTACCGACAGATATCCTGGGGATGATGGCCTTTCTGCAGCAGATGCTGTAGACACAGAGAGCACAGGCAGAGGCACAACACCGTCAGGCAGAGGTGCTACGACAGACCATGGAGAACTCGCATCAGCTGGCTATGGCAGCAGTGGAGAGAGGTGCACAGGCTACAGTTCAGGAAGCACTAGATCTGCAGCAGGGTCAGGGGAGGCCCGGTACACACCTCCACTTCAGGAAGATAAACCCGCAGGAGTTCAAGGGTACCGAGGGTATCCTATACGCGGACGACTGGCTAGAGGATGTCCAGCGGAGTCTGGGGTTGGCAGAGGTCCCGAGAGGTCTGTGGGTGACATATGCAGCGAGCCAGTTCTTCGATATAGCGCTGACTTGGTACCGTACGGATCCACGTACGTCAGTGAGAGGATTGTCTTGGGAGGACTTCAGGAAACTCTTTAAGGAAAAGTTCTACCCGGACGTAGCCATGTCAGCTTTGGAGGGGCAGTTTGCCAGTTTGGTGCAGGTGAACTCGTCGGTGGACGAGTACGCAGTAGAGTTCTTCTGCTTGAGTAGGTTTGCACCCAGTTTGGTTCAGGATGAGGGGTTCAAGGCCCGGAAGTTCAGGAGGGGTCTCATTCATGCAGTGCGCACTCGCACAATTGGGCGATGAGACACGACATTCTAGCAGATCCTTATGGAGGCTCAAATTATAGAGGAGGACTTCGGCCTCAAGCCGAAGAGGAGCAGTGACGTTCTGGGAGCTAGTTCGAGTGCAGGGCCAGCGAAGCGCCCACACTTCCAGCAAAGGCAGTTTCAGCAGCAGCAGCCTCAGTTGCAGTTCCAGCAGGCACCGGCGCGTGCCCAGCAGCACCAGGGACAGGGCCAGAGGCACGCCATCCAGTATGCCTTCTGCAAGAAGATAGGGAACGCCGAGGAGGTCTGTAGATTGAGGCTGGGAGTTATCTGTTCTGTGGAGCTCCAGATCACCAGATGAGGGACTGTGCTGCCCGCGCAGCCAGACAGGTGGGCCAGGATAGAGTACGGCAGGCTAGAGGAGGCCGGCAGGGGCGTGCGTTCGCCATGGCAGTTGAGCCCACTCAGGCAGTAGCAGAGCAGATAGCAGGTTCCAATCTTTTGATCTCATTTTCGTATTGCTTCCTCATAAACTGTCTTGAACTTCGATTCTATCTGTTCTCTGATCGTTGGATGAAATTTTGTTCTTGTGATGTGATATTTTTTGAGATAAGTCGTATGGGCTAGATCGCCTCGATTATGAGATTTTAGAATCCTCTAGGGTCATGCTAGCAGGCAGAGTGAGGACATATAGTCAGACTATGGACGTATCTCTCGGGTGTGGGAATTTAAGATTTTTACTGCCAAGCTAGCGGCAATGCGAAAATTTTAAATACCATAATTCTAGAGGTATGTACCGTAGTTGAGGACTCTGTGATTATCGTAGCCTTGCTCACTGGTATGACGGAGATTCTGAGTATCATGATGATTGGACAGACACATACGATTATCAAATTGTATGATTTTTTTTGTTTTGTGTGTTTGCTTTGTTTTAAGTTTTTGGATGATTCTTTTAAGGTGGATAGACTTATATTTGAGAGTAGTTTTAAATTTTATAAGTTTAGTCATTTAATCCCTGCTTCGATTTTTGAGATTTTAATTATTTTTAATTTTTAGCCATGACTTGTGAATTTGAAATTTTACTATTGTTTGGTTTTAATTTCGAGGACGAAATTTTTTTAAGGTGGATAGATTTGTCACCCCCAGTTTCCAAAAATAGGGATATTTTTATCATTTTTCACTTTTTAATTATTTTGTAATTATTTATTTATTTATTGTAATATTTTGGGGTTATTTGAGTCGGGTTCGAATTTCAACTCATTCCGACTTGTTTTGACTTATTTCGGGGACCCGGGATAATGTTGACCATAGCGGGCCCACACACTAGTTAGCCATGGCCCACATGTTAGATATTTTAGTTAGTGACTAGGCTAATTATTTTGGTTAGGATTAATTTGGATTAGTGGTTTTAGGAATGACTAAACTATCCCCGACTTAGAAGCCCTTCCATGTATTAACTAATAGATTAGTGTAGGGGGCTTTTTAACCTTTCCTAATAGGACAAAACCTACCATTATGGCTGGCCACTTTTGGTGGATAAGACTCCACCACTTCATCATTTCCCTCTTTTATTTCTCTTTCTTGTTCTTTCCCATTTTTTTGAGAGCTTTCCCTAATCAAACCATCACCAAATCCTTCCATTTCTCCACCAAATCTTCTTCTTTCCCTCTCCATTCAATCCAAGGAAGGAGCTTCTCAAGTTTGAAAGGATTTGGAGCTCGTTCGTGTCCTTTTCGAATCTCTACGTGTCGGTGTCGAGGCGGGAAGCTTTTTCCTTTGAAACTCTCTCCCGGAAGGTATAATCTCTCCTCTAATCCACCCCAACATGCATGTAGAATTATTTTGAACCCGTAGGAATGACCCCCTTGGTGTTGTGTCCATTTGAGTCCATTTCGTGTCCATTTGGACATTTGTAGAAGTGACCTAGGAGTAGGATCGTGTCCTAATGGAGGAAACTCTATTTGGACACTTGTAGAATTATTGGTGTGTTGTTTTGATGCTATTCTAACTTTGATTCCAGATTTTACATGTGGTTAGGAATATATTTTTCCATGTATCATATTCATATTTCCTATATGTATATAAATGTGGTTATATATATATATATATTTCTCTATGTATATATATATATATATATATATATATATATATATATATATATATATATATATATATATATATATATATATATATATATATATGGTATATATATTAGGATATATTTGTATATGGGTGTGGTGTTGTGTTGGTAGAGAGGGGAATGAGGCATAGGTGGTCGGCCATGAGTTTGTGTGTGTGTGTGTGGTTGTTTGTAGGATAGGTGTTTGATGTTATGAGTGAGAGTAGATGAATGAGTTGGTGTGAGTGTTTATGTGTGAGTTAGAGAGGTGAGTTGTGAGTGTTTTAGAGAGGGGAGGATACGCAAACCACAGCCCTTAAAATGCCAAACTGCTGTCCTATTTTTCCCCCTTCAAACAGCCCTGTTTTCACCTACATAGCTGTCCTAAAAGGCCCCTACACTTGGCTGTCCATACCACCTAAAAACAACCCACAAACACCCAAAAATCTGTCCATAAATTCCCATTAAGTGGCTGTCCCTTAGAGCCTACATGGCTGTCCCTAAAACCCCAAAATAGTCCACCTAAACTGCCATGTACTGCTGTCCTTAAACCTTCAAAACAGCCCCCTATTTCCCACATTTCTGTGCCTCATTTACCCCTTCAAAACACCAAAAACAGTCCACCCAAATAACCCCAAACCTGTCCTGTTTTTCACTCTAGATGGCTGCCCATTTCCACCCCTTTGGGCTGCCATTTGGACATAAAAAATCAGTCCACATTACCACTTGAAATCAGTCCCAAACTTACCTTTGTGTGTGTGTGGGTATTGGTGAGTTTGTGTATGTGTGTGTGAGTGTTTGAGATATTGTGTGAGAGCCTAAATGAGTGTGCCTAGTAACCATAGTTGGCCTATTTTCTAAACCAATAGGAAACCTATAGGAAACCTATGAGAGTGGTTAATATGAGTGTATATCATGAGAGTGGGTTGTGTGTGAGTGATGTGATTGTGTTAAGGGTAAATTCATGATATAGTTAAGGTAATAGGGTAAATCAATATCCCATATCCTAACATAGCCTAGATACCTAGGATACCCAAATTTCTTGGTAGGTAAACCTTAGATGGGTTGATATCTAGCTACCCTAAGGAGCCTAGGCTAGTACCATGGGTATTTGCGGGGTTTCCTTGGTATTGGGCAAGGTATCTGGATTTACCTTAGAAGGGTAAATGCTAGTTTTGCCTAGAAATATGATATTGGTGTTAGAAGTCTAAGATAGAGTTAGAACTTGATTCCCGTGGTTGGTAATGATCAAATAAGGTGCTCATAGACTAGTTTTGACGTCGGTTGACCGTTTTGACCAAAAGTCAACAAAAGTCAACCGAGGGTCAAACTTAGCCTTTAAGCGACCCGATTTGACCGAAACCAAACCAGAGTTGACCAGTTGACTGAAAATCAACTGTTAGTCAACATTTGACTTGTTTGACCTAGGGTTGACCCAAGGTTGACTCAGTGTTGACCAGAGTTGACCAGAGTTGACTTTTTGAGCAAAAGTCAACTGTAAGTCAACCCTTGAACCAGATTGACCTAGTTTGACTTGGATTGACTCCCAGTGACCTGGTATGACCTAGTATGAGCCAGTATGACCTAGTGTGACTCAGTCTAACTTAGATTGACCTAGTTTTGACTTAGACTTGCATTTATGACTTGAATTAGTTTCCTTTTTCAGTATTTAGTCCTGTTTGACTCATAGTATCTTATCTTAGGTCTGTGATCGCTCTGAGCATCTGTTCACCCTATCAGCTCAGGACCACAGGCGAGTACATTCACTGATAGTTTTTATTGTCTTGATATCTCCTATATCTGATTCAGTCGTAGTGTCTTACTTGATTTCCAGACACGATATTTCATGGACTACTATATGTCGGATCCTGTCATGAAATATTGTTCCCAGATTACTTGGTATATTGGTATATGACTCGATTTGTTACTTGTACTTGTATAGACATGGACTTGGGAGTGGGCTGATCACCTGCTTTTAAATCTCGTGTCACGACGTGTTATGTCCGGATCCTTTATACTATTCGGGGATGGGGAGTTATTAGTGGTTGTGTGATCAAATACCCACTTGTTGCTTCACACTTGTACTCGACACTTTTTCATAGCTACTTGTTCACAACTTTCCATGGTGACCGGCCTTATCTTCACACTTGTTGTTTCACACTTGTTATTTGTTCGTAGCCGGTCGGATGGAAGGTCTGAACATGTTTTTCCCAAGCCGATCACATGACGCACTAATAATTCAAGGCACCTTTTATATTTATTATCTGTGGTGACTAAGTTCTGTTCGGGAGAAGGGTTATAGCCCCAGTCCTTGTTTGGTTTAGGGGTTGTAACTCGACTTTCCGAACAGTTCCTATGTCGCCCTATATACATTCATATCGTCATCCTTTTCAGTACTCACACCATTATATATATTTCCAGTTGATTTTGTCTTGTATTTCATTACACCGTCTCTTATAGAATTTATCAATTCATATGGAACTGTTGTTGGTGTTTGTACTTGCTCATTTTCCTGACAGGATACCGTTGACAAATTTTACAGATGATTCAGATGCTGATTGCCCGACCTACTATGGGGTTGAGTCTGATGGATTAGAGTTAGACCGTGTCTTATTGGTAGAGCCACTAGACTTTGCTCACCCTGAGTAGCATAGTTTAGTTAGGTTTGCCTGGCCTGCGAGCCAGCTAGTACATTTTAGTTGTAGTATCTATTATATATATTTTCTGAGACTGGATGTTTGTGTATAGCTCTGACTTGTGGATCTTGGACTAATTTCCTGTTTTATCTATCGTATTTTCTTTTCCGTACTATCTACCTTAGTTTGATATATGTGATTGAGACTGTATTGCTATGTCACCTCCATTCGGAGAGTATATAATGTACAGGTACATTTATCTATTTTAGTCGTAGTATTTACAAACCCTATATACAGCGTTCTACCGCCGATACTGCGGCGTAGGCTAGACGTAACCACGTACTCGTGCCCCTCTTCAGGGTGCGGGTTGTGACATAGGCCATGAACTGGTATGTCCCAAGAATAATGTTCAATTCGTGGCGAGTTATTCCGCTCAGACGATCGACGAAGTCCCGGACTGGAGACAACCATTCATAGATTTCGTAGTCTACGACATCCGGCCCGAGAACCCAAAAGAGGCCACCTCTATCAGAAGGCGTTCTCTCAGATTCTTCTACGATACAAAGACGAAAATGTTGTATCGCCGATCTTTCGATGGATTATTGCTTCGATGTCTGTCAAACGCCGAAGCCAAAGAAGCCGTACGCGAAGCTCATGACGGTGTCTGCGGGGCCCATCAGCCTGGCCCAAAATTTCAAGACCGTCTTCGCCGAATAGGCTACTACTGGCCCACGATGGTTGCAAAAGCGATAGACTATGCAAGAAAGTGCAAAGCCTGCTAAGTCCACGTGGACTTTATGCACCAACCATCCGAATTTCTACATCCGACGGTAGCATCCTGGCCATTCGAAGCATGGGGAATGGATATCATCGGTCCGATCGCCCCACCTTCTTTCCAAGGACATCGCTTCATACTTGCCATCACAGATTACTTCTCCAAATGGGCGGAAGCTGTTCCGCTTGCAGAAGTCAAAACTTCAAACGTGATCAACTTCCTCAAGCATCACGTCATATATCGCTTTGGACTGCCCCGAAGGATCATCCTCGATAATGGTCCACAGTTTGCAAGCCACGCCTTCTATCAGTTCTGCGACAAACACTGAATTCAGAATATTGCTTCGACGCCATACAACCCAGCAGCGAATGGGTTGGCAGAAGCATTCAACAAAACAATTATCAAACTTCTCAAAAAGTTCGTATCATCTAACAAACACGACTGGAACGAGAAGCTTGGTGAATGCTTATGGGCGTACGTACCACAGTCCGAACAGCCACAGGGAGCACACCATTCTCTCTAGTGTACGAGAGTGAGGCAGTTCTTCCATTGGAGACTCAAATACACTCGCTTCGCATCGCTCTCACTTATCAATTGACGACGGACGATACCTACCATCGTCGGCTACAAGAGTTGGAGGCCTTAGATGAAAAATGCCTCTTGGCTCAGCAACGAATCGAGCTATACCAAGCACGCATCTCCAGAGCCTTCAACAAGAAGGTTAAAATCAGAACATTCCAAGTGGGCGATCTCGTCCTGGCAGTTCGGAGGCCGATGGTCATGACTCACAAAACCGCCGGCAAATTCCAGCCAAAATAGGAAGGTCCATTTATTATTGAGGCCGTATTCTCCAACGGTGCTTACCGCCTCGTAAAACAAAACGGAGACTTGCTCATGCTGCCCGTCAACGGCAAGTTCCTGAAGAAATATTATGTCTAAACGACATTCTCCAGATTATCGAGTCATGTACCCATCGGTACCGCTGAACTCACATCCACAATACTCCAGATTATCGAGTCATGTACCCGCTGGTGCTGCTGAACTCACATTTCCAAAATCCAGATTATCGAGTTATGTACCCGCCGATACCGCTGAACTCACATTCCAACTCTCCTAGATTATCGAGTTATGTACCCGCTGGTGCCTCTGAACTCACATTCAGGTCACCCTTTTTGGTAGTAAGTCATGTATGATCATACCTCTGAACTTATTTCTCTGAAAGAGCTCCTCCCCCATGATCCATACCCGCACTCTCAGTACACAAAAAAGGGTAACGGATCCACAAAATCTCCAAAACGACCATGTCCTCATTACCTCTGAGTCGTTTCACTTCCGCCAAAAATAAATCACCCCTTTACATAGAACTTCCATGTCCTCATTTTCTCTGAGTCGTTCTATGTACCCCTTCATGGAGCCCACTCCTGCCATGTCCTCTTTACCTCTGAGTGGGAAGGCTCCATCGAAGAAACCCTCATATTTGCCATGTCCTCATTACCTCTGAGTAAATATGTTGGTCCTCCCTCGACTTATTATCTGTACGAAAAAAACACCTAGGGTACGCCAAGGATAATAGGTCCACAAATATTCTCCGTTGAGTCCACTCCTGCCATGTCCTCATTACCTCTAAGTAGGAAAACTCTACGGTAAAACCCTCATACTTGCCATGTCCTCACTACCTCTGAGTAAGTATGTTGGTTCCCTTTTTATCCTATTATCCATATCCTAAGCCAGGATACGCCAAGGATGATAGGTCCTCAAATATTCTCCGTTAAGTCCGTGGTAAAACCCCTATACTTGCCATGTCCTTATTACCTCTGAGTAAGTATGTTGGTTCCCTTCCATCCCATTATCCGTATCCTAAGTCAGGACACGCCAAGGATAATAGGCCCACAAATGTCCTGTGCTGAGTTTCCCAGCACAGGCCCATCACTCCTCATCGTGCCCCGGGAACCCAGCTGCTCCATGGCATTCCCTCTCCCAATACCCGGAACGTCCGTGATTACCTCGTCGTAGAATTATTCTAGGTGTCCCCAATCAAACTTGTTATCCGTACCTAAAATCAAGGTATGCCAAGGGTAACAGGTCCACAATAAGTCCCCCATTCGGGGCAAACGCCACCAAAACACCACAAGCACAATAGGCAGTACAAATAAAGGATGGAATAAAATATACTCTTTTATTTGGAAGCCAAAAAAGCATTACATGTTTTGGGATCACGTCCCTCTCAAAAAAAAGAACATAAACAAAAGGAGAAAAAGGCCGACTATAGTTCGGCATTACACAATTCCAGGAGGCGGTTTCTCACCAAGGAAGTCCCCCGCTCAAGCCACTGTCTAGCTCGGCGTTCAACCTCCTAGGACAACTGCTCCGCATCACCCAAGTGCATATATGCCCGCTAGTCATCCTCCATCTTCTTCAGGACGAGTTCCAGATGGCAGAAGCTCGACTAAGTCTGTCAGCCTCCTGGAAAGCAAGCCTCTTCTCAGTAGGGGCGGCTTCGAGCTCGGACTCCAGGAAGGCCAGCTTTCTCTGGAGCTCGAGGATCTTCTCCCTGGTGTCGATTACCCCGCGGGAGGCGGTCGCTTTTTGAGCCGTGCAATCTTCACTTCTACTGCGCCATTGATCGTGTAACTGGGACAGATCACGGCGGTCCTTCAGTATAGTCGGCTTGATCGACTTTCGAGCAAGCCTCACCTTCTCTATCGCGGTTATGAGGAAAGTGCGCTCTTAATCTATCGCCGCGGACAGATCAGCTTGCTGCAACACATGAAACTGGGCCACAAGATGATCGGCCTCTAACAGCTTAGGCTCCAGAAGCGCAGCTAACCCCGCCCCACTGGAGAGTGTCCTAAGGATGTCGATTTGGCCACCGGCGCACCGACGGGCCATAGCAAAAGGAGGTCCCTTCTCCACGGCTGCCTTGACCCCTCTCTTCAGATGGCGGTGAAAGCTGTCAACCATATCCTGGGACACTTCATCCAAAACTTTTGTAGAGGGTGGCGTCAGAGGGAGTGTGGCCGGCAATGTCGAAGGAGTAGCATCGGAACTTGACATCCCTGCCACGAGGGAAACAAATTCCGTGCAAAAAGATACATGAATAGCGGCTAGCTCATCTTCCGCCGCCCGAAGAGCTTGGATACTTGGCAAGGCGGAAAGGTCAACCCCCGAGACCATATTCACGGAGGAGGACGCAGGAAGCATTGTTCCTTGCCCTGGCTGTGCCACCACTTGAGCCCCCAAACTTGAACCAGCTGGAGGCCCTTCAATATAGATGGGAAGAGAAGGAGGCACACGTGCTTCCATCAAATCCCCTCCGGTAGAGTCCACCCCGACAATGTCCGTCACAGGCAATAAAGGGGCGGGACCTGTACGTCTAGAGAAACCATCAATCGACGTAACCCGAAGGATATGATGATAGAGCAGATAGGCTTCCTCACAAGTTCAGATTCGACTTATCTTACCAGAGGAGGGGCATGGAGGCCGCAGCTCGCTCGCAGCTGACGTAGTCTCCTCACCCGCGGCTTTCAGGTTGAGTTCAACTGATCTTTCTGCCCTAGCCACCCCTGAAAAGGAGCCAGCCGGTTCAGCGTCACCCCGTTGAAATTCAGTTGTCTCAGGGACAGGTGCAGTAAAGCCTCCGTCCCCATGGGCTGAGGTCTCTGCAAGGTGGGACTCCTCAACCGCCTCCGGAAGAACTCTAGCAGAAATGATAGCGGTACACATATCATTGACCAAAGTGGTCAAGGCCGGATCGACCTCAGCAGTCGGACCCCGAGAAACCGACCCCTACGACGCCTGCATAGAGTAAAAGAAGATGATTAGGCCATAGCTTAGAAAAAGAAGGAAAAGGTAGTTGAAATCACCTCAGAAACAGCGCCAACATCATCAATAAATAGCTTGCGGCGTCTTACCGCAGCTCGCTTCGTGGAGTAGGTTATGCTATCATCAGTAGACATACGCCTGCTTCGCTTGCACGAAGGACCAGGCACAGCAGGCGGCTGTCTCGTAACCATGTCATCCTGCATGATAGGTGGCTGATCCCCCGCTTTCTCGTCTGAGGAATGGGACGAATCATCGTCATCCTGCCCATCATCCTCTTCGCCCGTCGTCGTCGACTCCGAGTCCGGCACAGGAACCATATTTGCCTTTTTCTTCCTCTTCTTGGACCCCTCGGTCTTCTCTGCCAAACCAGTCCCGACGATAAAGCTGGTGCTCATGTCAAAATTTACGGGAGGTTTGCTTGCCACAACATGATAGAGGGCTGCCATGTACAAAATCTCCTCTTACGTATTAGCGTCAGGGACCGAGAAGCTAGCTCGGGTATGAACCACGTTGTAATAATGCCACGCCCTGATACCATCAAGGACACTGTCCTCGTAGCCTAGGCAAGCACTGGGACAATCAAGGAACAGCTGGCTGTACCCGAACTGGTGGAAGAACCTACTAGGCAAGTAGGGCTCCAGGTACACGTTATTACGGTAACGATATACCAGGTGCGCCGGACGAATATTGTGCAGCCAGAGAAGCATCTTTTTAGATAAGAGCAGGGGAGGTTCAATGCCGTCAATGTGTACACCCCTCACTTCTCTAGCGGTAAATTGAAGGACAGACTCAAAGAAGTCGGGCCCATCTACTCTCGCCAACGCCCTCCGACAGGCTGGCATGGTGTCGAATTCCCAAGGCTGACGATGGTATCAAAAAAGGAAAGCGTCATCATCGGTAACGCCATCGTCTGCTCCGGCCTCATCAACGACCGATAATGCATCAATAGCCAACCCATTAAATAATGGTAGGGTAGTTCTATCGTTCAAAGTCCAGTATCGTCTCGCGAGCAATGACTTTGGACGAAAAGGCACGGAGGCCGTGGTGTATGCTACACACCATAGCCGGAA
The DNA here is from genome assembly GCA_029216955.1 of Iris pallida. Lineage (NCBI taxonomy): Eukaryota > Viridiplantae > Streptophyta > Magnoliopsida > Asparagales > Iridaceae > Iris > Iris pallida. The sequence goes on from JANAVB010040818.1 coordinate 43,294,002, forward strand.
GAAGGGCCAGCCTTACTCTGAAGACCAGCTTCACGGCCGGAAGGATCAAGTGGCGGCTGATCCTTTCAATAGAACCTGCCCCTTCCGAGACTATGCAGTTTTGTAGCCATACCATCAAGAATCCGGCCAAGAGCGCCTTCTCAGACATTTACCGGGTACCATGGTAGAAATAGCTGAAGGAGTCAGAGCGACTCCCAAACTTCTCACCGGTGGACCTTGACCTCTTGGCATTCGACATCAGGTTGTTTATCTCCTCCTGGGTCTGAGGACCTCGAGGAAAAACCCGGCCAGAGGGACTGAATTTGAAAAGATATGAAACCCAAGACGTAGTATAGAGAGCGTTCCCTTCTGAGCTATTGTTCTTCTTGATAGCCGTTTGGTGGCAAATACTGTGGTGGCATAGCAGTTCCTGGTACACGGCGACAAAACCGGGGAATCGTCGATCCAGATCCTTGAATTCTTCGTTCGTTGGGGTATATACTTCGAAGGCCTCATCCTCCCATGGCTGCTTAGAAACAGCATACATTTCATTGAGAGCAAGTCCCAACTCTCCTCCGGGCGCGAAGAAAGTTCCTGTCCTCCGGTTATACATTTCCAAAAGGGCCATGAACAACGTCTTGTTGATGGGTAACCCGTAACAGGTGCCCCGGATGGCATAATAGAGGTCAATCTCCCGAAGGAATTCCTCGTACTTCCTCAGAATCCATGAGGTCAGGTTGGCCCACGTAAGGATGGGGTTTATCCAGTTCAACAGCGACAACCTGCCAACAGGATAAGACCCCTTGCGAGCAAGTTGATTCAGGAGGTATCAGCTATAGTAAACGTAAAGTTGGGACCAGATACGTTTATAAAGGTACCCGAAATTAGCCCCATCACACTCCGACTGACCGAGTCCATGCTCGCACATGCTGACCTAATATTCTTATTATAATGGATGTTGCCCACGAACATCCCCGATTGGGTTGGTGTTAGGGAGCCCACCATCCGCCTACTGAATGGTACCATATTGAACCACGAGGGAGGAAAATGATGTTCCATTTCGGGAATATGAATCTCCACCCCGTCCACAGTAAAGTCCCAGCTCTCAGAAATGTCCAACACTCGGGGGTTCTTTATGGATAGAGCATCCCCGAAGAGAAAAGGCTGGTTTCAGATACTCTCCTTCCAGCCTTCCCGAGTTCATCATAGTACAAAGAAAATGGAAAGGCTGGTTCTTGATGACGTTTACCCTCTCCAAAGGCTCATTGGCGGGAAGCTGATCTGACACACGTCGATCCAAGTGGTCGAGCTGCACACCCATGGCATATTGGACTGAACCCACCAGGGGTTCTCCGGCAGCATTGACTGGCAGGTTTACTGGAGAAAGAACAAAAAGAAACAGGATTAAAAGATGGTTAAAAACGAGAACACTTGGAGGTTCTTAAAAGGCTCCCATGAGCCTATGCGGCTCGGATCAGCGAAGCCTTATGCGTCCCAAATTTAATTGGGTTTCATGCGGCACGGCTTCGATGGAGCCTATGCGGCTCGGGTCAACGCAGCCTTATGCGGCCCGATTCAGTTGGTTTTCGTGCAGCACTGCTTCGATAGAACTTATGCGGTTTGGTTGAACGTATGCGGTTCTATTTAGCAGAAGAGCTTATGCGGCACGGCTTAGCGAAGCTTTATGCGGTCCAGCTCATCAGGAGAACATACGGTCTCGGTCAAATAAGACTTCATGCGGTTCAAATCCAGAAAGTGCTCCTGCGGCTCAAGTCCTTCTCATGCGGCTCAAACACAGGGCATGCCCCATGCGGCTCGAATACGAGAGCGGTTTCATCATGATTAAAATTGGGCAGTTCAATGAAGACAAAGGATGAAGGCTTGTGCATAAATCATGCAATAGAGCCATAGGGTTTAGGGTTCAAAACATTTAATCCAATCCTTACCCTTAAAAGCAGGGTGGACGTCAGGGTGTACTTCAGGCGTAGTGGCCGATGAGGAGGCCGCTTTCTTGCCCTTTGCAGCAGCAGAAGCAATCTTGGAAGACTTGGGGGCCATTATCGTACCGACGATCGGAGAAGGAAGACTAAGAAAGAAAATTAGGGCCGAAGACGAAAGAGAGAGTGAAGAAGTCTCTCCGACTGAGCACGTTCATATTTTATAGGCAAGAGAGAGGCGCCTCGATCCACGTGACATAAAGGCCAAACTCTTGGGATCCTTCTCCAAAAAGCGGCCTTAAAACTGACGGCAAATCAACATCAATTAATGCAAAAAGATTTACACACGTGACAGAATGACGTGACAAGGAGCTCATGCAGCTAGACAGCCCATGCGGCCAAAGGATCCATGCGGCTGATTGACCAATACGGCTGAGGAGGCTATGCGGTTGGGACATCCATGCGGCAAGGACATCATATACGGCCAGAAGAGTTTATACATAGCCATGCTTCTTATTCAAAGTATTTCAATTTTGCAAATTAAAAACTTTGAAGGGGGTCTTTTAGAAGCATGAAAAAGAATAAAGAAAGATCCATGTGGCTAAGGATCTCCATGCGGTTCAGAGAGCTCATGCGGCTCAGGGACCCATGCGAATCAAGTGTCTATGCGGCTCGAATAGTTCCATGCGGCCTAAAGAGGAGCCACGTGGCCCTCAACAGCTCTTTCCTTTGTCTTCTACTGCATTTAATGCCTTGACAGCTGACAGCTCTGACCAATGATAGAAAGATGCAATAATGACTCTGTCATAATGGCAGACTCCTAGGGAAACGAAGGAAATCTCTGACGCAATCCGTCAAACCCCAAAGACCTTTATGCGGCCATGACACGTGGACAGTCGCATGCGACTCAGACAGAGGCCACCCATGTGGCTCAGACAGAGGCTACCCATGCGGCTCAGACAGAGGCTATCCATACGGCTTAGGTAGAGGCTACCCATGCGGCTCACAAGGACTATCTTCATGCGGCTCAACGAGAAGCCACCCATCATGCGGTCGTCTATGCTCATGCGGCTCAGATCATCTCCATGAGGTTCAAATGTTTAGAGGCCACTCCCAAGCAGCCTTGACACGTGGCCAGCCTTCTGCGGCTCAGTGGAGGGCAATCCTCATGCGTCTCAGATTTCCTAAGTGGCTCGCGGTTCTGCCAGCGTCCTTACAGCTATCAGCCTAATAATAGTGGGACACGTGGCAAGATTTATTAACAAATCCTAACAACCAGGTTTAGTTCCATCCTCATAATTACTGGGATTAAATCAGATCATTTACACTCAATCAAATTGAACACGTGGTAGAAGATCCGAGCTTGGTATAACAAATCATGAGGATTTATGGCAATCATCATTAATTACCCATAAAGATTTGATGCAATCATATTAATTGCTCAAATCTATTATGAACGGCCCAGATTCATTGATCCTTAACTGCCGACTTTTGAGAATGGGCAATCATTGCAAACCCTAATGATGCCCCCACTTTTATAAATAGCGAGGTGCCATTCCCTTGCAAAAGGGAAGAGAGCAGAGAGAGAGCACACCCCCCCTAGGATCCAGACATTCAGAGAGAAATTAAAAGGAGAGCATTTCTTCATCAATGCTAAGTAGTTCTTCTACAGAGCCAAGGCTGCACCCGATCGTCCAAGGTGTAAGACAGAGCTGCTGTCGCTTTCCCGAGCCTCTATCGTCAACTCCCAGAATCTAAAATAAACAATTGTACTTAGATTATTGTACCTAGGTTTTTGTCCCTAGGCTTTCTTTGTACAAGCGAGTTTGTATTGTGAGTCCAAGTTCAGTCCTCCGATAATTAATATGTTCTTTTACAATCAATGGCAAACAGGTGTGAGATAAACATGTGTGTGTGAGGGTAAATAAGGATATGTGTGTGACAGTTGAGTGTAATAGGAATAGATATTCTTTAATGTGTCTATGGTGAGAGCCATGTGTGTGTCAATATATATAGGAATAGTGTGTTTACATGATTAATGTGAGTGTTCATGACATGAATCAAATAAGGAATGAGTGAACACAATCAGTGCATGTTTGTGAGTGAATAAGGTTTTAGTTCAGGGTGTGTGTGTAGCCAAGTTTTGTGTGCACATGTATGTGGGACTGAAAACAGTAAAATCTCAGTTTTTGACTTCAAAACTCGGTTAACTCCCATTTCAGTTTATAACATTCTACATTCCTACAATTCTCAGGATTTAACACATGCAAAAACTCAGGTTTCACTTCATTTTAAACTCAGTAAGCAGTTGACAGTTTATATTTCAGAAATATTAAAAAAAATCCTAATCAATAAAACTGGGAAACAGTTACATTCTTAGTTAACATTGAACATCAAAACCCAATTCAAATCAATTTCAGTTATCATTTAACTCAGTTCATATACAAACATTTTAGAGAATCATTAACTCAGTTCATATACAAACGTTCAAGGAAACCATTACACTCAGTGAAAACCTAATATCAATCCCAGTTATATGTTAAACCCCAACTCAGTTAAGAATAATTTCCAAACTTAAATTCAATTGAAACATGCATGAACTGTGCATTAGGAACCTATGTATCAGACAACACCATTTCAAAACCAATTTCATTTGAAAACCAAATCATACACACGTGTCAGAGGGGGGTCGAGGGCGTGTGCATGCTCGTACATGTGAGGGAGTATCCTCGTGTCTGACAAATGGACACAAGTGTCCAAAATAGAAAAGATTATCAAGTATCAGTAAACTACTGTACACACCCTGAAATCCTAATTTTGATTATCAAATCAATTATGAAAACCTAAAACATTCGTGTACAGTGGTGTCCCACATGTGTGTGCACATGTGGAGGGTGTCCACGTGTCCTAGAACTGGACACGAAGTGTCAATAGTCGAATTACAGGAAGTATTAGTGAATTTTACTGAACACAGCTTCGTGCGGGCGTGTCACAGGCTCGTGCACCAGACACACGACACCAGTGTCCTCGTGCACGTGTCCCTGTGTTCGTCCATAGTAGGGCTACACAGTCGTAACCCTGAAACGCCATCACAACGTGTCCACGAAGGACACAAAGCTCGTATCGGACAGTACTTGCACGCTCGTGCAGTGCAGTACAAATCACGTGCTCACCCGATTGTATGTCCGATACAACACGAGACCCTCTAAAAATTTATGGGTGGCACATCAGACGTTGCCCCAAGGTTCTGACCAAAAATGGTCGTGTCTCGTGTCGTGTCCAGTAAGAACTAGACACGGGGTAGCAGGACAATGCTGTTACGCGCGCGCAGGCGAGTCCAAGGGTTCGACACGACACCAAAACGACACGAAATCACCTCAGTCACCTAGAAACCCCTAAGCGACACTAAAACACGAATTATCATTCAAACACAATTTGAAAACTCGATCGAAATGCCCACTGTGGTATTTCGTCGAACACCTACGACTGCTGACTGGTACGTGTCCGATACGAACACATAAAGGACACGAAACCTAGCAAAACCTATTCCTACAGAGAGAGGACACCTAGGGCTTCCTAACCATGCAAAGAAATCAAAATTTGGTGGGGAGAATAGAAATTTACCTAGAGGTTTGAAATGGCTCAAAAAGCCCCAAAGTGAGTTGTTTCTCAAGCTACCCAAACTCTTCCCAATTGCCCCTTCCCTGAAATTTCTCACCATAGCCATCAAAAACACAGAGATTAGAATCTATTGTAAGAAATTAGGAAGAAAAAGGAGTTGAAATAGAGGAGTTATGGATTGGGAAAGAAAGGGTTTACCTCTATTTTAAACTTACTATTTTTTCTAAGGAGGCTAGCCCTAAGTTTGAGAAGACATTAAATAGGGGTGTGGATCCCTAGGTGGCTGGCCATAAATGCTAGGGTTAGGGTTTGGGGGAATAAATCAATGGCTATAAATCAATCTAACTAATTGAATGGTTCACAAGCCTAGGTTTCACACTAGTCAAGTTGTGACCTAGTTGTTCTATCTAGTCATGACTTAACCAAGGCTAACAAATTCTAACTAACACTAACCATGGTTAGCTAAGACTAGCTATAACTAATCTAGGTTAGGTCAAATCTAGTCTAGGGCTAAACACACTACAAGGCAACGAATTAAATAATATTAAAATCATGCCATTCTTAATAATATATTAAATTCTAAATAATATATATTAAATTCAGTTAAATTCAAAATAACAAAAATACCCTCAAACTGGAAATGATAAATGAAATACCCTAATCATATGGCTAGGCTCTAGGTCAAGCTGTCTCTAGTATTACACTAGCAAAATACCAAAATTACAAGTCATGGTTTAAATAGTTTAAAAATAATTAAAAATTACCAAAATCATAATATAAAATAAATATCAATAAATAATAATTATAATTATAAAATTTCAAAATTATCCTTATTTGGAAAATTGGGTGTTACAATCCTACCCACCTTAGAAAAATTTTATCCTCGAAATTAAGATGGTAGTAGTCCTTCTAGGTCAAACACCCCACAATCAAAGTCTCAAACATACCGTCAGATAATCATAAGTGTCTGTCTAAAATCATGATACTCAGAATCTTCGTCGTGCTAGTGAGCAAGGCTACGATAATCACAGTCCTCGACTAAGGCACATACCTCTAGAATCATGGTATTTAAAATTTTTGCATTGTCGCATGCTTGGCAGCGAAAATCTTAAATTTCTATACCTGAGAAATACATCCAAAATCTGACTATATGTCCTCACCGTGCCAGCTAACATGACTATAGAAGACTTTAGATCCCATAACTTAGGCGACCTAGCCGATACGACCTATCTCGAAAGAAAAACCCAATCAAAAAGAAATGCCAGATCAAAACTTAACAACAAATAAGGTAGCAGATAAGAACAGATAGAATTGAATTTCAAGATAGATATAACGATACAAGGTAGGAATGGAATCGAGAAGAACAATAACCTGCAAGCACCTCTCCTACTGTCTGAGCATCCTCAAATGTCACGGCGTAAGCTCGCCCTTGTTGGCCTCCTCTAGCCTGCTGCTGGCCTATTGGAGCGCTGGCTTCTGCTCCCTGAGCTGTCTGTCCCGCAAACTTGGGATACTCTCTCAACTGATGATCTGATGATCCGCAGAGTAGGCACTTGCCTAGCCTCATCCGACATTCACCCCAATCGTGTCCTGGTTTCTTACAGAAAGGGCAAAAGATAACATGCTGCTGTCTCTTCTGCTGCTGCTGTCTCTGCTGGAACGGCTGCAGCTGGAACTGCCTCGGCTGCTCGTGTTAAAAGTGAGACCTCTTGGCCTGGCCTCCGCTGTTGCTGCCCCTAATAGGGTCTCGCCCCTCTTGAGCCTCAGCTCAAGATCGTCCTCAGCCAATAAAACTCACGTCAAAATCTCTTCGAAAGTGGCATCCCTGTTGCCCTTGGTCAAGGACTTGACTTCCTTGACCAGACCCTTTCGGAACCTCTGGGCCTTCGTCGTCTCGCTCAAGCCCTCTACGAATCTGTCGAGATGGTCGAACTCCCCAGCGTACTCCTCTACTGACAGGCTCCCCTGAACTAAGCTCTCAAACAGCGACTCCAAGGGTCGGAGCGCTGCATCTGGAAAGAACTTCTTCTTGAAGAAGCCCTTAAACTCCTCCCAGGTCTGTCCAGCTACCCCCACCCTGGGGTCTGACTGATACCAGGTGCGAGCAAGATCTCGCATCCGGCTAGCTGATGCCTCTATCTGGAGATCTGTCGGTATCCGGGCCAGGCGAAAGATCTCCTCTACATGCTCGATCCACTCGTCAGCATATATAATCCCCTCCGTCCCCAGGAAGTCTCTGGGGCTCATCTTCTGGAACTTCTCTATCCCAGGTGTCTTCGACTGCTGGACTGCTGGTCGAGCTGCGACTGTCGTAATGGCCAACTTCATGCCCCTGGCCTGCCGGACCTGCTACGCCTCCATAAACTGCTGAAAGTAGGCAAATATTTGTGCCGCGTCTATGTATCCTGTAGGCAGCGGCTACTGGAAAGGCACCTCTGGGATGACTGGGTCCTACCTCCGAACTGGTAGAGGCATACCCCTGTTGCTGGTAGAGGGGCTCCTCCGAATGCAGCTGAAATGCTTACCCCAGCTGGCATGACTAGGGCTATGGTACCAGGGGCTAGCTACTGGGTATGAGAGGTGGCAGACCTCCCATCGACGTCCCCCTGGCCCTGGCGATGTGATCTCGTCTCAACCATCCTGGAGACAGATCAAAGAAACAATTGCTGAGAATGAGTCAAAATGGTAAGGGAGGACAGTTATATTCAAGGAAAACAATAAGCAACAAAATATAGATATACGGAATCTGAATAAGAGTTTTTCCTAATGTGATTGAGTACCTTCAAAATATCCTAATCCTACTGCAGGTTGTAGCGATACTCTAGTTCGAATACCACTACACAAACTCGACCTGCATGGGCCACCACTAAAAACGTGTCACGACCCGCACTCTAGAGTAAGGGAACGAGAAGTGGGTACGTCCAGCCTACGCCGCAGTGTCGGCGGTAGAACGCTGTCCTAGGTCACTACATCTAACAATATAAGGTACCTGTACAGTATATACACTCCGAGTGGAGGTGACAATACAGAATACAGTCTCAATCACAACTAAGGCAGAAATAGTACGATATCATAGATATGAAAATCTCAAAGGAAGATACAAACAGAAGGAAAGTCTAAGTGTCTAACGACACAACATCATAACATCCAAAAAATATTACAACTCTGAAGTCAATACAAATGACATAAGAAATAAGATAAAGCCTAGCTAATCTAGTCTAAGCAGTATGGACGATGTCCTCAGCTAGAGCTGGATCCTCCTGTGAGTCCAACTCACAGGTATCGTCTAGATGGGCTCCATAGTAGGTCGGGCAGAAGTCCTCGATATCATCTATAATATTTTCAACAGATCCAGTCAGGACGGGAGCGAGCACAGTACATCTGATACAGTTCATATCATCACAGGAAATATAAAGCAAGCAATAGAGTAAGATACATGAAACGCTATAAGAAGATGTATATGAAAACATGAGAGATATTTGATAACTGGAAATATATACATGATAAGTAAGAGCTGTAAGTGACTAGTGATTTAGAGTACGAGATGGCATATAATTGGCTTAGGTTGTACATGATAAAACATGGAAAGTAACAGAGTGTACATGATGGGTAAATCACATGACCATTTATACTCACCCCTACCCACAATCAATACACAAGGATCCAGTCAAGTTACGTTACGGACATGATGTTTTGGTTACACAAGAAACACATGAGGAAACATGAACGTACATGAGAGCACATAAAAGTACATGAGCGTACATGAAAGAACATGAGAGAATATGAGTATACATGAATAACGCAAGAGCAAAGAATACATGATGTACATGAAACACATGACATAAAGTATCCGATGCGCCCGCTAAGGGAGATAACATCCCAATAAGAGATCCATATACTACCAATCCGTGATGATAACGTGACAGCATCAAGTAAAGTAATCTAGAGCAAGAATATAAGTCATGACAAGTATGAAACGATCAGAGAATGTACTCGCCTGTATCCTGAGTATCTGAAGAATATCTACTGTCCGAGGAGTGGCATCTGTCTCATATAGAGCAGTACAGGTCACTATGAGTCTAAAATGATAATAAGATGCAATTCAATGCATTCTACATGAATCTAGGTCAATCTAGACCAAAGTCAACTCTTGGTCAACTCTGGTCAACCCTAGAAGTCAAACTAGGTCAACTAGGTCAAACAAGTCTATACTAGTCTATTCTAGGTCTAATCAAGACTAAATAAGTCTAACTAACTCTATACTAGGCAAACGGGCACACCCATAGGCTAAGAGTCCTAGTCTAGGCTATTAGGCAATATCATGCTTAAAACCAAACCACATCACATATACACATATCCATAAATGTATTTAATATAATATAGTATACTAATTAACATATAGGCTACCTATGTGTACATCACACACATATATATACATAGAGAATAAGGAGAAGGGAATGTGATGGTGTACATGTGTGTGTGTGTGTGTGTGAAGACATGAGATTATGTGTGTGTGTTAGTAAGAGTGCACGGGAGGAAAAACAGTGATGTAACATTTGTGTGGGTGAGAATACAAGAGAGCATGTGTTCAAGTGTGTGTGAGTGACAAGAGAGGGTGTAGGTGTGAGTGTCACATGAGGGTGTGAGATAAACATGTGTGTGTGAGGGTAAATAAGGATATGTGTGTGACAGTTGAGTGTAATAGGAATAGATATTCTTGTAATGTCTCTATGGTGAGAGCCATGTGTGTGTCAACATATATAGTAATAGTGTGTTTACATGATTAATGTGAGTGTTCATGACAGGAATCAAATAGGTAATAAGTGAACACAATCAGTGTATGTTTGTGAGTGAATAAGGTTTCAGTTCATGGTGTGTGTAGCCAAGTTTTGTGTGCACAGGTATGTGGGACTGAAAATAGTGAAATCTCAGTTTTTGACTTCAAAACTCGGTTAACTCCTATTTCAGTTTACAACATTCCACATTCCTACAATTCTCAGGATTTAACACATGCAAAAACTCAGGTTTTACTTCATTTTAAACTCAGTAATCAGTTGACAGTTTACATTTCAAAAATGTGGAAAAAATCCTAATCAATAAAACTGGGAAACAGTTACATTCTTAGTTAACATTGAACTTCAAAACCCAATTCAAATCAATTTCAGATATCATTTAACTCAGTTCATATACAAACATTTTAGAGAATCATTAACTCAGTTCATATACAAACATTCAAGGAAACCATTACACTCAGTGAAAATCTAATATCAATCCCAGTTATATGTTAAACCCCAACTCTGTTAAGAATAATTTCCAAACTTAAATTCAATTGAAACATGCACGAACTGTACATTAGGAACCTATGTATCAGACAACACCATTTCGAAACCAATTTCATTTGAAAACCAAATCATACACACGTGACAGAGGGGGGTCGAGTGCGTGTGCATGCTCGTACATGTGAGGGAGTATCCTCGTGTCCGACAAATGGACACAAGTGTCCAAAACAGAAAAGATTATCAAGTATCAGTAAACTACTGTACACACCCTGAAATCCCAATTTCGATTATCAAATCAATTATGAAAACCTAAAACATTCGTGTACAGTGGTATCCCACATGTGTGTGCACATGTGGAGGGTGTCCACCTGTCCTAGAACTGGACACGAAGTGTCAATAGTCGAATTACAGGAAGTATCAGTGAATTTTACTGAACATAGCCTCGTGCGGGCGTGTCACAGGCTCGTACACCCGACACACGACACCAGTGTCCTCGTGCACATGTCCCTGTGTTCGCCCATAATAGGGCTACACAGTCGTGACCCTGAAACGCCATCACGACGTGTCCACGAAGGACACGAAGCTCGTATCGGACAGCACTTGCACGCTCGTGCAGTGCAGTACAAATCACATGCTCACGCGATTGCGTGTCCGATACGACATGAGACCCTCTGAAAATTTGTGGGTGGCACGTCGGACGTTGCCCCTAGGTGCTGACCAAAAATGGTCGTGTCTCGTGTCGTGTCCAGTGAGAACTGGACACGGGGTAGCAGGGCAATGCTGTCACGCACGCACAGGCGAGTCCAAGGGTTCGATACGACCCCAAAATGACACGAAATCACCTCAGTCACCTAGAAACCCCTAAGCGACACTAAAACACGAACTATCATTCAAACACAATTTGAAAACTCGATCAAAAAGCCCACTGTGGTATTTCGTCGAACACCTACGACTGCTGACTGGTACGTGTCCGATACGGACACGTAAAGGACACGAAACCTAGCAAAACCTATTCCTACAGAGAGAGGACACCTAGGGCTTCCTAACCATGCAAAAAAATCGAAATTTGGTGGGGAGAATAGGAATTTACCTATAGGTTTGAAATGGCTCAAAAAGCCCCAAAGTGAGTTGTTCCTCAAGCTACCCAAACTCTCCCAAATTGCCCCTTCCCTGAAATTTCTCACCATAGCCATCAAAAACACGGAGATTAGAATCTATTGCAAGAAATTAGGAAGAAAAAGGAGTTGGGGTTTACCTCTATTTTCAACTTGCTATTTTTTCTAAGGAGGCTAGCCCTAAGTTTGAGGAGACATTAAATAGGGGTGTGGATCCCTAGGTGGCTAGCCATAAATGCTGAGGTTAGGGTTTTGGGAAATAAATCAATGGCTATAAATCAATCTAACTAATTCAATGGTTCACAAGCCTAGGTTCCACACTAGTCAAGTTGTGACCTAGTTGTTCCATCTAGTCATGACTTAACCAAGGCTAACAAATTCTAACTAACACTAACCATAGTTAGCTAAGACTAGCTATAACTAATCTAGGTTGGGTCAAATCTAGTCTAGGGCTAAACATACTACAAGGCAATGAATTAAATAATATTAAAATCACACCATTCTTAATAATATATTAAATTCTAAATAATATATATTAAATTCAATTAAATTCAAAATGACAAAAAATTAATACCCTCAAACTGGAAATGATAAATGAAACACCCTAATCACATGGCTAGGCTCTAGGTCAAGCTGTCTCTAGTGTTAAACTAGCAAAATACCAAAATTACAAGTCATGGTTTAAATAGTTTAAAAATGATTAAAAATCACCAAAATCATAATATGAAATAAATATCAATAAATAATAATTATAATTATAAAATTTCAAAATTATCCTCATTTGGAAAACTGGGTGTTACATAGCTGGGCTGGAGTCCTCTCGATATGTAGCTGGCATGTATACGATCTTCTAGTCCCACGTATTTTGGGACTGAGGCGTTACACAAACTCTGGTCAAACTCAAACCGAACTTGGTTAGCCTATTTCAAAAATATGGCCAGTTGTGAAATCCCTGATTTTGTGGTTCCAACTTTCAAAAATTCAAATATTCTAAACCGAATTCTGATCGAACTCTATTCCACAATATCTTATAAATAGACATGGATTTTCACATTCTTACTCACTCAACTTTTCTCAATATTTCTATCCTTCAGTGCGAAGACCCTCAGAGCCTAAACCTTCATATCTCCAAGATCGACTTTCCAGCCTTCTAGTACCAATTGCGATCTCGGTTTACGAGTTTGTCAAAGTTGTAAGAGCTTAATTCAATAAGTTTTTTTTTTCTATTTGTGAAGTCACGAGTCCTTCATATCAAAGCTCGTGGTTGAAGTAGTCGTGTCCTTCGGATCAAAGCACGAGGTACAAGATGTCAACGTGTCCTTCGGATCAAAGTATGTGGTGTAACTGTTATTCAATAGTGGATTAACTCCGAGCAAGAGTTATCTGGCCTGGACTAGTCCTCTCGGAGAAAAACTAGGATAAAATAATGGTGTTTGCGTTTGTTTCTCTTACCTTTACTGCTTTATGTATTTGTCTTGCATATACACGATATTATTGTTAGTTGTAAATTGCCTTTACTTAGTATAATTTTTAAATAAGATAGGTTATTCCACTGCACTCTATTTACCTCCTCTAGAGTATCCTTATGGTCCTACAATATCATGATCACGGGGGGTTGACAGTCAAGAAATTACAGGACTGAAACCGTTTTTGGGTGAGAAATTTTAAACTAAAGATATGGATGAACTAAATTACTTCTTGGGGATTGAAGTTACAAGGGGTAAGAAGCACATTGTAATGTCTCAGAAGAAATATGTATTTGACATCCTAACTGATGCCGGAATGATACAAGCTAAGGGAGCAACCTCACCCACGGACCCATGCGTGAAGTTACTTCACACTACCAAAATTTATCGATTTAGCGACGGCCCTATCCGTAGCCAATCCGACGGTTATTACGATTAGCGACCGATAACCGACGGATTTTGGCCAAAAAAATCCGTCGGCAATCAGCTCGTCGCTAATAACGGTCCGTCGCTACGTAGTCGTGAAGCGACCGTTAACCGACGTATTGTCGACGTCACAATATGAAGCTTTAGCGACGCATTTTCGACGGACTGTCGTCCATTTCAACTATTAAGTACTGAACTGTGCAGACAATAGCGACGTAAAATTCCGTCGGTAAACCATCGTAATAGCGTATCAGAGCGTATCGTTCTGTCGGTCATCCGTCGGTATTCGTCGGTAACTAACGATGGATTAGCGACGGCCTGCTGACGGACTATCCGTCGATCAGGTTCTGGAAATGCTTAGCATTTCCAGTATTATGGCGATAGAAGAATAGTCGCTAAGCCGTCGCTACGACGTCGCCACAGCGACGGATTACTGACCGATTATCCGTCGCCATAGTTCTAGAAATGTCAAGCATTTCCAGAACCATGTCGACGGATAGTCCGTCGCAAAGCAGTCGCTAGAGCGAGCGACTGCGTAGCGGCTGATTATCAGTCGCCCTGGCGACGGACAGGCCGTCGCTATTCCGTCGAAGTTTATACCACCAGAACCTTGTCGACGGATAATCCGTCGAGCATCCGTCGCTACCTGGAAACACTTTAGAAACTCCAGATAGCGACGGCTAATCCGTCGACGAACCGTCGGCAACTGGGATTATCCGTCGCTAAACGGTCACTAGTCCGTCGCTAACTGAGTTTTTTGGGAAAAAATTTGCAGCACTTTCCCTGTTAACAAATATATACATAAACCAAACCAATATATAATGCACACCAATTATCCAACAATCACACAGACCCAATATATAATGCACACCAATTTTCCAAGAATCACATAGACCAAATATGCACATACAAATTTAATGTACACCAATTATCCAAGAATCACAGACCAAACCAAATTAATAGAAAATAAATATCAATTATCCTAAAGAGTAACATAATATCCGGTGCTATAAGCCGATTATCGCACAATTAATCCAAAGCTCTCACAAATAATTCAAATTTTCTTAATACAACATTTTAAGAAGGAGGAGGTCGATTGTCCGGTGGTGGTAATCCCATATACGACTGACGAATATACTTCTCCACAGGGTACGCAGGCAAGCCGTCGTAGACACTGCTCGAAAGTCGACATAGCTGCTCTGCGGACATGAGATCCAGGAGTGACATTACAGTCGTAGGCGGTACCACAGGGGAATTAGGGTTGAAAGAAAGATGGCCCACGAAAGACGGACCGACACCTGCAGTCGACGGACCAGTAGAAGATGGACGAGCACCATCAGCAGACGTACCGGCAGCAGCAGATGGACCGACAGCAGCAGACGCAGGCGGAAAGTACGTGGCAAATTGCTCCCACAAGGACGACACCGCCTCGTGCAGCTGCGTAAGCTGCGACCTAACATCATCGTCTTCCCGGGCCACGAAAGGAGGCGGTGTCGGTGGAAATCTCTGCGTCACCATATACAATGGCCCTAGGGAGCCAACTCCGTACATGAACCCTTTCTTAAAGCCACCGACGGTATCTACGAACAAGTCGTTCCGAGCGGCCAAAGAAGAGGGCGTCCGAAAGGGCGTCGTTTTACCGACATCCTCGGTGTCGGTTAACTGAGCCCGACTAAGGGCCTCACGATACACAGCCTATCAAATGAATGTGTTTCTATTATAATATTTACCTAAGTTGTAATCTAAATCCTATATTTCACTAAGTTAAGTGTGAATCCTAAGTTTACCTAAGTTATAGTCCGAATACTTTTAATTCTAACGTTAATCTCATAAACATAAGTACTTACATCAGTCTCCTTGGCCCTCTCATCGACGAAGCTCCTGTCCTTTCGTCTTTTGTGCGTATGCTGGAACACGTCGTGCATGGTGACCGAGTCTGGCGCCCTTTCCTCCTTCTCCGCCCGTTGGGCCTGTATACGAAATTTCCATAGAAACTAATTAACTCCTTTAATAAATAATACCTAATTCGATAGTGAAATAAATTTACGGTTGCTTACCAGATCTGCAAGTGTCGCTGCGTGGGCCCTTGATCCCCCCGTATGAAGGCCCACGACAGATCGGCTAACCTTCGCCTTCTCCGATTTCTTCTTGTACGCAGGGTTATCCATCATGCCTAAGAGGTCCTCACAATACTCCTGCCGGATCCAATTCGGCCTCGTATGCCCCATTTTTAGGTCATGAATTATATCACGTATCTTCTTCGAGCAAGCGCTTTTGTAGGTCCTGCGGATCCCCTCCTCGCGATGGGGGGCCACCAGTACGTTGTCTAACACAGAAAATCAATTATCACGTAATTTAAAAAATGGTTGATTAAAGAATCGTATAGACTTAACCAAAAGATATAGATATATACCCTCAACTCGTCTAGCCAGACGTACTGCACGTTTGGGGGCACCGACGAAAAGTTGAGGTAGGGACCGTGGAAGTTAGCCCTGATAATTTCTCCAAGGGCCCTGCCAACATTAAACGGAAAAAAACCTACAAAGAAGAAACGACTAGATTATTAACTTGAATAAATGAAAGAAATTTAATAAATTAACTTAAATTTACTTACGAGGTCCCCGCGGGCCATAGCTCTCGTCGGAACTCGCCTCTCGGCCTCTCTGGTGCCGTCGAAGGATCCGCAGGTCCGCGTATGTACTCCCTAGTAACCGGATGGAACCGAGTATGGGGGTACTCCGGGGCCCACTGTGCAGTAACTGGGGCATCCCCTGGTGGATTCGCTGCTGGTGGTTCCGATAGCGGAACGGATCCGCTAGCAGATCCGGACTCATGCCTCGATGAAGTGGTCGATCGAGGACGGGATGCGTCTGTGCCCGTGGTACTCTCCGGGTCGGGCTCATTCGATAGGGTCACATCCCAGAAACTTTGAATGCGACCACGACCACCAGCACCAGTACGACCACGACCACGACCCGCACCAGCACCACCACCACCACCACGACCCGCACCACGACCACGGCCAGCCATCATGACCTATAAATAGAACACATAAACATAATTAACAATATAAAAGTGTAAATGGATATAAAAAAACTAAACTAAAATATACATACCACCAATAGGGAGACGAGTGCCGCCGCGACGAAAAAGACTAGGAGTGCCATCTGCAATAAGTAAATAATCGAATAAAAAAACATGAATTCACGTAATTGCTTTTATGAGGTCAAACTTAATTCACGTAATTAGAAGTGTTTTTAATATACAACAATATTTAACCTAATCATCGTCTTCGTTCTCATTCTCGGCCTCGTCTTCATCATCCTCCTCCTCATCCTCATCCTTATCTTCATCGTCGATTTCATCTGTATCCTCATCCCCATTAAATTTTTCTTCTTCTTCTTCTTCTTCTTCTTCTTCTTCTTCTTCTGCATCAAAATTTGGTACAAGATGCCTCTTTCTCCCCTGGTTGACAGCTAAGTTTTGTGTATCAACCTATTCCTTCCCTCTATTTTCCTCAATAATATCTTCAACATCCATTGTAACTGAGTGTTGTCCCAAGTATTGGGAATTTTTGATCTGGTCCTCTTGGTATGCTGGGTCTCCAACGTTGAATGTATTTCTAGATTTAATCTTGTATACTGCCCATCAGTCAAATCGATCTCTATGATGCCTTGGGTAGCTTGTATAGTAGACTTGAACAGCCTGATTTGCTATCGCAAATGTATCGGACCCTCTATACCTCCTGTGATAATTTATATCGACGAATCAAAATTATTTATCGATTCTCCATCCGATATTTGGTGTCGTATCGAACTACTCACATTTGAACATCACAATATGCATATCATATGGGCCAGTATATTATAAATCTACAATATTCCGAAGCACTCCATAATAGTCAAAGTCCGGCTCGTCGTCATAGACGGTGCCTCTTATGCAAACACCGGAATCCTTGGTATTGATGCCGTCATTGATAAATTCGACATTTATAGCATTCTGAGTTGACTTAAACCTGAAGCCATTAACGACATAGCCTGGCCAAGTCTTTATTTGCTTCTTTGGTCCCAGTGCTAGATAACGAACACTCTCATGAGTGAGTGTTGTTTCAGGCAATAAAACCTGTAAACAAATATTTATAATTTAAATGTTTCAGATTATATATTAATAATCTCAATTATAATCACAGTTACTTACGTATTTGCGAAACCATGACGGAAATGTACAATCAACCTCTCTTTGAAGTCCCTCATCGGTAATATCGGGTCTCCTCATTTTGACTTCATCTCTAAATACACTATTAGAGAAAATAAGAATATATAAGTGTAGTCACTTACTTCATCAAATTCGAGATTATAACGAGTGAAAGTGTACTGACTTACTTCTCCAAATCTCTTACTTCTTGTATGTCATAGTTTAACAAGACATATCGGTGAGCGGCATCATACTCGTCGTCTGTCAACCACCGTCTTTTACTAGCCCCAATGGGCTTGCCCCTTACATTGAATCTTCCTCCAGCCTCAACGTCCTCGTCATTCCATTGAGGTCTATTTCGATTTGTTTTAACATGAGTATCGAAATAAATGGAGCAGAAGTTTGACACCTCTTCGATAAGATATGCTTCACATATCGAAGCCTCTATATGAGCTTTGTTGCCAACTTTCTTCTTTAGATGGTGTAGGTATCTAGAGAGACAAATTATCTTGAGAATTAAGAAAGAATTTTAAAACCCACTAAAATTCAGCTTAAATTATATCGATATTTATGTACCTTTCAAATGGGTACATCCATCGATAATGAACAGATGCACCGACACGGGCTTCGTATGCTAGATGAATCGGTAGATGCTCCATGCTGTCGAAGAAGCCAGGAGGAAATATTTTCTCTAACTTGCAAATTGTTAAGATAATCTTCTCCTCAAGTTCAACCATGTGTTGCACAGTCAACTTAGTTGAACAAATATCCCTAAAAAATATTGATAGTTCGGCCAACGGAACCCATACAGCAGAAGGCAACAACTCTTTCAAAACAATGGGCAGTAATCTTTCCATAAACATGTGGCAGTCATGACTCTTCATTCCCGTTAGCTTGCGTTCATTGAGGTCAACGCATCTAGACAAATTCGACATATAGCCGTCGAGAAATCTTAAAGTAGATACCCACTTGCAGATTATTAATCTATCTTCCTTGCTCAATGTGTATTGTGCTATCGGCTTACTTAATTGTCCAGCAGCTCCCCTTTGTATCAAGTTCAGATAAGGACGCTTGCATATCTCGGCAATGTCTTGTCTTGCTTTTGGATTGTCCTTCATCTTTCCTTTAATGTCCATGACGGTATTGAAGACATTATCGAACACATTCTTTTCGATATGCATAACATCAAGATTATGCCTTATAAGATTATCTTTCCAATAAGGCAAATCCCAGAAGATACTCCGTTTGGTCCAGTTATGGGTTTGTCCGAACCCATCGACACGATTGTTCGATGGATCTTCCATTACAGTGGGCAAATCCTTTACATCTTCCCAAATATCGTATCCCGACAATCTGGCAGGCGGATGAGAAAATTCTTGTTTTCCAGCTCTGAATACGTCCTTGTTCTTTCTCCAAGGATGACTCGCGGACAGAAATTGACGATGACAATCAAAGAAAGAAGTTTTTTCTCCACGCTTAAGGCGGAACGCCTTACTATTTTGCATGCATATCGGACAAGACAGGGTGCCGTGAGTACTCCATCCCGACAGTATACCGTATGCGGAAAAATTATTGATTGTCCACATCAGTGAAGCTCTCATCTGAAAGTTCTGTTTTCTGGAAATATCATACGTCGTGACGCCGATCTCCCACAACTGTTTTAGCTCATCCACCAACGGCTGTAAATATATATCGATATTCTTCGTCGGATTTTTGGGACCCGGTATGATAGCTGTCAAGAACATATAAGGAGTCTTCATACACATCCATGGTGGCAGATTATAAGGGGTCAGAATGACCGGCCAGCAGGAGTTTTGAGATCCCGACTGCCCGAAAGGGGCGAATCCATCAGAACATAGCCCCATGCGTACATTTCTGGGCTCTGCAGCAAAATCTGGATGGCAAAAATCGAAATATTTCCACGCCTCTCCATCCGAAGGATGTGACAATTCTCCATCGTCCTTTGTGCATTCTTCGTTGTGCCACGTCATGTGTTCTGCTATATTCTGAGACATATACATCCTCTGCAAGCGCTTCGTGATCGACAAGTAATGCATATACTTGTAAGGACGTCGTTTTCTAGTTGACTTTCCTTTTCCCCTGACTTCCTTGTAACGATCCGTATTACAGAAGCGGCAACTTTCTACATCCTCGTTCTCCTTGTAGTACAATATACATCCGTTGCGACAACAATCTATCTTGTCTAACCCAGTCCCAGTTGTCGGACCATCGTCTTCGACTTGTAGAAGTTTTTTGGAAGCTCTTTTGATTCCTTCGGTAACACCTCCTTCATTAGTTGTGTAATCCGATCATAGCAAGTTTGTGGCAAGTAAAAATCGGACTTTATGTTCAACAACCGCATCGTCACTGATAGTACGGAATGTGGATCACAACCAGGATATAAAAAAGTTTCAGCATCCTGAAACATATCATAGAACTCCTTCGCCTCGGGATTAGGATCCTCCGGATCAAAATTAGGCCCTGCCGCGTTGTACACCATATCTCGTGCAAGGTTCTGCACGTCTCCATAATCAACGGAGCATTCGTCGTCATCGACGACAAAATCCGTTGCAGCATTATCATCAAAAGCATAAGTAGCAGCATTCGCAACCTGTCTATCGGCATATAGTTTACCTTGCGATGACCACAGGCCGTAATCACGTACGAAACCCTTACGGGTCAAATGATCTCTTACACTCACCACTTCTTCGTAACGTCTATTGCGATAATTACGACATGGACACTTGATTTTGTTACCGTCCATAAACTGAGCTTTGCTCATGGCATACTTAAGAAACACTTCCACGCCTGCCTGAAAATCGTCACTCACACCTATTCTGCTCTTGTGTTGTCGTTTGTACATCCATGTACGATCAACGAAATAACGATCCATCACAGATTAGATGTAAAAATCTGTATAGTAAGACAAACTAAACAGAATTAGTATATAATCATGTAACTGGTGGATCCGCTAGTATTCTAGCTCGAGAAGAGAAAAATCTAAATACAGTTGTTACTAATAGTTCGATACCGATAGTGCGATACCGATACCGATAGTTCGATACCGATAGCATGGTTTAAAGTATCGGCCGATACCGATAGTGCGATGCCGATACCGATAGTTCGATACCGATAGTGCGATACCTATACCGATACTGATAGTGCGATACCGATACCGATACCGATAGTTCGATACCGATAGCATGGTTTAAAGTATCGGCCGATACCGATACGGTTTGGCATGTTCCGATCTGATACCGAACGATACCAAATATTGACCGATACCGACATTGTGGGTCTTTGTTCCGGTCAATTCGGTAAAACCAATCGGTAAGGGTGACTACTATTTCATATAATTTCAAAACTACTAAGAAATAACGCTGAAATACTTAAAATTATGCCTAAATGTATAAAATATATGTTTTTTAATGTAAATAATTTATTAATAATTATTTGTTTTTCGATACAAAAGTCCGATACTCCGATACGATACCGCCGATACTACCGATATCGCCGATACC
The DNA here is from genome assembly GCA_029216955.1 of Iris pallida. Taxonomy (NCBI): domain Eukaryota; kingdom Viridiplantae; phylum Streptophyta; class Magnoliopsida; order Asparagales; family Iridaceae; genus Iris; species Iris pallida. The sequence goes on from JANAVB010040818.1 coordinate 43,315,540, forward strand.
AATACTCATAGGAATAGTCCGAAACCGATTTTGATATCGATATTGTGAACCTTGTCCTTATTATCTAGCAAACACTACCTTAGTCTAGTCACACTAGCATTAATTACCTATAATTCCTACCATGTCTACAATCACACATTACACCCCAAGCCGTGGCATGGTAGGCCTGCCTTTCATTCGTCACTCTCTAAAGCACACATACACATATATATGTATATCACAGTTAGATGTATAGATATATACATCTATATAGAAGCACACAACTGACTTATGCAGATGAAGAACTGGCACTATCCTTGACACAATGAACATATACACCATGAACCTAAATTCCATATTCACATTTACAATTCCAAACACCACCAAAGTAATGGATAACACCCAATATGGATAACACATTATTTAGCCAATATATAAACTCAGATGAATTTGATAAGCAAAGCCCCCCGCCGCCCCCGACCGAAGCCCGCCGCCCCAAGCCCGCCGTCCAGCCCCCGACGCCCCCACCCCAAGCCCGCCTCCCAGCCCCCGACGCCCCCGCCCAAGCCCGCCGCCCAGCCCCCGACGCCTCCGCCCCAAGCCCGCCGCCCAGCCCCCGACGCCCCCGCCCCAAGCTCGCCGCCCAGCCCCCGACGCCCCCGCCCCAAGCCCGCCGCCCAGCCCCCGACGCCCCCGCCCCAAGCCCGCCGCCCAGCCCCCGACGCCCCCGCCCAAAGCCAGCCGCCCAGCCCCCGACGCCCCCGCCCCAAGCCCACCGCCCAGCCCCCGACGCCCTCGCCCCAAGCCCGAAAGTCCCCAAGCCCGCCGCCCCCGCTGCCCCTACGTCGACAAACCGCGACACAGAGAGAGAGAAAGAGATCGAGAGAGAGAGGGGATTACCTTCGGGAGAGAGAGAGGAGAGGATGCCGACGCCGTTCACCGAAGCCGCGCGAGAGAGAGAGTGAGAGAGGAGAGAGATTGAATTTGGGGGGAATGCGAAAAGTTCCACCCGCCTTTTCATTTAAGTCTGGAATGTAAATTTAGCGACGGAATAGTGACGGCTAATAATCCGTCGCCAATTAGTCGCTATTATTGATTATCCGACTGAATATCCATCGCTACATAGTTGAAGAAATGTACCGCCAAATTCCTACATAATTCCCGCCAAATAATCGACTACGTAGCGACGACTAGACATCCGTCGATATAATACCGACAGCCTAGCGACGGATGTGCGACCTTTTCTCTCCCTAAAATTAAAATAAAAAAATGGCAAAGGCGTGTAGTCGGTACTCAGTCGCTGAGCGGCCACGAAGCCGTCGATAACACCGACGGAAAATTTTCGTCGCTAAATATCAGTCGATATTTGAGTGTATTTTAGTAATATCATGATGTAGGAATATTGATGAGCAATCCGGATCAGTATCGTCGGGTAGTTAAAAAACTCAACTACTTGGCAGTCTTGACATGTCAAGACTTTGCTATAAGTGTCGCGGGTATATTTATGGCTTCTCCACGTGTTTTACATGTCACACCCAGTTCCAAATATGGTATCGAGCCATATGGTAATGGCTAGCAGTACAACTCCAATAGACATTCCAATTTAACGGACCTGTTAGAGTCCACTTAAGCTATATAAAAAAATAACAGCCTAAACATATCTAATCGTAGATAATGAAACTAATCTCATCCATAGAGAGGAAACATAAAGCATAAAAAGGTAATCAAGTCCACTAATGCGCATAAAAGAAATAAGTCTGGAAAGTGACAAAGTACTCTAACGGAAAGAGTCTCGCAGGAATATTGTAACGCCCACTTTTCTAAATAAAGATAATTTTGAACTTTTGTAAAATTAAATATTAAATAATAGGATTTAATTCATGATAGTGATTTTTGGTAAATTTTAATTAATTTAATACTATTTAAAATGTGGAATTATGATTTTGATGGTTAACTAGTGCAACCCTAGATTTGGTAAGCCTAGAGACTAACCATGACTACGGGAGCCTAGTCATGTGATTAGAATAGTAAATTACCATCTTTTAGCCTAAGGGTATTTTGGTCATTTTTGACTTTAAGTGAAAATAAATTTTGATTAATTAATTATGTGCTAATCTGTTTGTTAAGCCTTAACCTAGAAGTTGCCCTAACCTAGATATTAGTCATGAGCCTAGATATTAGATTAGAAGCTTCCATCATAACAAGGTTAGTAATATCTAGATATTAGTTTAAAGTAGGATATTTGTTAAGGCTTGATATTTTACTTGGGCCTTTAATAGGAAGGCTTGAATTATGCATATAGAGGCCTTTAAACCTTATGAAACTAAACCATAACCCTAAAATCAACCCTTGGCTACCATCAAAGGGCTCCCTCCCCTATATAAACATATATTGAGACCCCTTGCCTCTTTTCATAGCCTCTCTAAACTCTAATTTGTGTTCTTCCCCAAATTTACCCCTTCAACTCAAATCAACTCCAAATTGATCCAAATAAATTGCATCACCCTCCCCTATAGTAGAGAAGACCATTGGTGGCTAGCTAACAAGGTTTGAAGGCATTGTGACCATAGCAAATTAAGAAAGACATCAATTCTAGGCTCTTTACATTGAGATTCCAACTCTCAATTGGTAAACCTTTTTTCAACAATTAAAATCCTGGTTTCTCTTCATAGATGCATTCATTTATGGTTCCCCTAGGTGTAGCCCATGTTTGGTAGGAATTCGTGTCCATTAGGTATGCGTATCGGATACGTATCGGTGTGTATATTGAATTATTCGATGAAATGTCTAAGTGAACTTTTTGTTCTCCTTTTTCAAAATTAATATCATATTTGGATAGCCATATATGTGTGATTTAATATTTTGTATGACTGAGCACACTTTTGAGTCAGATTCGTGTCCAAAATCAAATACGAAGCGCAGCACGATACCTCGCACAGTGCCCTGCTACCACCTATTGATTTCTTCCCCATTTTGCCACGTGGACTCGTGCCACTTGGCACAGAGGTAGGGGCAACCTCTGACAAGACCCTCCTTAAGTTTTATGTGTCTTGTGTTGTGTCGAAGGAGTTCTCGCGTGTGTACTGGTTTTGTACTGTGTGTGTACAGTCGAATTCTTTTGACGGATACTCACTTTGTGTCCTTCGTAGACACGACGTGGACACGGTACAGGGACTCAAAACCCTAGACCTATGTCTGAACTACCCTAGGACATGATCGTGGGACACGAGGATGGACACAACGTATTTAATCCCCATCGACACTAGTGCACGAGACTGTGTACTCACAGTCTCTGCCTCACTGTGTCGACCCCTCTTTTGAACTTGTTTTGGACTCGTGGACATAATATGGACACACACTGACCCCCTATGTTGGCACACACGACCCCCTTTTGATTCATATGTTGTTTTGGTTTTTCAAATGGGAATTTGGGTTCGAAAATGAAATTTTCCTGATACATGTTATGTTCTGTTTTTGAAAAGGAGTTAAAGTGTTAAATTTGAATCAATGAGTTTCAAATGAGTTTCCTACTTCTACCTGGGTTAGTTATGTTTCCTAAAATTTGTTTTCATGTTGATTTGGGTTTATATGTATATATGTATAGATGAATAGAAGGATATATAGATATGTAGAGATGAGGAAGAATGGGATGTATAAGTAGTATAAACGTGATACTAGTCCCATTTCACCCACTGTTCAAGAACTGGAACCCTGGCCATTGGTAGTGTGAGTATAAATTAGGGATTTGGTATCACAGTCTTGATTGTATCAGAATTTGTAGTATAAGTTAGCATCCTAGGGTATCCAAGAGTTAGTATCAGTAATAGGTTAGTGGCTAAGGTATTCATGGTCAGATTTGAGGCATGTAGCATTTAGTGCAGTAGCATCTGCATTAAGCATTGCTGCATTTAGCATGTAGCCAATAGATGGAGTTGGACTTTTGGCCACTTGGCCATTCTTGTGGGTGCTGTATGAGTTGATCAGGTAGTAATAGAGGTTAATTTGTTAGTTTTCAGGGTTAATTATTTACTATCAGGATTGGTTAGTATTAATCAGTTTTGGTTAGCTTTGATTAGCATTAGTTTGGATTTGTAATGGTATAGATGTGTAAATTGTATATATAAAAATTTACATGAGCATAGTAAGATAATGGTGATGGTGATGTGTAATATTGAGGTAGGTAGCAGGATAAGAGGGAGTGTGCCCTGCAGGACAGGGGTCACTGCCTCTGCAGTGGGCTTTATAGTAGTGGTATGTGGGATTTCTTTCCTATAGCAAGGCCAGGTAGTGTAAGGGGCAGGGGATGCCTATATCTGTCACGACCCGTACCCTAGAGTAAGGGCACGAGAACGTAACAATGCCCAGCCTACGCCGTAGTGTCGACGGTAGAACGCTGTCCTAGGTCACAACATCTAACAATATAATGCTAAACAGTTTATACTCCCAGAATGTGGGTGACATAGCAGAAAGTAAACTCAATCACAACTAAGGTAGGAAGATAGGATAGAAGATAGATAGATAAATACTGCTAAAATGAAAGGGAATCCACAAGTACAAACAGAGAGTCTAAGTGTCTAAAATAAAAACATATCCCAAGTATCAAATATATACAATCATCCAGAGAGTAATGTAAATGAAAACATCCTAGTCTAGAGGTGTGTCATCCCCTACTAGTGGGACCTGCTGCTGGTCCAGGTCCAACATCTCATCTAAGGTAGCACCGTAAAAGGTATCCACACCGGCCTCCTCCTCGTCCTCTGTAATACTTTCAACAGGTCCAGTCAGGACAGGAGCGAGCACAATACATCTTAACAGTTCATAGCAGGTTAGAAAATATAATCATGCAGTAAAGTAAGATACAGGAACTGAAAGAAAGCACAGGATGTAAACAGAGAAAGCTGTAATGGAAATATATACTGTAAGCAGAGAACTATCAGTGGCTAGTGAGTCAGAGTACAATATAAACATGTGAATGACGTAGGAGATTCTGATGAGACACTACGGAGGTGATCAGGTGAGATACTACTTGGATATTATTTACATGTCTACTTCTACTACCCCGTACCCCCAATCAATACACAAGGATCCAGCCAGGTTATGTTATGATTCCATGCAAAGGCCCACAAGGGGTGATACATGGAGGGCCCAAAAATAGGTGATTCTAGGAATGCCCATAAATAGGGTGATTCAAGGAAGACTCTGTGATCATGAGAGTACATGTCACAAGTGATCAATGAACCGCGAAGCATAGTGATACACCATGTAAGTGAAACGGACAGAACATGAAGTATACGATGCTCCCTGAGGGGATAACATCCCAAGAAGGGATCTATATAGTACTAATCCGTGTGACCAACGTGACAGTATCAAGTAAAGTAATTTAAAGTAGGAAAATAATTCTAAACATGATATGAAATGATCAGAGAATGTACTCGCCTGGTATCTGAGTGTCCAAGATGAAAGTACTGTTCGAAGAGTGGTGTCTGGATACTATTTAGAACAGCACAAGTCACAACAAGTCCAGAATGGTAAAATGAGGTTCTACTATGCACTCTACATGAATTTAGGTCAATCTAGGCCAAAGTCAACTCTTGGTCAAATCTGGTCAACCCTAGAAGTCAAACTAGGTCAACTATGGTCAAACTAGGTCTAACAAGTCTAAACTAGTCTAACTAGTCTATTCTAGGCCTAATCAAGACTAAACAAGCCTAACTAAGCTTTCCTAGTCTAACAGACACACCATAGGCCCAATCCTCTAGGCAATAGCCATATATTACACTCACATATCATTATTCATATACATTATACAAGGACAATGCCATATTGGCATTACACTACACATTTACACATAGGCTATTATAACTATTTACCCACATATATATAAAATTGCACATACACATAGATTAGGATATATATATATATATATATATATATATATATATATATAAATATATATATATACATATAGAGGATACATATATGTGTGTGTGGATATATATGTGCAGGTTAATTGACAGGGTCAACTAGCTTGTGGAGAGCTTGTGTGTGTGTGAGTACATGAAGGAAATTCTGAAACCAGTACGTTAGCAGGAAGTATATGTGCTGTGTGTTAAAGTAAGAACCTGGGTTTGTAGTGTACAGATGACAGGAATTATATGGTGTTGGCCGGACATGTGTGTGTGTGCTAGAGGGAAACATGTGAGTGCAAGTGTGTGTGAGGAATATATGGCTCTGTGTCTGTTTGTCCCTATATGGCCTTGAGCATGTGAGCATGTGAAATGAGCATGAGTGAGTATACATACATAAACCAGTGTGTTCCAGTGAAGGAAAAATCAGATCATAGTTAAATGGAAAGGAACCCAATTCAGTTTGAAAATGGGAAAGGAAAATCAGTTCCCAGGTTCTCTATTCCATGGTGTGTGGCATGAACATTGGTTTACAATCTCAGGAACTCAAGTTTAACAGTGTGACAGTATGATATGGGGGAAATCAGTGTATGTGTTATAATATGACAGGAATATGTGCTTTTGTGTACATAGACTGAAAACATGTGTGTGTGTGTGTGTGTGTAGGATTTAGAGTGTGTGGACTGTGTGGGAACAAAGTATATAGCACATGATTGTGTTCCAGGTTCTCACAACAGTAAACATATGATAATGTGCTCAGCTCATAAAGAACCCTTAACTGAGATTGAAGTCTCAGGATTTCGAAGAACCTTATATAGCAATGGTTCTCATTCAATCCCAATTAATATCCCCACATGAAACCAACATCCCAACGTATAAACTCTAATATAACGTGAATAAAATATGTGTAGTTATCATTGAAACTGGAATTCAACCATTCGAATTAAGAAGAAGGCACTGATACTCCATGTATCAGAAAACAGGAACCATTTCATGCAGTTTCAATTATGAATTCAATCTAAAACTGAGATTTGAATCAAATCATGATGTCTAATGTTCAAACAATTTAAAACATAACTATTATATGGCATTAACAGAAAAGTTTAGTGAATGACAAATTAAAGAACGGTGATTTGCATCACTTATACCTCAGTGTATCAGTCGAATGGGGATTATTCACATTCCATATTCGATCAATACTTAAATGATGAAACCTAGGTAGGTAATTAATAGTGGATATTAGCATGTGACATACACACAAAATGGTGTCCTAAAACAGGACACACGAGTGTCCAAACCATCTCACACACACGTACGAGCCTGGCACGAGCTCGCGTGACCAGTGTACGTATCCGCACGTACCCGACACGCATCCTTAGGACATGAAACCTCGGGGGTGTCATGTCAAATACTGCCCCTTGCTTCGTCCAGCCACACGTGTCCACGTGCACTGTGCACTGAGCACGAACACGCTGGTAGCAGGGAAAGGCTACCCGCACGTACGTGTGGTGCACCCCACGTGTACACGTGTCCAAAGCGACATGACACGACACAGAAAACACCCCAGTCGACCATAAACGTGTAAGCCACCTCAAAACTCAACTTCCTATTCAAACACTTTTCCAAATATCGATCGAAATGCCCACTGTCGCATTTCGTCGAACACCTGCGCCCTACACTGATACGTGTCCGATACGGACACGTATAGGACACGAAATTGGACAAACTCTATTCCTACAGAACCAGGACACCTAGGGCTAGGTGTTTATGCAAAGAAATCCTAATTTTAATGGTGGAAAAGAAATATACCTATGTGTGTTCTTCAACACAAAAGCTTCTTTAAAGGGAATCTCCAAAAGCCACCCAACTTCTCCAAATTGATTCAATCATGTGATTTGTCTCCACAAATAGTAGGAGAACAGTGATTAGAATATTATGGAAGAAATTCCAATGAAAATAGAGCTCTATTGACTAATCTATGGAGAAAAGAAGTGTAGGCTCACCTTGTTTTTAAGAAAGATTATGAACTATTGAAAAGAGGCACAACTTCCTGAAATGATACTATATAGGCAAGGGGGGTCTTGGCTGGCCACTTTAGCTAGGGTTAGGATTTTTAGGTTGCATCTAAGGGCTAGCAATAAATCAAGGCTAATGAGTGGTCTAAAATCTAGGGCTCTTTCCTAGTTAAGTTGCAACCACTCTACTTAGCTAAACATGACTCAACCCACTATCCCATACTAACTAATTCTCAATATGGCTAACTAGGCTAGCTATGGCTATTCTAGGTTAGGTCCAATCTAGGTTAGACTAACCAAAACCACATAGCAATAAATAAACTAGTATTTAGATCACACCATTCAAATAAATTATTTTAAATTCCTAATAAAATATATTAAATTCAATTTATTCAAAAAATGACAAAAATACCCTCAAACTAGAATGTGGTAGTGACAAATCTACCCTCCTTAAAAAACTTTTGTCCTCAAAATTGAAAGGCGAAACTAACAATGAGAAGGATAGAAAGTATACCTCAAGGTCCAAAAAGATAGGGATACCGCTCGCGCATCTTATCCTCCCGCTTCCAGGTAGACTCTCCTGGAGAATGATGCCTCCATGCGACGTGAACCAAAGGTATCACCTGGTTTCTCAGTACCTTCTTCCGTCGATCCAAAATTTCCACTGGCTGCTCTGGATAGCTGAGAGAAGGTCCAACCTCAATCTCCGAATGATCAAGCACATGGCTAGGGTCAGCCACGTACCATCTCAACTGTGATACATGGAATACGTTGTGGACCCCCACTAGTGCAGGTGGCAAGTATAGCCTGTATGCCACGTCACCAACTCTTCCGCTGATAACGAAAGGGCCGATGAAGCACGGACTAAGCTTTCCGTCTCCACCAAAACGTATCGTACCACGAGTTGGAGATATCATCAAGAAAACCTGGTCTCCAACCTAATCACAAACAAGGTCTCAATTTAAATATAATAAACAAACATGATCAATCAAAACACAAACAAACAAACCTAAATCTAATCCTACTCTAATCTGTACCTAAAACTCCAAGGGCCTCCGGTGGCTATCGGCCCAGTGTCGATGTCTGTCCTGCGCTACGGAAAGTCTGTCCCTGATGAGCTTCACCTTCTCGGCTGCATCAACAACCATCTCTGGTCCCAGTAAAGCTTGCTCACCAACATCATCCCAAGATAAGGGTGTACGACACCTACGCCCGTATAGAGACTCGAAAGGTGATATCTCAATGCTGGCCTGGAAACTGTTATTGTAAGCAAACTCCACCAAATATAGATGATCCTCCCAGGAACCTCCAAAGTCCAAGACGCACGTCCGTAGCATATCCTCGAGCGTCTGAATAGTCCTCTCTGACTGTCCGTCCGTCTGGGGGTGGTATGCAGTACTAAACTTGAGCTGAGTGCCCAAGCTAATCTGTAGACTCCTCCAGAAATAGGAAGTAAAGCGACTATCCCGATCCGAGACGATGCTGACCGGAACCCCGTGAATCCTGACTATCTGCCGTATATACATCTCTGCAAGCCTCTCTGTAGACGTACCCACCTTGAATGGCAAGAAGTGGGCCAATTTGGTCAACCTGTCAACGATGACCGAAATTGCGTCTTTCCTTCCTGGTGTATACGGCAATCCTGATATGAAATCCATAGTAATGTGCACCCCCTTCCACTCGGGAATGAGCAGCGACTGCAACAATCCACCAGGCCTTTGCCTCTCTGTCTTGACCTGCTGACAGACCAAGCACCTAGCTACGAAGCGAGCTACCTCCCGCTTCATTCCGGACCACCAAACATGCTCCCTCAGATCTTGGTACATCTTGTTGATACCAGGGTGTATAGAGTACTGAGATCTGTGGGCCTCCTGCAACACCTGCTCCCTGAGCTCTCCGCTGGGCACACATAACCTAGAACCGTGCCTCAAGGCACCATCCTCTGCAAGAGAAAGCTCGCCATCCACCAATCTTGTACGAACCTGCTCTCGGAGACACCACAGAGCAACGTCCACAAACTGTGCCGACTTGATCCTCTCCACCAAGTTCGACTGAATTTGTAGGCCCCATAACTGCATATGAACTCTGGGCACGATCACCTCAATCCCGAGGCTCTCCAAATCAGCAAGCAAGTGACGGTCCATGGTTAAACACATGGCTGTCGGATACCTACTCAAGGCATCGGCAACCACGTTGGCCTTCCTTGGGTGATACTAAAGTGATATGTCGAAATCCTTCATCAACTCTAGCCATCTGCACTGCCTCATGTTCAGCTCCTTCTGAGTGAACACATACTTTAAGCTCTTGTGATCTGTGAAGATCTCCACCCTCTCTCCATACAGGTAGTGCTTCCACAACTTCAGAGCAAATATCGCTGCTGCCAGCTCTAGGTCGTGGGTAGGGTATTTCTTCTCATGGGGACGTAATTGTCTGGAAGCATAGGCAATCACCTTCCCATGTTGTTGTAAGACACAACCCAGCCCCTTCTCTGAAGCGTCACTATAGATAGTGAATCTCTCTGATCCTGAAGGTAATGTCAAAATTGGAGCTGTCGTAAGTCGCTTCTTCAACTCATCAAAAGCTGTCTGACACTCCTCTGACCAAACATACTCAGCATCCTTCCTGGTCAACCGAGTCAACGGCTCTACAACCCGGAAGAAATCCTGCACAAATCTTCTATAATATCCTGCCAGCCCCAGGAAGCTCCTGATCTCTGCCACTGAAGTCGGTGCTGCCAATGCCTCAACTGCTACGATCTTCTTGGGGTCAACTGAGATACCATCTCCAGTCACCACATGCCCCAAAAAGTCCACCCGGTCCAAGAAGAACTCACACTTGGAGAGCTTCACATAAAGCTGCTCCTTCTTGAGAGTCTCCAGCACTATCCTCAAGTGCTCCTCGTGCTCCTCCCCAGTCTTAGAATATACCAAGATGTCGTCAATGAACACCACCACAAACTGATCATGGTACTGGTGGAACACCTTGTTCATTAGATTCATAAATACTGCTGGTGCATTGGTTAGCCCAAACGGCATAACCAAAAACTCAAACTGCCCGTACCACGTCCTGAAAGCTGTCTTGGGAATATCCTCCGTCTTCACCTTCACCTGGTGATATCCTGACCTCAGATCAATCTTGGAAAATACTCGAGCTCCGCTCAACTGGTCAAAAAGATCGTCGATCTGCGACAGTGGGTATTTGTTCTTGATCGTGAGGTTGTTGAGTGCCCTATAGTCAATACACATCCGAACTGACCGATCCTTCTTCGGCACAAAAAATACTGGTGTACCCCATGGCGACGAACTCGAACGAATGATGCCCTTGTCCTGCAGCTCATCCACCTGCTTCTTCAGCTCCACCAACTCACTGTTGTTCACCCGATAGACATGCTGAGAGATGGGTTTCGCTCCTGGAACCAAGTCTATCGAGAACTCAATATCTCTGTCTGGTGGCAATCCAGGCAACTCCTCTGGAAAAACATCCATATACTCTGCTATCAAGGGGTATGGAATTGTCTGCTCCTCAACCGAGACTCCGCAGAAAACTCTGCTGCTCTGCTCCGCCTGACGTCTGGAGTACTCGAACTCTGGCTCCCCCGGCACTCTGAAGAGAACACTACCCCCTCTGCAATCAATACTGGCGTGGTACCTGCTCAACCAATCCATACCGAGTACTATATCGTAGTTCGACATTGGCATTACGAGCAGGCTCACCTCCAACTCACGGCCTCCCAAAACAATACTTCGATCCTTACAAACATCACGTACGAGGATAATGCCACCTCCGGTCGTGATCTTGTAAGTCCTAGGCAATGATTCAGCTATGATACCTTGTCTAATCGCAAATGATACTGATATGAAACTATACGAAGCACCGGAATCGAATAATGCAAAAGCTGGTCTGGAGTCGAGAAGAACCGAACCTGCGATCAGCTCTTCTATCGCCTCTGCATCCTCAGCCGCCATGGCGAAAGCTCACCCCTGTTGTCCTCCTCTGGCCTGCTGCTGGTGGTGGACAAACCTCTGCTGCTGTGTCGACAGGGCTGGTCCCCTCTGCTGGCCTGCTGGAGCTCTGGCTCCTCCTTTCTGAGCTGCTCGTTCTACGAGACACTCCTTCATTTGATGGTCTTCTGAACCACATACCAGGCACTTGCCCAGCCTCTTTCTACACTTGTTCCACCCGTGCCCTGGCTTCTTACAATAAGCACAGGTGGTGGCCTGCTGCCTCGGTGCCTGCTGTTGTACCCTCTGCTGCAGATGTTGTACTGGCTGATGTCTCGGCTGCTGAAACTGTTGCGGCTGGAACCTCTGCTGCTGGTGGTGCTGCTGAATGTGCGGCCTCTTGGCCGGTCCTCCGCTACTGCTGCCTCCATGGAAGTCTCGTCCCCTCTTGAGTCTAAGCTCAAGATTATCCTCTGTAGCTATCGCGTCCACTAGGATCTCCTCAAAGATAGTGCTGCAGGCATTCTTGGTGTAGGACTTGACCTCCTTTACCAAGCCCTTCCGGAACCTCCGGGCCTTTGTCGCCTCCGACAAGCCCTCTACAAATCTGCTCAGGCAGCAGAACTCTCCTGCGTACTCCTCTATAGACTGGCTTCCCTGGACTAGGGCCTCGAACTGAGTCTCGAGGGCTCCCAGCGCTACATCCGGGAAAAACTTCTCCTTGAACAACTTCTTGAATGCTGCCCAAGTCTGTCCTACAGTACCAACCCTCGGGTCGGTCTGCTACCATGTACGGGCCAGATCCTGCATCATGCTGGCCGTTGCCTCAATCTGGAGCCTCGTAGGGATCTCAGCCAACCTGAATATCTCCTCCATGTGCTCAATCCACTAGTCGGCATACAAGATCCCCTCTGTCCCTCGAAAGTCTCTCGGGTGCATCTTCTGAAAATCTTTGATGCCCTTCTCCCGTGGCTGGTACGGCTGCGGGATTGCCGCTGGCTGAGCTACTAATATCTCTACCGCAGTCACTGCCAGCTCAATGCCTCGTATGAGCCCTGCTGTGTGCCTCTGCTGCTGAGTTTGCTGACCCTCTATGTACTGCCGGAAGAAGGCTAACAGCTGAATGGCGTCAACTGTCCCCGCAGGTGGTTTTTGCTGCTGAAGCACATCCAGAATCACCGGACTCGGCTTATGCCTCACAGGTGGAGGGGCTCCTCCGAAAGCAGCTGAAACGCTTACCCCAACTGGCATGACTGGGGCTGCGGTACCAGGGGTTGGCTGCTGAGTATGAGAGGTGGCAGACCTCTCATCGGCGTCCCCCTGTCCCTGGCGATGTGATCTCGTCTCAACCATCCTGGAGACTGATCAAAAAAACAATTACTGAGAATGAGTCGAAATATCAAAGGAGGACAGTTTAAATTCAAAGAAGACAATAAGCAGCAAAATTTAGATATACGGAATCTGATAAAGAGTTTTTCCTAATATGATTGAGTACCTTCAAAAATTACCTAATTCTACTGCAGGTTGCAGTGATATTCTAGTTCGAATACCACTACATTTCAAATCTATACCTGCATGGGCCACCACTAAAAACGTGTCACGACCTGCATCCTAGAGTAAGGGCACGAGAACGTAACAACGCCCAGCCTACGCCGCAGTGTCGACGGTAGAACGCTGTCCTAGGTCACAACATATAACAATATAATACTAAAAAGTTTATACTCCCCGAATGGGGGTGACATAGTAGAAAATAAACTCAATCACAACTAAGGCAGGAAGATAGGATAGAAGATAGATAGATAAATACTGCTGAAATGAAAGGGAATCCACAAGTACAAACAGAGAGTCTAAGTGTCTAAGATAAATGCAAATCCCAAGTATCAAATATATACAATCATCCAGAGAGTAATGTAAATAAAAACATCCTTGTCTAGAGGTGTGTCATCCACTACTAGCGGGACCTACTGCTGGTCCAGGTCCAACATCTCATCTAAGGTAGCACCGTAAAAGGTATCCACATCGGCCTCCTCCTCGTCCTCTATAATATTTTCAACAGGTCCAGTCAGGACATGAGCGAGCACAATACATCTCAACAGTTCATAGCAGGTTAGAATATATAATCATATAGTAAAGTAAAATACAGGAACTGAAAGAAAGTACATGATGTAAACAGAGAAAGCTGTAATAGAAATATATACTGTAAGTAGAGAACTATCAGTGGCTAGTGAGTCAGAGTACAATATAAACATGTGAATGGCATAGAAGATTCTGATGAGACACTATGGAGGTGATCAGGTGAGATACTACTTGGATATTATTCACATGTCTACTTCTACTCCCTCGTACCCCCAATCAATACACAAGGATCCAGCCAAGTTATGTTATGATTCCATGCAAAGGCCCACAAGGGGTGATACATGGAGGGCCCAAAAATGGATGATTCTAGGCATGTCCATAAATGGGATGATTCAAGGAAGACTCTGTGATCATGAGGGTACATGTCACAAGTGATTAATGAACCGTGAAGCATAGTGATACACCATGTAAGTGAAACGCACAGAACATGTAGTATACGATGCTCCCTGAAGGAATAACATCTCAAGAAGGGATCCATATAGTACTAATCCGTGTGACCAACGTGACAGCATCAAGTAAAGTAATTTAAAGCCGAAAAATAATTCTAAACAGGATATGAAATGATCAAAAAATGTACTCGCCTGGTATCTGAGTGTCCAAGATGAAAGTACTGTCCGAAGAGTGGTGTCTGGCTCCTATTTAGAACATCACAAGTCACTACAAGTCCAGAATGGTAAAATGAAGTTCTACTATGCAGTCTACATGAATCTAGGTTAATCTAGGCCAAAGTCAACTCTTGGTCAACTCTGGTCAACCCTAGATGTCAAACTAGGTCAACTATGGTCAAACTAGGTCTAACAAGTCTAAACTAGTCTAACTAGTCTATTCTAGGCCTAATCAAGACTAAACAAGCCTAACTAAGCTTTCACTATTCTAACAGACACACCATAGGCCCAATCCTCTAGGCAATAGCCATATATTACACTCACATATCATTATTCATATACATTATACAAGGGCAATGCCATATTGGCATTACACTACACATTTACACATAGGCTATTATAACTATTTACCCACATATATATATATATATTTTTTTTCCCACATATATATATATATATATATATATATATATATATATTATATATATATATTTTATAAAAATATATATATATATATATATATATATATATATATATATATATATATATATATATATATATATATATATATATATATATATATATTTCCTAATCTATGTGTATGTGCAATTATATATATATATATATATATATATATATATATATATATATACATACATACATACATATAGAGGATACATATATATGTGTGTGGATATATATGTGCAGGTTAATTGACAGGGTCTACTAGCTTGTGGAGAGCATGTGTGTGTGTGTGAGTACATGAAGGGAATTCTGAAACCAGTGTGTTAGCAGGAAGTATATGTGCTGTATGTTAAAGCAAGAACCTGTGTTTGTAGTGTACAGATGACAGAAATTATATGGTGTTGGCAGGACGTGTGTGTGTGTGCTAGAGGAAAACATGTTAGTGCAAGTGTGTGTGAGGAATATGTGGCTCTGTGTGTGTTTGTCTCTATATGGCCTTGAGCATGTGAGCATGTGAAATGAGCATGAGTGAGTATACATACATAAACCTGTGTGTTCCAGTGAAGAGAAAATTAGATCACGGTTAAATGGAAAGGAACCCAATTCAGTTTGAAAATGGGAAAGAAAAATCAGTTCCCAGGTTCTCTATTCCATGGTATGTGGCATGAACATTAGTTTACAATCTCAGGAACTCAAGTTTAACAGTGTGACAGTAAGATATGGGGGAAATCAGTGTATGTGTTACAATGTGACAGGAATATGTGCTTTTGTGTGCATAGACTGAAAACATGTGTGTGTGTGTGTGTGTGTGTGTGTGTGTGTGTAGGATTTAGAGTGTGTGGAGTGTGTGGGAACAAAGTATGTGCCACAGGATTGTGTTCCCAGGTTCTCACAACAGTAAATACATGATAATGTGCTCAGCTCATAAAGAACCCTTAACTGAGATTGAAGTCTCAGGATTTCGAAGAACCTTATATAGCAATAGTTCTCATTCAATCCCAATTAATATTCCCACATGAAACCAACATCCCAACGCATAAAATCTAATATAACATGAATAAAATACGTGTAGTTATCATTGAAACTGGAATTGAACCATTCGAATTAAGGAGAAGGCACTGATACTCCATGTATTAGAAAACAGGAACCATTTCATGCAGTTTCAATTATGAATTCAATCTAAAACTGAGATTTGAATCAAATCATGATGTCTAATGTTCAAACAATTTAAAACATAACTATTATATGGCATTAACAGGAAAGTTTAGTGAAGGACAAATTAAAGAACAGTGATTTGCATCACTGATACCTCAGTGTATCAGTCGAAAGGGGATTATTCCCATTCCACATTTGATCAACACTTAAATGATGAAACCTAAGTAGGTAATTAATGGTGGATATTAGCATGTGACATACACACAAAATGGTGTCCTAAAACAGGACCCACGAGTGTCCAAACCATCTCATACGTACGTACGAGCCTGGCACGAGCTCGCGTGACCAGTGCACATGTCCGTACGTACCCAACACTCATCCTTAGGACACGAAACCTCGGGGGTGACATGACAGACTGTCACGACCCACACCCTAGAGTTAGGGCACGAGAACGTAACAACGCCCAGCCTAGAACGCTGTCCTAGGTCTCAATGCATCTAACAGTATAAGACTAAATAGTTTATACTCCCCGAATGGGGGTGACATAGCAGAATGTAAACTCAATCATATCTAAGGTAGAGCATAAAGAAAGATAGATAAAACATGAAATCGAAAAGAGATACACCAGATAGAAGTCTAAGTGTCTAAGGTACAAACTCAGAATACATCTCAAAGCTCAAATACAGTAATCCATAAAATAAATACAACTCCAGACAACTGAGAATAGCTAACTAAACAACCTCTAATGGGTCTCCTCTAGGCTAGCAGGCAATTTCCAAGCTATCTGTAAAATTTGTCACCGTATCCTGTCAGGAAAATGAGCAAGTACAAATACCAACAGCAGTTCCATATGAATTGAGAAATACTATAAGAGACAGTAATAAAGAAATACAAGACAAAGATATCGACGACTTGGGAACCATTTGAAAGTCAAGTTACAACCCTCAAACCAAACAGGGACCGAGGTTGTAACCCTTCTTTCAAACAGAACTTAGTCCCATAACTATGGTACAGTATAAAAACAGGTAGAGCATATGAGTAATAGAATTATAGCATGGTAAGAAGTACAGAAAGTAAAGCTGAACTGGAATATAAGATACGCTAATAAATGTAAAAGGTGATTTGAACTATTAGAGCGATATGTGATCGGCTAGGAAAGCAAGAGATGGTTATCCACTTGGCCCGGCAATCCGCGGTGACCTCAACGGAGAGACATGCCGTCCAACCTGGATAACTGACAAGGGGTATCTGCTACACCCTACGTGAGGTGAGGGTGGCGCTAGCAAAATATAGTTACAGGGAGGCTTTGATCACATAACCCCTAATAATTTCCCCATCCCCGAGTAGTATCACGGATCCGGACATAGCACGTCAGGACACAAGGTTCGAGAGCAGGGGGCCAGCCCACTCCCAAATCAATATTTATACAAGTACAGGAACACAGAAATATCTCATACCCATATACCAAGAAAGTCCAGGAATAACATCTCATGACAGGATCCGACGTATACTAGTCCGTGAACCGTCATGTCAGAAATCAAGTAAAACACTACGACTGAATCGGATATAGTAGATATCAAGACAATGAAAACTATCAGTGAATGTTCTCGCCTGATATCTGAATGTCCAAGGTAAAGATACTGTCTGAGGAGAGGTGTCTGGCTCCTAATTAGAACAGCACAAGTCACAACATGTCCAGAAGGGTAATATAAAGCACTACAATGCATTCTACATGAATCTAGGTCAAACTAGGCCAAAGTCAACCCTTGGTCAACTCTGGTCAACTGTACTAGTCAAACTAGGTCATGTCCTAACCCAGTAAGTCTTACTAGGCCTAACCAAGACTATCCTAGCAAGCACACATTAATACAAGGCTATACAAGCCAACATACACCCAACTCTATATAGCATGCAATTATTCAATACTCAAATAGGCAAGAATTCATATTGGATATACACTAGGTAATCTATTACTTTAAGCTATATATGTCTACACATATATACGCATGCATATTGGTATTCAACATTAGGTCTATAATCATGGCATTTCAAATGGTTATATAAACTTATATATTACAACACAATATGCTAACATATATATAATATACATACATAGCTAAGTTAACTATAATCATAAATACTTATTTAAGAGGCTATGTGTGTGTATGTGAACATGGCAAAGGGGCAAGTGAGGGTTAAATGGGCATACATAGTGTATACATATCAAAGAGTGTCAAAGTGTAAGTGAACAATGTGTCAAGTGTGATAGTGTCAACATAGTGTAAGGGGGTACATGAGGTAATATAGGATTTGTGTTAACATAGAACATTACATCTCATTAACTTGTATATTGCATATATTACATCTATTATTACATTACATTCATGCTTGCATTCATTCGTCATTCATTTATTCTCTTGCACCACTATATGCACCATACATTATATACTATGGAACCTACATATTCATTACAAGCCATACTTATACATGCTTACATTAGATACGATACTTACACCTCATATATCATTTATTTAACCATTTACTCATGCTTGCATTCTCTATTTAATTACATAATATATATACATTAACATGGATTAAAATTAAATAGAATATTATATTACACACAAGGGTGCACAAAATGCATATGACGAATAGTAACTCCTACTAATAATCAATACTGTACCATCTCAGCATGAATTAAAATTTAGGATTAAAGTATGTTATAGATCTATGTGTTAGCTTTCCAAACTTCAAACGGATCGCGTTTTCGTTTCCGGAAACTCCCGAAATCGCGAAAACACCGAGAACGCGTTTGTCTTTCGTACAGCTGATACTCAAATAATTCTCCAGAAAGTTATAGAAAGAATTAGGCCTATTAATACATGTTTTTGGAAAGCTAACTTCAATACGCTTCTTTTAAAAAATGGAAGATTAAATCGAGCTTTGAGCTAGAAGTTATGACATTTCTAAGTTATGGCTGAAATTAAAAACGTGGATAAAAATTATGACGGATTTTGGTAGTTTGAGACAAAAGAACACAAGTATATAACATAATATATCAAGAACTCACTCTCTACACTAATATATATATATGAGACACTATAGAACACATCTCCAATACAAAAATATGAGATTAAATATGTAATAATTTATTCATACATAACAACAACACATAGTGTGTCCAAATTTGGGATTTTTCCACATGGACACAACCACAACACAAAGGACACTCCTATGACCTCCAAATGGACACGAAATGGACACAAATGGAGATACAACCATGGGCATCATTCCTATGGGTTCAAATAGACCTATATGCATGAGGAAATGAAAAGGAGAAGGGATTTATACCTTCCGGTAGATCGAATCAAAGAAAAGCCTACCCGGAGCGACACCGACACGTAGAGATTCCAAAAGGACACAAACGAGCTCCGAATCCTCCCAAACTTGGGTAGCTTCCTCCTTGGCTAGAATGGAGAAGGAAAGAAGAAGATTTGGTGGCAAAATGGAAGGATTTGGTGGAGAAATTGCTAGGGATTGCTCTCTAGAAATTTGGGGAAGAACAAGAGAGAGAGGGTGGATGAGAATAATAAAATGAACTTGAGCCTATCCTCTCCCAAAGTGGCTGGCCATATGGGGCTATTTGTCCTATTATGGTAAGGTCCAAAATGCCCCCACTAACCTATTCTATGAGTATTAGGAAAGGGCTAATTGGTTGGGGCTAAATTAGTCATTCTAAAATCTCTAATCACACTAACCTTATCCATAATAATTAGTCTAACCTCTAACTAAAATATTTCTATCATGTGGACTAAAATTAATATCATGTGGGCCATGCCTAACTAGTGTGTGGGTCCCACTAGAGTCAAACTACCCCCGGGTCCCCGTTTCAAGTCGGATTGAGTTGAAATTCGAACCCGACTCAAATAACCCCAAAACAATATCATAAATAATAAAATAATATCAAAATAATTTAAAGAGGTCAAATATAAAAAATATCCTTAGGCCAAAAATGACATTAAAATATCATAATCACATGGTTAGGCTCTAGGTCAAACAGTCTCTAGGGTTTCACTAGCAAAACGTCAAAACCACAAGTCATTGATTTAAATAATTTTAAAATGATTTAAAATCACCAAAAATCATATCATGAATTAAATATCATTACTAAAATAATTATAAACACAAAATTTCAAAATTACCCTTATTTGGAAAACTGGGTGCTACAACTCTACCTACCTTAGAAATATTTCGTTCTCGAAATTTAAGATTGATAGTACTCCTTCTAGAGCCTCTAACCTACCCAATATCTAAGGAAACAAGCAGAACACCATCACATGTCGGGTCGAAAGAATTGAGTCAAGGCTGGATTTCTAATTGAAATAAGAAGAAATTTTGTATAATGGTAGAGGTTATAGTTTAGCCAGTTGACCAGAAAATTATATCAAGAAAATAGAGTACAAGAAGACGGGTTTTAGTGGGACATGATATACCTACACGAAGGTGAGCTCGTCTAGGTCTTGTATATAAGATTTGTTGGAGGGTAACAGCTAGTATTACATTCCGAATATCAAAGTCACGATAAGGAACGTCAAGGATCTCAATTAGAAAGTGGGAGTTCAAGAGGTGGTAATTAATGCACAAAAATAATGAAGATCGAGTTAGTCATCTGCTTTTGATACTCTTAAGTTCATCTGGTCATAACTTGCCAATCATATCTTTACCTCACCAGTCTCCATATGAAAATTTAACCTTTACTTAAACACTTACCATGACTACCGTAGGCAATTTCCAATTTCCAAACATCACTCTTGAAGCACCGCCCTCACATTTAGGAATCAACATTAACCATTTATTTAAATTTCTAAGTTCTTTCACCTTGTCTTAAATTTGGCCCAAAACCTCTAAATCCCGTTTACGAATTCCTTGAACTTGTTCAAATTGTTCTCCTCGTATTATTTAATTTAAATCTCTAGGCCTTACAAAACTTATCTTTCATCATAAAATCAACTTTCGTATTTTTTTCGACATACACCCTTGAATATTATTCTCCTAAAAATATTTTACAACAATCTCTAAACTTCCATAACTTTATGCTCTCTCTATCCCTAGTCATTTCCTCGCAACATCTTGTTTAATATCCTTATTAAACACAATTAACTTTTCTTTTCCATTACTAACCTTCTACATAGCCTCAGAGTAAAAGTTTTCCCCAGAATCAATAACCAAGATTTTCTAAGTTCTCAAAACTAGGTTGACCTCTCATATCCTCATTAGTTTTGAATACACCTATAAACTATCTCATAACCCCAAAATTTCTCTAAATATAATTGTTTCCAGATTGGCAGTATACATCTCTTTATTCTATTCGAGACCTTTACCACATTTCTATCTCAAGTTTCCATATGGAACACTCCACATTTGATTTCCTTTAGATTATCATAAAATAACCAGTTACGTCTTCTCTGAGCTACATAATTTACGTCACTTCCTTAACATTTCTCAGACAAAATGTAGCACCCAGTTTTCCAAATGAGGGTAATTTTGAAATTTTGTGTTTATAATTATTTTAATAATGATATTTAATTCATGATATGATTTTTGGTGATTTTAAATTATTTTAAAATTATTTAAATCAATGACTTGTGGTTTTGACGTTTTGCTAGTGAAACCCTAGAGACTGTTTGACCTAGAGCCTAACCATGTGATTATGATATTTTAATGTCATTTTTGGCCTAAGAATATTTTTGCATTTGATCTCTTTGAATTATTTTGATATTATTTTATTATTTATGATATTATTTTGGGATTATTTGAGCCGGGTTCAAATTTCATCTCAATCTGACTTGTAACGGAGACCCGGGGGTAGTTTGACTCTAGTGGGACCCACACACTAGTTAGATATGGCCCACATGATAATAATTTTAGTCCACATGATAGAAATATTTTAGTTAGAGGTTAGACTAATTATTATGGATAAGGTTAGTGTGATTAGAGACCTTAGAATGACTAATTTAGCCCCAACCAATTAGCCCTTTCCTAATACTCATAGAATAGGTTAGTAGGGGCTTTTGGACTTTTTCTAATAGGACAAAACCACCTTTATGGCCAGCCACAATAAGGATAGGGTTGAGCCTCCCATTTGTCATTATCCATCTATTTTTCTCTCTCTTGTTCTTCCCTAAATTCCTAGAGAGCAATCCCTAGCAATTTCTCCACCAAATCCTTCCATTTCACTACCAAATCTTCTTCTTTCCTTCTCCATTCTAGCCAAGGAGGAAGCTACCCAAGTTTGGGAGGATTCGGAGCTCGTTCGTGTCCTTTTGGAATCTCTACGTGTCGGTGTCGCTCCGGAAAGGTTTTTCTTTGATTCGATCTACCGGGAGGTATAAATCCCTTCTCCTTTTCATTTCCTCATGCATATAGGTCTATTTTGAACCAATAGGAATGACCCCCATGGTTGTATCTCCATTTGTGTCCATTTTGTGTCCATTTGAAGGTCATAGGAGTGTCCTTTGTGTTGTGGATGTGTTCATGTTACATATATAGATTTATATATATATATTGTAATGAGAGTGTATCTATATTTATATATGTAATAAATAGTTCATGATGATTATATAATCAAGTTTGTGAGTGTGGTTCCTCATATTATTATTGCTATTATTGTTGTGGATAATTAGGATATATATTGTGTATTCTTTTGGCTCAAACTACCCAAATCCGTCATGATTTTTATCCACGTTTTTAATTTCAGCTCTAACTTAGAAATGTCATAACTTCTAGCTCAAAGCTCGGTTTAATCTCCCGTTTTTTTTAAAAGAAGCGTATTGAAGTTAGCTTTCCAAAAACATGTATTAATAGGCCTAATTCTTTCTATAACTTTCTGAAGATTTATTTGTGTGTCAGCTGTACGAAAGACAAATGCGTTCTCGGTGTTTTCGCGATTCCGAGAGTTTTCGGAAATGAAAACGCTATCCGTTTGAAGTTTTGGAAAGCTAACACATAGATCTATAACATAATTTAATCCTAGATTTTAATTCATGCTGAGATGGTACAGTATTGATTATTAGTAGGAGTTACTATTCGGCATATGTATTTTGTGCACCCTTGTGTGTAATATAATGTTCTATTTAATTTTAACCCATGTTAATGTATATATATTATGTAATTAAATAGAGAATGCAAGCATGAGTAAATGTTTAAATAAATGATGTATGAGGTGTAAGTATCCTATCTAATGTAAGCATGTATAAGTATGGCTTGTAATGAATATGTAGGTTCCATAGTATGTAATATATGGTGCATATAGTGGTGCAAAAGAATAAATGAATGATAAATGAATGCAAGCATGAATGTAATGTAATAATAGTTGTAATATATACAATATACAAGTTAATGAGATGTAATGTTCTATGTTAACACAAATCCTATATTACCTCATGTACCCCTTATACTATGTTGACACTATCACACTTGACACTTTGTTCACTTACACTTTGACACTCTTTGATATGTATACACTATGTATGCCCATTTAACCCTCACTTGCCCCTTTGCTATGTTCACATACACACACATAGCCTCTTACATAAGTATTTATGAATACAGTTAACTTAGCTATGTATGTATATTATATATATGTTAGCATATTGTGTTGTAATATATAAGTTTATATAACCATTTGAAATGCCATGATTATAGACCTAATGTTGAATACCAATATATATATGTGTATATATGTGTAGGCATATATAGCTTAAAGTAATAGATTACCTAGTGTATATCGAATGTGAATTCTTGCCTATTTGAGTATTGAATAATTGCATGCTATATAGAGTTGGGTGTATATTGGCTTGTATAGCCTTGTATTGATGTGTGCTTGCTAGGATAGTCTTGGTTAGGCCTAGTAAGACTTGCTGGGTTAGGACGTGACCTAGTTTGACCTAGTTTGACTAGTGCAGTTGACCAGAGTTGACCAAGGGTTGACTTTGGCCTAGTTTGACCTAGATTCATGTAGAATGCATTGTAGTGCTTTATATTACCCTTCTGGACATATCGTGACTTGTGCTGTTCTAATTAGGAGCCAGAAACCTCTCCTCAGACATTATCTTTACCTTGGACATTCAGATATCAGGCGAGTACATTCTCTGATCATTTCATATCCTGCTTAGAATTATTTCCTGCAGTAGATTACTTTACTTGTACTGTCACGTTGGTCACACGAATTGGTACTATATAGATCCTTACTTGAGATGTTATCCTTAGGGAGCATCGGGTACTCTATGTTCTGTGCGTTTCACTTTCATAGCGTATCATATGCTTTTTGGTTCTTTGATCACTTACGACATGTACCCTCATGATCATAGAGCCTTCCTGGAATCTTACACTGTTGGGTTACCCCCAGAATCCCTATTTTTATGGGACTTATACTGTTGGATTACTCCCAGAATCTCCATTTTTATGGGACTTACACTGTTGGGTTACTCCCAGAATCCCCATTTTTATGGGACTTACACTATTGGGTTACTCCCAGAATCCCCATTTTTATGGGACTTACACTGTTGGGTTATCCCCAGAATCCCTATTTTATGGGACTTACACTGTTGGGTTACCCCCAGAATCCCCATTTTTATGGGACTACTATGTATCACCTTCGGGGTCTACCACCCTTCGGGGGCTTATCACCCTCGGGGTCTATCACCTTCGGGGTCTGCTACATAGCATCATATAACATAATCTGGCTGGATCCTTGTGTATTGATCAGGGGTACGGGGGAGTATTACATGTTCATATTGTACTCTGACTCACTAGTCACTACTAGTTCCCTATGTATAGTAGATATTTCTATTACAGTTCTCTTTCTGTTTACATACTATTTTCTTTCAGTACCTGTATCTTACTTTACTGCATGATTATATTTTCTAACCTGCTATGATCTGTTGAGATGTACTGTACTCGCTCCTGTCCTGACTGGACCTGTTGATAAATTTTACAGATAGCCTGGAGGTTGCCTGCAGCCTAGAGGAGACAGTAGAGGTTGCATAGATAGCTAGGGTTTTTGCTTATAGTTTATTTTCAGTCATCTTGAGTTGTATTTATGGATTACTGTATTTGAGTTTTGAGATGTATTCTGAGTTTGTATCTTAGACACTTAGACTTCTATCTGTTGTATCTCTTTTCGATTTCATGTTTTATCTATCTTCCTTTATGCTCTACCTTAGATGTGATTGAGTTTACATTCGGCTATGTCACCCCCATTCGGGGAGTATAAACTGTTTAGTCTTATACTGTTAGATGCATTGAGACCTAGGACAGCGTTCTACCGCCGACACTGCGGCGTAGGCTGGGCGTTGTTACGTTCTCGTGCCCTAACTCTAGGGTGCGGGTCGTGACACGTTTTTAGTGGTGGTCCATGCAGGTCGAGTTTATGTAGTGGTATTCAAACTTGAGTACCACTACAGCCTGCAGTAGGATTATGATATATTTTGAAGGTACTCAATCACAGTTAGGAACCCTTGAGAGATTCCTGGGACGAACCTTGAGAATCTTATTTTAACTTCTATTTGAAAACTTTCTTTTTCCTTGATTATTTTATCTTTATTTTCTGTTGTTGAATTTGATGGATTATTGTTGAATTTGGGTTTGTATTTATTGATTTTGATGGAAGATTGTTGAATTTTGAATCTTGACGATTAGCTGTAGCATCCGAGTTTGTATTTATATGATTGAAGGATTTTGTTCATTTTTGAGTTTGATGTTCGTTGATAAATTTGATTTAATTTTTGGGTATTTATTGTTGATTTAATTTACTTTTTGGCAAGATGAAATTATATGGGCTAGGTCGTCTATGTTATGGAATCTAGTCTTCTATAGTCACATTAGCCAGCATGGTGAGGACATATAGTCTGACTCTGGATATATTTCTCGGGTGTGGGAATTTATGGTTTTCGCAGCCAAGCTAGCGGCACCGCAAAAATGTTAAATACCATGATTCTAGAGATATGTGCATAAGTCAAGGGCTCTGTGATTATCGTCGCCTTGCTTACTAGTATGACGAGGATTTAGAGTACCATGTTTGTGGATAGACGCATATGATTATCAGATTGTACCTTAAATATTTTCGAACATGTTTTCTCTACCTTGTTTCAGTCCTTCAAAAAAAAGGGAATTATTAATTGTTTTATTTTGTTTTACTTCTCATTATTTAGCTTAGGAGTAACTTTAGCTATTTTATAAACCTTTGTGTAACTTCTTCTATGAATTTCTTCTTAATACAATGAATCGATGATTTTGCTAGACTTTACCTTGGATTTGATATTTTAACTCTGAATTTTAAAATGGTTCCTTCTTTTTAACAGATAAGCAAAATAGATTTTATCGTTATTCCCTTCTTGCTATTATTCTTGTATTAAATAATAATAAATCGTCTTGATTACACCAATCACCTGTTTTGCAATATTGGTAGGAATCTAATGTTGGTCTTGGTATAGAATCTGATTTTTATAATGGGACATGAGAATATATATATATGAATATATATAGTGGATACTTTCCTGACACTTATGCATGCTACACTTGATTTTTACCTATCTAAATAAATATTAATATGTCCTTGATGTTAAATTTTCAAAACTCCAATATTTATGGTTTTCTGCTTTTCCAGTTTAAATTCGTAAGTTAAATATAAATTTCATGTTATTAGTTATGTTTACATCACTGCACATGTATGTCATACCTAGAGTTTCATTTTAAATTTTTTTTTTTTTTGAGTTTTGTGTTTAATTTGTCAAATATGAGACTATGTGCATATTAACCCTTAATACTGGAATTAAATGTTAGTTCAAATTGTTGTTTTAAATGTAATATTTAGAGCTGTGTACATTATTGTTGTAGGGATATAATGTTAGGTTTCATATTCTTACATGATAGGTTGTGATAAACATTGAGTTGGTTTTGATGTTCAAATTTCTCCAAAATCCTGAAAACGGAATATATGTTAACATTTTCACATTGATTTCAAATGTTCAATTTCAGATTTAACATGTAATATTGAACTGTATGCGTAGATAAATGTATGGATAGTATGTTAGGGTTTCATTTCTATCATGTTAGGATGTATTGGGACCGTTGAGATTGGTTGCGATGTTAAAAACCCTAAAATCTGAAACTGTGTTATGTTAATATTGTACTGGTTTAAATGTTAGCATCTTTTCAGATTTTGTATGTAAATGCTGAACTAAAACTGGGTTTAACCTTTCAATACTAAGCTATAACCCTGTACAAGGACACACACACCCTAACTTAGTATACACTGTCATGTAACCTAACCCTTTTTCCCCTCTATGTTATGATTATATATCTAGATAGATATATATAGAGCTTAGGCATACATGTTATAATATATAAATACATAACTAAGTCTCTACCTTTTTATATATATATATATATATATGGTTAGCCATACAAGTTGTGATTAAATAGATTGTATATTGTAGATTGTTAACCCATATGCCATGATTAGTGTAACTTGATAGTTATTGTTTGAAATCCAAATCCTCATATACACTTTCATGTATATTCACGTACACACACGCCTACTATCTAACCATATGAACACGTCCCCATACACACAATGCTAGCTTTTTCCTCTCTAACGCTCTCTCTATATTTATATTGTGATTGGATTTTAATGCAAGTGATTTTCAATTCCTTAATTTTTGAATTTGATTTTATGTACCTTTTTTTTAAATAATTGGTAGTTGTCTTTATTTTATTTTGATAATGACCAATTTTTATATAGGATGGTAGACAGCCCTACAACCTTGATGATTGTTGTTCCCTTACCTTTCCAATTAAGACACCCTAGATTGTTTGTGTATTGATACCATAGTATTGTTTTGACCTAGAATGACCAGTGAACCTAGGTGAGACTTCCAACTGCTATGGTATGCCCTGATCTTGTATACTATTCCTTCAAATTGCATAATTTAGATAAAAAAAATTTAGACCTTAATTGTTAGAAAATAGGGACGTCACTCCATTAGTATCAGTTGTAGATATATATAGGTTAGTCCTTGATGTGGGGATGTGTGTCTATAAACATGTAGCTTAGGAGATTTAGGAGAGATTATAGAATCAGCCTTGATAGGATGTACTAGTCTTTTGGTGAGTATAAATGTGTTATGAGAGATAGGGGCCTATATGTCTTAGTAATGCATCATTCCTATGGTAATAGAATGTATTAATAGATGGTTAATAGGAAGATAATAGTTTGAGCATACCTATAGCCTATGATCAGTTCCTTTTCATCCTTAGTTAAGACCACTTTAAAATAGGTCCAGTCCCTTGGATATAGGTTCCAGTCCATATTTTATTGAAGTTCCATTACCGCCGTACAGCAGAGCAGCAGTATTGGAGGTATTCCTAGATTGACACTATTTAGACGTCCGTTTATTATTCCAGTGTTAGGAAGTGTTACCTTAGATATTGGGTAGGTTAGAGGCTCTAGAAGGAGTACTATCGATCTTAAATTTCGAGGACAAAATTTTTCTAAGGTGGGTAGAGTTGTAGCACCCAGTTTTCCAAATGAGGGTAATTTTGAAATTTTGTGTTTATAATTATTTTAATAATGATATTTAATTCATGATATAATTTTTGGTGATTTTAAATTATTTTAAAATTATTTAAATCAATGACTTGTGGTTTTGACGTTTTGCTAGTGAAACCCTAGAGACTGTTTGACCTAGAGCCTAACCATGTGATTATGATATTTTAATGTCATTTTTGGCCTAAGAATATTTTTGCATTTGACCTCTTTGAATTATTTTGATATTATTTTATTATTTATGATATTGTTTTGGGATTATTTGAGCCGGGTTCAAATTTTATCTCAATCTGACTTGTAACGGGGACCCGGGGGTAGTTTGACTCTAGTGGGACCCACACACTAGTTAGACATGGCCCACATGATATTAATTTTAGTCCACATGATAGAAATATTTTAGTTAGAGGTTAGACTAATTATTATGGATAAGGTTAGTGTGATTAGAGACCTTAGAATGACTAATTTAGCCCCAACCAATTAGCCCTTTCCTAATACTCATAGAATAGGTTAGTAGGGGCTTTTGGACTTTTCCTAATAGGACAAAACTACCTTTATGGCCAGCCACAATAAGGATAGGGTTGAGCCTCCCATTTGTCATTATCCATCTATTTTTCTCTCTCTTGTTCTTCCCCAAATTCCTAGAGAGCAATCCCTAGCAATTTCTCCACCAAATCCTTCCATTTCACCACCAAATCTTCTTCTTTCCTTCTCCATTCTAGCCAAGGAGGAAGCTACCCAAGTTTGGGAGGATTCGGAGCTCGTTCGTGTCCTTTTGGAATCTCTACGTGTCGGTGTCGCTCCGGGAAGGTTTTTCTTCGATTCGATCTACCGGAAGGTATAAATCCCTTCTCCTTTTCATTTCCTCATGCATATAGGTCTATTTTGAACCCATAGGAATGACCCCCATGGTTGTATCTCCATTTGTATCCATTTTGTGTCCATTTGGAGGTCATAGGAGTGTCCTTTGTGTTGTGGATGTGTTCATGTTACATATATAGATTTATATATATATTGTAATGAGAGTGTATCTATATTTATACATGCAATAAATGGTTCATGATGATTATATAATCAAGTTTGTGAGTGTGGTTCCTCATATTATTATTGCTATTATTGTTGTGGATAATTAGGATATATATTGTGTATTCTTTTGGCTCAAACTACCCAAATTCGTCATGATTTTTATCCACGTTTTTAATTTCAGCTCTAACTTAGAAATGTCATAACTTCTAGCTCAAAGCTCGGTTTAATCTCCTGTTTTTTTAAAAGAAGCGTATTGAAGTTAGCTTTCCAAAAACATGTATTAGTAGGCCTAATTCTTTCTGTAACTTTCTAGAGATTTATTTGAGTGTCAGCTGTACGAAAGACAAATGCGTTCTCGGTGTTTTCGCGATTCCGGGAGTTTCCGAAAACGAAAACGTGATCCGTTTAAAGTTTCGGAAATCTAACACATAGATCTATAACATAATTTAATCCTAGATTTTAATTCATGCTGAGATGGTACAGTATTGATTATTAGTAGGAGTTACTATTCGGCATATGCATTTTGTGCACCCTTGTGTGTAATATAATGTTCTATTTGATTTTAACCCATGTTAATGTATATATATTATGTAATTAAATAGAGAATGCAAGCATAAGTAAATATTTAAATAAATGATGTATGAGGTGTAAGTATCCTTTCTAATGTAAGCATGTATAAGTATGGCTTGTAATGAATATGTAGGTTCCATAGTATGTAATGTATGGTGCATATAGTGGTGCAAAAGAATAAATGAATGATAAATGAATGCAAGCATGAATGTAATGTAATAATAGATATAATGTATGCAATATACAAGTTAATGAGATGTAATGTTCTATGTTAACACAAATCCTATATTACCTCATGTACCCCTTATACTATGTTGACACTATCACACTTGACACTTTGTTCACTTACACTTTGACACTCTTTGATATGTATACACTATGTATGCCCATTTAACCCTCACTTGCCCCTTTGCCATATTCACATACACACACATAGCCTCTTACATAAGTATTTATGAATACAGTTAACTTAGCTATGTATGTATATTTTATATATGATAGCATATTGTGTTGTAATATATAAGTTTATATAACCATTTGAAATGTCATGATTATAGACCTAATGTTGAATACCAATATATGCATATGTATATATGTGTAGGCATATATAGCTTAAAGTGATAGATTACCTAGTGTATATCCAATGTGAATTCTTGCCTATTTGAGTATTGAATAATTGCATGCTATATAGATTTGGGTGTATATTGGCTTGTATAGCCTTGTATTGATGTGTGCTTGCTAGGATAGTCTTGGTTAGGCCTAGTAAGACTTGCTGGGTTAGGACATGACCTAGTTTGACCTAGTTTGACTAGTACAGTTGACCAGAGTTGACCAAGGATTGACTTTGGCCTAGTTTGACCTAGATTCATGTAGAATGCATTGTAGTGCTTTATATTACCCTTCTGGACATATCGTGACTTGTGCTGTTCTAATTAGGAGCCAGAAACATCTCCTCGGACAGTATCTTTACCTTGGACATTCAGATATCAGACGAGTACATTCTCTGATCATTTCATATCCTGCTTAGAATTATTTCCTGCAGTAGATTACTTTACTTGTACTGTCACGTTGGTCACACGGATTGGTACTATATGGATCCTTTCTTGAGATGTTATCCTTAGGGAGCATCGGGTACTCTATGTTCTGTGCGTTTTACTTTCATAGCGTATCATATGCTTCTTGGTTCTTTGATCACTTACGACATGTGCCCTCATGATCGTAGAGTCTTCCTGGAATCTTACACTGTTGGGTTACCCCCAGAATCCCCATTTTTATGGGACTTACACTGTTGGGTTACTCCCAGAATCCCCATTTTTATATGACTTACACTATTGGATTACTCCCAGAATCCCTATTTTTATGGGACTTACACTGTTGGGTTACTCCCAGAATCCCCATTTTTATGGGACTTACACTGTTGGGTTATCCCCAGAATCCCTATTTTATGGGACTTACACTGTTGGGTTACCCCCAGAATCCCTATTTTTATGGGACTACTATGTATCACCTTCGCGGTCTACCACCCTTCGGGGTCTATCACCTTCGGGGTCTGCTACATAGCATCATATAACATAACCTGGCTGGATCCTTGTGTATTGATCGGGGGTACGGGGGAGTATTACATGTTCATATTGTACTCTGACTCACTAGTCACTGCTAGTTCCCTATGTATAGTAGATATTTCTATTACAGTTCTCTCTCTGTTTACATACTATTTTCTTTCAGTACCTGTATCTTACTTTACTGCATGATTATATTTTTAACCTGCTATGATCTGTTGAGATGTACTGTACTCGCTCCTGTCCTGACTGGACCTGTTGATAAATTTTACAGATAGCCTGGAGGTTGCCTGCAGCCTAGAGGAGACAGTAGAGGTTGCATAGATAGCTAGGGTTTTTGCTTATAGTTTATTTTCAGTCATCTTGAGTTATATTTATGGATTACTGTATTTGAGTTTTGAGATGTATTCTGAGTTTGTATCTTAGACACTTAGACTTCTATCTGTTGTATCTCTTTTCGATATCATGTTTTATCTATCTTCCTTTATGCTCTACCTTAGATGTGATTGAGTTTACATTCGGCTATGTCATCCCCATTCGGGGAGTATAAACTGTTTAGTCTTATACTGTTAGATGCATTGAGACCTAGGACAGCGTTCTACCGCCGACACTGCGGCGTAGGCTGGGCGTTGTTACGTTCTCGTGCCCTAACTCTAGGGTGCGGGTCGTGACACAAAATGATATAAAGATTCAAGAGTTGTCAAGGTATAGCTGACATAATTATATACGAGACAGGGAATTGATATAATCAGGACAGGTATATAAGACAAGGAATGATGGTAGTAAAAATATTGGCAGGAAAAGAATGATAATAGAATCTGTTCTGCTTATCTATTTAAAAGAGGGACCCATTTTTTTTAAACAAGAATTATAATACCAAATCCAAAAAAAGGCCTAGCAAAATCATAGTTTTATTGAATTAAGAAGAAATAAATTTTTGTAAGAAGTTACACAAGGTTTATAAAAATAGCTAAAGCTACTTCCTAAGTAAACAATGAGAAACAAACAAAACAAAACAACAATAATTCCTTCTCTTCTTTTTTTTTTGAATGACTGAAACAAAATTAGCAAAAACATGTTCGAAAACATTTAAGGTACAATCTGATAATCATATGCGTCTATCCAAAATCATGGTACTCTAAATCCTCGTTATACTAGTGAGCAAGGCTACGATAATCACAAAGTCCTTGACATATGCACATACCTCTAGAATCATGGTATTTAACATTTTCGCGATGCCGCTAGCTTGGCTGCGAAAACCTTAAATTCCCCCACCCGAGAAATATATCCAAAATCAGACTATATGTCCTCACCATGCTGGCTAATGTGACTATAGAAGACAAGATTTCCATAACTTAGATGACCTAGCCCATATAATTTTATCTTGCCAAAAATTAAATTAAATCAACAATGAATACCAAAAAAATCAAATTTATCAACGAACATCAAAATTCAGAAATAAACAAAATCCTTCAAATCATATAACTACAAACTCGGATACTATAGCTAACATCAAGATTCAAATTTCAACAATCTTCATCAAAATCAATAAATACAAACTCAAATTCAATAATAATCCATCAAAATCAAATTCAATAGCAGAAAGTAAAGATAAATCAAATCAAGGAAAAAGAAAAGAGTTTTCAAATCGGAGTTAAACAAGATTCTCAAGGGTCGTCCCAGGAATCTCTCAAGGGATCCTAATTGTGAATGAGTCTTCAAAATATATCCTAATCCTACTACAGGCTGTAGTGGTACTCTAGTTCGAATACCACTACACAAACTCGACCTGCATGGGCCACCACTAAAAACGTGTCACGACCCGCACCCTAGAGTTAGGGCACGAGAACGTAACAACGCCCAGTCTATGCCGCAGTATCGGCGGTAGAACGCTGTCCTAGGTCTCAATGCATCTAACAGTATAAGACTAAATAGTTTATACTCCCCGAATGGGGGTGACATAGCAGAATGTAAACTCAATTACATCTAAGGTAGAGCATAAAGGAAGATAGATAAAACATGAAATCGAAAAGAGATACAACAGATAGAAGTCTAAGTGTCTAAGGTACAAACTCAGAATACATCTCAAAACTCAAATACAGTAATCCATAAAATAAATACAACTCCAGACAACTGAGAATAGCTAACTAAACAACCACTAATGGGTCTCCTCTAGGCTAGCAGGCAATTTCCAAGCTATCTGGAAAATTTGTCAACGTATCCTGTCAGGAAAATGAGCAAGTACAAACACCAACAGCAGTTCCATATGAATTGAGAAATACTATAAGAGACAGTAATAATGAAATACAAGACAAAGATATCGGCGACTTGGGAACCATTTGAAAGTCGAGTTACAACCCTTAAACTAAACAAGGACCGGGGTTGTTACTCTTCTTTCAAACAGAACTTAGTCCCATAACCATGGTACAGTATAAAAACAGGTAGAGCATGTGAGTAATAGAATCATAACATGGTGAGAAGTACAGAAAGTAAAACTGAACTGGAATATAAGATACGCTAATAAATGTAAAAGGTGATTTGAACTATTAGAGCGATATGTGATCGGCTAGGGAAGCAAGAGATGGTTATCCACTTGGCCCGATAATCCGCGGTGACCTTAACGGAGAGACATGCCGTCCAACCTGGATAACTGGCAAGGGGGTATCTGCTACACCCTACGTGAGGTGAGGGTGGCGCTAGCAAAATATAGTTACATGGAGGCTTTGATCACATAACCCCTAATAATTCCCCCATCCCCGAGTAGTATCACGGATCCGGACATGGCACGTCATGACACAAGGTTCGAGAGCAGGGGGCCAGCCCACTCCCAAATCAATGTCTATACAAGTACAGGAACACAGAAATATCTCATACCCATATACCAAAAAAGTCCAGGAATAACATCTCATGACAGGATCCGACGTATACTAGTCCGTGAACCATCGTGTCGAAAATCAAGTAAAACACTACGACTGAATCGGATATAGTAGATATCAAGACAATGAAAACTATCAGTGAACGTACTCGCCTGATATCTGAATGTCCAAGGTAAAGATACTGTCCGAGGAGAGGTGTCTGGCTCCTAATTAGAACAGCACAAGTCACAACATGTCCAGAAGGGTAATATAAAGCACTACAATGCATTCTACATGAATCTAGGTCAAACTAGGCCAAAGTCAACCCTTGGTCAACTCTGGTCAACTGCACTAGTCAAACTAGGTCAAACTAGGTCATGTCCTAACCCAATAAGTCTTACTAGGCCTAACCAAGATTATCTTAGCAAGCACACATCAATACAAGGCTATACAAGCCAACATACACCCAACTCTATATAGCATGCAATTATTCAATACTCAAATAGGCAAGAATTCACATTGGATATACACTAGGTAATCTATTACTTTAAGCTATATATGTCTACACATATATACGCATGCATATATTGGTATTCAACATTAGGTCTATAATCATGGCATTTCAAATGGTTATATAAACTTATATATTACAACACAATATGCTAACATATATATAATATACATACATAGCTAAGTTAACTATATTCATAAATACTTATTTAAGAGGCTATGTGTGTGTATGTGAACATGACAAAGGGGCAAGTGAGGGTTAAATGGGCATACATAGTGTATATATATCAAAGAGTGTCAAAGTGTAAGTGAACAATGTGTCAAGTGTGATAGTGTCAACATAGTGTAAGGGGGTACATGAGGTAATATAGGATTTGTGTTAACATAGAACATTACAACTCATTAACTTGTATATTGCATACATTACATCTATTATTACATTACATTCATGCTTGCATTCATTCATCATTCATTTATTCTCTTGCACCACTATATGCACCATACATTACATACTATGGAACCTACATATTCATTACAAGCCATACTTATACATGCTTACATTAGATAGGATACTTACACCTCATACATCATTTATTTAACCAATTACTCATGCTTGCATTCTCTATTTAATTACATAATGTATATACATTAACATGGATTAAAATCAAATAGAACATTATATTACACACAAGGGTGCACAAAATGCATATGCCGAATAGTAACTCCTACTAATAATCAATACTGTACCATCTCAGCATGAATTAAAATTTAGGATTAATGTATGTTATAGATCTATGTGTTAGCTTTCTGAAACTTCAAACGAATCGCGTTTTCGTTTCCGAAAACTCCCGGAATCACGAAAACACTGAGAACGCGTTTGTCTTTCGTACAGCTGACACTCAAATAATTCTCCAGAACGTTAAAGAAAGAATTAGGCCTATTAATACATGTTTTTGGAAAGCTAACTTCAATACGCTTCTTTTAAAAAAAATATGAGATTAAACCGAGCTTTGAGCTAGAAGTTATGACATTTCTAAGTTAGGGCTGAAATTAAAAACGTGGATAAAAATCATGACGGATTTTGGTAGTTTGAGACAAAAGAAGACAAGTATATAACATAATATATCAAGAACTCACTCTCTACACTAATATATATATATGAGACACTATAGAACACATCTTCAATACAAAAATATGAGATTAAACATGTAATAATTCATTCATACAAAACAACAATACATAGTGTGTCCAAATTTGGGATTTTCCCACATGGACACAACCACAACACAAAGGACACTCCTATGACCTCCAAATGGACACGAAATGGACACAAATGGAGACACAACCATGGGGGTCATTCCTATGGGTTAAAAATAGACCTATATGCATGAAAAAATGAAAAGGAGAAGGGATTTATACCTCCCGGTAGATCGAATCGAAGAAAAGCCTTCCCGGAGCGACACCGACACGTAGAGATTCCAAAAGGACACGAACGAGCTCCGAATCCTCCCAAACTTGGGTAGCTTCCTCCTTGGCTAGAATGGAGAAGGAAAGAAGAAGATTTGGTGGCGAAATGGAAGGATTTGGTAGAGAAATTGCTAGGGATTGCTCTCTAAGAATTTGGGGAAGAACAAGAGAGAGAGAGTGTGGATGAGAATAATGAAATGAACTTGAGCCTATCCTCTCCCAAAGTGGCTGGCCATATGGGGCTATTTGTCCTATTATGGCAAGGTCCAAAATGCCCCCACTAACCTATTCTATGAGTATTAGGAAAGGGCTAATTGGTTGGGGCTAAATTAGTCATTCTAAAGTCTCTAATCACACTAACCTTATCCATAATAATTAATCTAACCTCTAACTAAAATATTTCTATCATGTGGACTAAAATTAATATCATGTGGGCCATGCCTAACTAGTGTGTGGGTCCCACTAGAGTCAAACTAACCCCGGGTCCCCGTTTCAAGTCGGATTGAGTTGAAATTCGAACCCGACTCAAATAACCCCAAAACAATATCATAAATAATAAAATAATATCAAAATAATTCAAAGAGGTCAAATGCAAAAAATATCCTTAGGCCAAAAATGACATTAAAAAATCATAATCACATGGTTAGGCTCTAGGTCAAACAGTCTCTAGGGTTTCACTAGCAAAACGTCAAAACCACAAGTCATTGATTTAAATAATTTTAAAATGATTTAAAATCACCAAAAATCATATCATGAATTAAATATCATTATTAAAATAATTATAAATACAAAATTTCAAAATTACCCTCATTTGGGAAACTGGGTGCTACACAGATACTGTCCATTGCTTCACGCCCAGCCACACGTGTCCACGTGCTCTGTGCACTGAGCACGAGCACGCTGGTAGCAGGGGAAGGCTACCCCCGCGCGCGCGTGGTGCACCCTGCGTGTGCACGTGTCCAAAGCGACACGACATGACACAGAAAATACCCCAGTCGACCATAAACGTGTAAGCCACCTCAAAACTCAACTTCCTATTCAACCACTTTTCTAAATATCGATCGAAATTCCCACTGTGGCATTTCGTCGAACACCTGCTCCCTACACTGATATGTGTCCGATACGGACACGTACAGGACACAAAATTGGACAAACTCTATTCCTACAGAACCAGTACACCTAGGGCTAGGTATTTATGCAAAGAAATCCTAATTTTAATGGTGGAAAAGAAATATACCTATGTGTGTTCTTCAACACAAAAGTTTCTTCAAAAGGAATCTCCAAAAGCCACCTAACTTCTCCAAATTGATTCAATCCTGTGATTTGTCTCTACAAATAGTAGGAGAACAGTGATTAGAATATTATGGAAGAAATTCCAATGAAAATAGAGCTCTATTGACTAATCTATGGAGAAAAGAAGTGTAGGCTCACATTGTTCTTAAGAAAAATGATGAACTATTGAAAAGAGGCACAACTTCCTAAAATGATACTATATAGGCAAGGGGGGTCTTGGCTGGCCACTTCAGCTAGGGTTAGGGTTTTTAGGTTGCATCTAAGGGCTAGCAATAAATTAAGGCTAATTAGTGGCCTAAAATCTAGGGCTCTTTCCTAGTTAAGTTGCAACCACTCTACTTAGCTAAACATGACTCAACCCACTATCCCATACTAACTAATTCTCAATGTGGCTAACTAGGCTAGCTATGTCTAATCGTGGTTAGGTCCAATCTAGGTTAGGCTAACCAAAACCACATAGCAATAAATAAACTAGTATTTAAATCACACCATTCAAATAAATTATTTTAAATTCCTAATAAAATATATTAAATTCAATTTATTCAAAAAAATGACAAAAATACCCTCAAACTAGAATGTGGTAGTGACAATATCAGCAGTGTACATATACTGTATGTATGGGTGAGTTAGTGATACCCACCTGGGTGTTTGTCTTGTAAGGGATTTATGTGTGAAGTTAATCTAGGTGGCTATCCACCTGTTTGTTCAAGGGAATAGGGTGTTAGCCTATGATGTGAGGCTACACACCAGGGAATCAATATTAAGGGTGAGTTTAGTTGTTAGCAACAGTCATATACTATATGGTATTAGATATAAATATATAAGGGTTCACCTATATACTAGCTAGATAGGTTATGATTTCAATATCTAACGTGAGATATTACTTATAAGTTTTAGATTATAGGATATATATATCATATGTATCTATATGTCTATACATGTAAATATGGGCATATATCAAGTATTTTCTAGACTATAGGATTTTATGGGGTTAATATAGGTATGTTATGACTTGAATTAGGATAGCCTAACCTAGATTTGACTAGGGCTTGACCATGTTGACCTAGTTAGACCTAGAATTGACCAAGTGACCAAAAGTCAACATTGAGTTAATATGTGACCATTTGACCTTAGAAGTTGACTATGGTTTACTTAGTTAAGGTATGGTTATGTTATACCTTAGTATACCTTATCCTATACGTGTGTTAGCCTATAGAATAACTTAGAATGGACTCACTAAGCCTAAACATGACTTATAAACTTGAGTTTGACTAAACCTAGACTAGTTGACCTAACTCGACTAGAGTTTGAACTTGTTGACTAGATTGTTGACTAGAGTTGACCAAGTATTGACTTTAGCCTAGAACGACCTAGAAATCATGTAGATGAATTATACACTTCATTTATAACCCCTTTGTATACATCATGACTTGTGTTGCTCTATATAGGACTCAAATACCTCATTTCGGACATTATATTCTCATAGACATTCAGATCGCAGGTGAGTACATTCTCTGATCGTTTTATACTTGTCAGGACTTATATTCTTGCTCTAGATTACTTTACTTGATGCTATCACGACTGTTATCACGGATTGGTACTATATGGATCTTTTCTTGCGATGTTATCTCCCTTGTGTTCATCCAATATATATTATGATGTGCATTTTACGAAAATATTGTATTTATTGTACACTCCTATTTATGTATACTCATAGTACATCTTGTACTCTCATGATCACATGATTCTCATGGAAAAACTATTGTATAGGTAATGAAACTTGACTGGATCATTGTGTATTGATTGGGAAGGGTGAGTAGGAAATAGTTATGTGATCAAATCCCCTATTGTATAAAATATTGTATATGTCCATTATGCCCACACGTATAATGGAGTCCCATTTTATTGTATAACCTAACCTATTTACATAACCATATTATGCTCTAAATCACAAGTCACTTACAGTTCTTACTTATCATGTATATATTTCTAGTTTACAAATATCTCTCATTTTTATGTACATCTTCTTACAATTCATGTATCTTGCTCTTTTGCATGCTTTATATTTTCTGACATGATATGAACTGCGTGAGATGTATTGTGCTCGCTCCTATCCTGACTGCACCTGTTAAGAATATTATAGATGATACTGAGGACTTCTGTCCAACCTATTATGGAGCCCATCTAGACGACACCTATAAGTTGGACCCACAGGAGGATCCATCTCTAGCTGAAGACGACATCCCTACTGCTTAGACTAGATTAGCTAGGCTTTATCTTATTTTCATTATGTTAATTGTATTGACTTTAGAGTTGTATTATTTCTAGATGTTTGTGATGTTGTGTCGTTTAGACACTTAGACTTCCTTCTGTTTGTATGTTCTCTTTTGAGATTTTATATCTATAATATCGTGCTATTTCTATCTTTAGATTATGATTGAGTTGTACCTTCTGTAATTTGTCCTCCGTACGGAGAGTATATCATATTGTATTTAGTTGTGATAGTGACCTAGAATAGTGTTCTACCGCCGACACTGCGGTGTAGGCTGGGCGTACCCACTTCTCGTGCCCCTACACTGGGTACGGGTCGTGACAAATATCCCGCTAATACAAGTACTGAATATAAATGAAATAAAATAAGATAAATAGGTTCAGATGTCTACTAACTAGGTAATGACATCAAAACAAGAGTAAGGACCCTACATGGATCAAGTGAATTCCACAAGAAAATTTATGTTCTCCACTACAACTCCTGCCCATCTGTGATTGCCTGAACCATACACCTCAGGGTAATCCTCCTCTCCTATACTTGGCAAGATACCCACGGCCACCAGATCGTTACAGCGGCCGCCACGTGGGTGATGTGGAAAAATTACAACAAGACGAGATATGAAGGCCACCAATACTCTTCTGATCAGATCATTCGGGAAGTCTTCCGTCAGTGCCATAAGCGGAGCAAGCTTTGCTACCACACTCCGAGTTCGTTTGGGGCCTCTTCCCTCCCTTAGATCCTCCTAGTGGAGATCCTTCCTTCCCTCTTCATTCCTTTTTGATGGTATACTTGTATAGGCTTTGTCATTTTGAGTCTTGTATACTTGGCCAGGCTTCGGCATTTTGTGCCTTTTCAATAAATGGAGAGGGGTTTCTCTTAAAAAAAAAATATACATGTGTGTGTGTGTGTGTGTGTGTGTGTGTATATATATATATATATATATATATATATATTATATATATATATATATATTTATATTTATATATATATATATATATATATATATGTATATATATGTATATATTTATATATATATATATGTATATATGTATATAAAAAAAAAATGTATATATATATTCATGTCAGTCAGATTCGGATGCGAGGTGTACTACCTAGGCGGCGGCAGAAGCAACAGTTGTAAGCCGATCGGTGGTCCTCCGATCCAACCCTCTTATGACT
This sequence comes from Iris pallida, assembly GCA_029216955.1. Lineage (NCBI taxonomy): Eukaryota > Viridiplantae > Streptophyta > Magnoliopsida > Asparagales > Iridaceae > Iris > Iris pallida. Next base: position 43,357,077 of record JANAVB010040818.1, read on the forward strand.
CCTTGCCTGCTGTAGTCGACGGAGCCATAATCTGGGCATCCGAGACGATTGACAACCGAGAGGTGGTATTTGCACATTCGACATTTGAACATATGGCTTCTGATGAAGGAGTCGGATGACAAAAAGAAGAAGAACTCCAACAAATGGGTGAAACAATATGTCATAGATTTGACCTATGCGTTTGAACATTTTGGTCCTTTTATAAAGGCACAACCACTAACAACTGACCACGATGGGAGGATCGTGATATCCTGGGGACGAGGAAGGATACTTTACTACCATCCTCGGACAGGAAGCTTCGACAAGCATGAACTAGATGCGCCTCATGTCGATGGCACTGAGGAGCACTCCACTTCTTACACTGAAAGTGGTCGGGCCATGGCCGAGCTAGGCTTTGCAGATCAGCTCAGTAGCTAGCGTTCAATATTGGTGAAAATCTCAAACTTACTTAAGTTAGTGTTTTGAAACTTTCCAATGATTGTGCTCCTCTTTCTTTCTTCCATGTAACAGACAGTGCAACTGCTAAACAATATTTCTAGTGAATTTTCTTCTTCCACCGAAAAAAATAAAATATATATATATATATATATATATATATATATATATATATATTTATATAAATATAAATATATATATATATATATATATATATATATATATATATATATATATACACATATATAAAAAAAAAATATATATATATATATATATATATATAGGTGGGTGGCTTTGCTGAACTTGCCTCAACTTGGCCTTCACATTAATAACTGGATGTTTTTATTGCATTGCATAAGCTTAATAATAAAAAGGACGAACCAACATAGCTAAGAAAAATTTATTAAGTTGCTTGTAGAAGCATGAAAATAAGCTTTGCAGTAACAGAAGCACAGATGACAGCAGTCGCTTCATATAGTTCACAAAAGTGCAGAAGACAATAGTTGTTTTAAAGCGCAGCAGGTAACAAGTCGTAGGAGACATACCAAGCGGGTGCATAAAAAAAAGTTATTTATTAAAATCATGTCTACAAAGATCTATTGCAGATTCTTCATGATTACATATAAAGGCTAAACACCTAAATTCTACAAACGTGTAATCTTCGAAAAGTGTGCAGCCCCCCAAAATTGCAGTAGTGTCAGAACGAATCACTTTTTTTATTAGAACGAGCCACTTCTTAGTCAGACGCGGAGGAACTCCAATATGGCTAATGAAGCAGCTATTGGCCCGAACGAAGAACGTAGCTCCTGTTCAAAGCACTACTCGTGGCTCTTCCAATATAACAGGGTGCTCAACCCCACTCCAATATGGCTAATGAAGCCATTATTGAGTGGAGCAGAGAACAACTTGTGATTTTTCGGATTGGCAATCAATCCAAACCTGGTAGCTTGGATCTCGAAGACCTCCAAGATGTTGTTCAGGTTTGAAATCCTTATGCCAAACGCTTAAGTGCATCTCAAAACACAGTAGTTGTTCTTCTACAAGGCTACAGCTTCTTAGAACAAAGAGATCTATAACCAGCAGTCGACATGTATAAGGCCAATGGCCGTTCCGGTCGAGCATGATGGTGGTAATGCTAAGAGCAATGGACATGGCTCCTCGAAAAAGCTTCCCTTTATATAGGCTATGAGCGGTCCAACCCACGCGCCACGTGTCAATCGGTCAAATGTCCCCGAATTAATGGGATGAACCTAGAACTCAGCATAATGAATCTCATTTAATAGGTTCATTTAACTGAATCCTAGACCACACTCTTCGGAATTCCCAAAAGACATCAACAATTAATAACGCATTGACTCAAAGGCAGTCATTAAATCGTAAAACGCTCTCAGAATGTCCTTGGTCACTTCTTAAAAGCGCAATGGCTTCACAAGAGCTCTCAGAAAGTCCTTCGTCACTTTATACAAGCACAACAGCTTCACAAGAGCTCTCAGAAAGTCCTTGGTCGCTTCACAAAAGTGCAGTGGCTTCACAAGAGCCCTCAGAAAGTCCTTCGTCACTTCATAAAAGCGTAGTGGATTCACAAGAGCTCTCAGAAAGTCCTTCATTGCTTCGTAAAAGTGCAGTGGCCTTACAAATCCCCACACACAGTCTTCTCGTCGCCCAAAAGTGCAATGACTCCGTTCTTTTCAAAAAATAATCTCCTCGTTGCCCAAAAGAGTAGTGACTCCATTGTCTTCGAAACACAGTCTCCTCGTCGTCTAAAAGTGTAGTGACTCTGTTGTCTTCGAAATACAGTCTCATCGTCGCCCAAAAGTGTAGTGACTCCGTTGGCTTCGAAACACAGTTTCCTCCTCGCCCAAAAGTGTCGTGACTCTATTATCTTAGAAACGCAGTCTCCTCGTCGTCCTAAAAGAACAGTAACTCTGTTGTCGTTGACGCACAGTCTCCTCATCTCCCAGATGCACAGTAACATCGAAGCCTGACCACAAGCACAGTTCGTATAGATGCGCAGCTCTATGAGGTGGCATTGTTCTGCGTGGTCAGCCTGGCATTCATATTATTTGAGATATGATCCATTGGTTTCTTTAAACCGTCACTCCTAAAGATAAGAACAAAGTTTGGTTCTATTGATAGAAGAAATATTCAACCGGTTTGTTTAGACCGTCGCTCCAAAGGTAAGAACGGAGTTTGGTTTTGTTGATAAGGGCAGTATCTAATTGGTTTGTTTAAACCGCTGCGCTTAAGATAAGGATAAAATCTGACTTCATCCTATCAAGATTATCGAGCAATAAATGCACGCCATGTGTCGTTTATTCAGTTATGTTGATAACTACCTGAGATCTTGATAGAAAAGAGTCTCATCGTCCGCCATGTGTCAGCTCAATAGTAGCTCTCACCATGCAATCATGATGGATTCTCGTATATCTCCACGCACAGCACTCCTGCGTGCCGAAAAAATTCTTACGCACATTGTATATGTGCCCGCCTATAAATAGAAAGAGTTTATCTTCGATCAAGAGACTTCGACAACTTCGGTGTCTTCTTGATTGGCAATCCAGAGTTCCACTCACAAGTACCAGAAAGTCAGCGCAAGTTCAACTCGTCGTCAGATCATCAATGGAGTAAAGGAGCCGCTGCAGTGCTCGATCTCCACCATCACACTTTTCCAGAATTTTTGTACTTAGATCTCCTTTTTAGGAATCCTTTGTACTCTTTTACACGTTTAATATACAAAAAGTTTGTTCAACCTTTTATCATGGCAAATAAGATGGCAACTCTGCTGGAGACATACTTCTACTCCAACGAAAAGGTGGTGTGAGCCCCTAAACCAAATTAATATTATTATTGTTATTATGATTAGATTACCACATTTACTACCGTTACTAGTACCGTTTGTAACGCCCCAGTACCAAAATACGTAGGACTAGGAACGTAGACATGCCAGCTGTATACATACGGAGTATACTCCAATATACGAAATCCTCGTATATATACATAAGCTGTAAATGCAATAAAACTAAGGCTAACTAATCTCATCCACAAAATAAAAGAGTAAAAGATATCATATAATCAACTATGAATTGTCATTGGTACATGTAGTTGGGCGGAGACAAATCCATTACCAACTATGAAAAAAAATACATAACAAAAAATAGTTCGACGGGCGAAGCGAAGACGATCAAAGTGCAATCATCCTCGAAGAAGTAAAGATGATCATGGCCATGGCTAAAAAACCTGCGAAAGATAAGAGCACACACCTAACGAGATAACCAGGTCCTCAGAGGGACGTAACAAGACACATAATATCATGCCAATAAAACTGAATATAAATTTCTCAAATAAATAAGTCAATTGAATTATAACATGGTCCAATACACACCATTGAACTAGCGTAACATCCCCCCAACCAAACAAGGACAGGAGATGGTAAACTAATTCACGATGACGTATCTTTCCATGCTATGACCAATATGGTATCCGTACCCCTACAAGGTTTAACACCTTCTCATCGAAGTAGTAAGCCACACCTACAACCAAACAAGGATAGGGTGTGGCTAACTAATCCGCGATAATTTATTGTTCCAAGCCACGGTCAGATACAAATATCCAAACCAAGAGTACTCATACCTAACGGATAAGGGCGCCTAACCAAATCTAAGTGAATACAGTTTTAAGAACAGTTCATGGTCGCATGACTACCGGGTCAAGTTAAGAAAATACCAATACAGTACAGTACCTCAATAGCGAGTCATAACACCATATACTAATCCTCAGAATCGAGCGAGTCTACAACATATAGTCTACCTATCGTTCCTCAGTAGCGAGTGAGTCTACGATAGAAAGGGTGGTAGTCAACTTCTAATCATGTTCTCCTCGCCCAATGCCAACTCATAACTGCTAAGTCTTCTAGCATGCAATTCTATTAGAAGTTATTTCCTAACATACGACTTATACGTACTGGTGGCCAGCCAATTATGCATGTGCGAGTCCTATATGTGACTCACAACAACGTGGTATAAATGTGTCAAGGCCTATGAATGCAACACACAAGGTGGTCCCTTAAATCTAAGTTTAATGTGTAAAAAAAATAATACATAGCAGAAAATATAACTAAACAGTAAGTTTTAACAGGTTATGCCATGCATCACAGTTTATTTTACATAAAAATAATAATGAATAATACATGAAATATGAGCTAAAATAAATAAACAGCAAATGGTAAGGTGTCTTACCTGGTAGTACGTCTGGTGTGCTGCAATGATCAATGTGGCACGAACTGCAACTTCGGGAAACAACTACACAAGGTGACCTCTGTTGGTGGCACGGACAGTTACATTGGTTCCAGAAGGGTCAAATTAGTTAGGGTTGACATAATGAGGTACATAATCGGTAACAGAATAGAAATAATGAGATTAGTCACGGGCAGGAGAAAAATCGAAGGAAGTTTGGAAAAATAATATACATACGGTTTTTAAAAGATATTCATAATACTAAAAACTAGTTTTTCATGAGTCAAATTATTCATAGATAAAATACTTAAAGTAAAGAAAATCGTTGTTGACAAAATTTATAAGTTGTCAAAAATATGATTTGAGATAGAGAAAGTATATTTTTTTGTTAAAAATAATTTTAGACTAAAACTAAATTTTGCAAGATAGCAAATTTATAATTCAAAGAGCTATAGATGAATTAACTGGTAATAATATTTTTTCATAATTATTTTTCTATACTTATTTTATAAAATTACCAAAAATATTACTACTAATATTAATTATGACAAAATATTACAATACCCTATATATTAAGTCATAACAATAGTACTAAAAGCATCAAAAGTCTTTAAATAAGACAAAAAAAATATTAAGAAAACATTAAATATCTTATATTATTTGACTCTGATAGCTGTAAAGGTTTAATGGAAAAAGAAGGAAGAGTTAAAAAGGGACAAGAGGAAACTGGAGAAGGAGAAGGAGGCGGAGAGGCGATCGAGAGGGAGGGAGCGGCGCTGGTCTCGGCTGGCACGGTCTGGAGAATGCGACGGTGCGCGGCCAACCTCGACACGACGGATGGCGATGGCGAGAGGGGAAGGAAGGGTGGTGAGAGCGGCTCGAGACGGCTCCGGCTGGGTCGATTGGCGAAGCCGAGGGGAGACGCTGGTAGCGGGGCGGGCTCGCCGCTCCGGCGGTTGTGCCGGGGCGTGGACAAGGCTGCCAGCGCAGAGCTGTTTGCTCCTGCGGCGCAAATCGGGAGGGGATGTGCTCATCAGATCCGTCGGTGGTGGCGGAGCACACCGGCGATGTGCGGTGCTCTGGAGGCCGCGACGGCACGGGAAGATAGGTGACGTACCGCGGCGCTGGAGCCCGACTGGGGACTCTGAGTCGGGGGATCCAGCTGACGCGACAGCGGCAACCAAGTCGTGGCATCGAGGCGACGGAGGTAAGCAATAGTTAGGGTTTATTTCTCTCAGTTTTTTTCTCTTTTGGGGGTTTTGCAATTCTCGACGGTGGAGGTGGCAGATAGTGGTGATGACAGTGACGGTGGTGGTGTGGTTTGTAGCTGTGGTCTCGGTGATGGCTGTGATGATTGATAGAGGTGTTGGTGTTTGTTGATGGTGGCGTGATGTTGACGATGGGTTGACAGACGGTCGGGAAGAGATGGGGCTGGAATTGGTGGTGGAACGGTGGTCGTGGGTTATGGGGGTCGGTAGTGACGGGGCAGTGGGTGTGTCGCTGGTGAAGGTCCGGTAACTTGGGGTTAGGGACAAGTACGAACTAGGTGGCCGGGGCTATGTCTGGACGACGACTGGGTTATTGGCTAGTCGGGAAAAGGGTGTTCGGGTGGTGATGATGTTGACAAGGGGTGGTGATGTGGATGAGCGTGGTGCGGTGGGGAGTCTCTGGGTAGTGGTTTAGTCCAGGTAGGAGATGGCCGGGTTAGGTTAGGTTTTGATATACCGTGTCGGAGTTATCGACATAGAGAAATAAATGTATGTGTTAAAATAATGGAATAAGAAGGTCACCCAGGGTCGGACCCGAGGCCAATTACGGCTAACACGGAAAGGATTGGACACCGACACGACGCACTCACTTTTGTGGTAGAAATTTGTGGAGAAAATAATAGATGAAAAACTTATGGAGGCTCCCCTATTTATAGGGTTGAGGTAATCCTTAGAATATAAGGATTTAGATTATTTAAACCCAAAAATAGATAATTCGCTACTTAATTTAAATCAAATTTAAATCGATTCAATCAATAATAATCCAAATCAAATTCTAATTTAAATCTAGGTAATCTAAAATTAATTAAATATAATTTCTATCTTTAAATTTAAACTATTTAAATCAAATCCATAAAATCTAATCAAAGATTTAAATTGCCACAAAAATTTTAAAATATATTATCTAAAAATACATATAATAATAATTTCAAAAATTACATTATTATTCAAAATAAACTAATAAAATATTTATGAAATATATGTATGCACGGAGAATTTTATTTATTATTAATAACTGTTATAACGAAAGGCTTTTATAATTAAAATAGCAAACTTAGAAAAATTTGGTACGATAGCAAGAATAATTTTTTTATATATTATTTTGAAACTATAAAAATAGAAAAATATTTTTCTAAAAAAAATATGTACGCTCGCACATATTCACACTCGTCGAGCAATTATGAAAAACGAAATTGAGCGCGCGACGTACAATGCAACTAAGCGACGTACAAATACAAAATAATAATCAATACCAAAAAAATAGTAGAAAATTAGGAGTTTTATATCCTACCCAACTTAAAAGAATTTTGTCATCGAAATTAAGAATTAGTAGGGGGGTGAAAAGGCACAAAGGGATAGCGATGAGGAAAAATCAATTCACAACGTTCAACCAAAGGATGCATTAGGGAATCGTGATTTAGATAAATACAAAAATAATCGTAGAAATGCAAGAATGAAAAATGATCAAGGGTCTTAATCAAGATAACTTGCAATAGGGAATGGTATGGTATCAAGAGAAAATAAATTTAAGACCTTCAAGATATGGTTTCTTGGGAGTAGGTTGAGGGCACGATTAGGAGAATGATTAGATTCACTCCTAATTTAAGTGCTTAGGAGGTCGTGATAGTAAATATAGGGCCGAGGAAAAGAACGAGCAGTTTAGGACGAAGGTATAGCAACTTTGAGTGGTAATGGTCATAAGTGATAGGGCAGCTAGAGGAGTTTTCAAGTACAAGCATCTTCGCCCTTCTAAAATAGGTGAAGGCGAAAGCAAGATAGAGTTCAAATACGATATTATCGAATACGAATACGTGGTTCAAAGGTGACCGAATAAAAAAAATTCAAGGCAGTCGTGGAGGAGACTCTAGAGGCCAAGTCTAACTATGTCTATATCCACGTAGAACGATATACAAAAGCGAACCAAAGTGCACTTGGTTGATCAGACCATCATGCACCAGTTCTGATTAGACAATATGTTAGTGAGCGGCCGCTCAATAGCATATGCCTTGATCAAGCTCGATAAAGAATTAGCTTGCAAAAACTAGGCTTCATTAGCATCATTAGACTAGATAGTAAAAACATAAGCACATGAGGTTTTAGGTTAAAAAGAAAGCAGAATTAGTTTAAACTCCTTACGATTCTAAGTCATATCCTGTATTGGTCTCTATACAGTCGTCCTATAATCTTCTTGTCTAAGTCCTTGGTTGGCTAGATAGGTTAGGATCATCTAAATTTGTCACGACCCGCACCCACTGTAAGGGTACGAGTCCGTAACAACGCCCAACCTACGTCGCAGTGTCGGCAGTAGAACGCTGTCCTAGGTCAATCATCTAACAAAGTATAAGGTACCTGTACAGTATATACACTCCGAATGGAGGTGACATAGCAGAATACTGTCTCAATCACATCTAAAGGTAGAATATAGCACGATAGAAAGACAGAGAAATCCTCACTGAGGTACAATAAATATAAAATAACATAAGTCTCAACATCTCTAAAATATACAACTCTGAAAATAAGGACAACAACTAAACATGAAAAGAAGGAATAGTCTAAGCTATCTACACTATACAAGATATCGTCCTCAGCAGCTGCCTGAACCTCTCCAGGGGTCCAGGTCGCAAGTGTCATCTAGGAAAGCTCTAAAGTAAGGGGTGCCGGGTTCCTTATCATCCTCTGTAAAATTTTCAACCCCAGTCAGGACGGGAGCGAGTACAGTACATCTCACGCAGTTCATATAATGACTGTAATAAAATTCAAGCAATAGAGTAAAATACATGAAACGCTGAAAAGTATAACTGAGTAAAAAGAAGACTGTAATGAAATATCTACTATAAGTAAAGAGCTATAGTGAACTAGTGATTTAGAGTACAAGCTAGACATGTGAACGGCTTGATAATAAACATGAAAGGTCGTACATGGCTACACTACTTTGAAAATTATCCACATGACTATTTATACTCCCCCGTATCCCAATCAATACACAAGGATCCGTTCAAGTTATGTTATTGTACATGATATTCACATGGGGGCCCATAAATGGGTGTACATGAATATAAACATGGGAGCTCCGTGATCATGAGAGTACATGAATCACGAGAGTGCACATGTAAGGTGAAAGCACAAGAGTACATGATGAAAGTGAAACGCACATGACATGATGTATCTGACGCTCCCGAGGGGGATAACATCACATGAAAAGATCCATATAGTACTAATCCGTGTTTCCATCGTGTCAGCATTAAGTAAAATAATCTAGAGCAAGAAAATACCCCTAGCAAGTATGAAACGGTCAGAGAATGTACTCGCCTGATATCCTGGATGTCCAGAAGAAAATACTGCCTGAGGAGTGGTGTCTGGCTCCTAATCAGAACAGCACAAGTCATAACATGTCTAAAATGATAATAAGATGCAATTCAATGCATTCTACATGAATCTAGGTCAATCTATACCAAAGTCAACTCTTGGTCAACTTTGGTCAACCCTAGAAGTCAAACTAGGTCAACCAAGTCTATACTAGTCTAACTAGTCTATTCTAGGGCTAATCAAGACTAAACAAGTCTAACTAAACTCTCACTTGGCAAACAGACACACCATAGACCAATACCATATATATATATATATATATATATATATATATATATATATATATATCTACATATACAAATAGAATATGCATATCACATTTTGCTATTACACATTGCATTTCCATATATCCTACTCTACCATTCACACATTCACATTAGATTAGGCATTGCTATATATAGCTATAGGCATTGATGTTAGTGCACATGTAAGGGGTGTGTGTGTGTCTACTGTTCATGCATGTGTGTGTGGGAATACATGAAGGGAACTCAGAAAACAGTGTGTGCCACAGGAATATATATATGCTACATATGTGTAAGTGACAGTAAAATTGTAAAACATGGTGTATATGTGACTGAGCTTCTCAGAAAAATATGTGAACAGAAATATGTATGTGTGTGTGTTAGCAGAAATTTAGAAAACAGTGTAGTGTTCCAGAAAATAGAGTGTGTGTGCCAGTGTATATGTGTGATGTGCTCATAGGAACATATGGTGTGTACTGCTGTGTTCATGTGTTCTCAGATATTGGAAGAATACTCAGGTTATTGAAACAACCATTCAACCACCCATTGAGTTCAGTCATGGCTGACATTTAACAGTTAACTTCATTGAATATCATTCCATTGCAGTTCATAACGAGATGAATGAAATCTCGGGTATAGGAATTAGCATTGATTAAGTAAAGGAACCCAATTCAGTTTTCGAAATCCAACAATACACATAGAACTCTCAGTTGACAGGAAATAGAAGAACTACTTAATAGTTCAAAACAAATGAAATCCAACATTCAGACAGTTAGCCATATTACAAGACTCAATTCGAATCCCAGTTTACTCCCCACATGAAACCAACCTCCCCAACACATAAACTCCTACATAACATGTGTAAAATATGTGTGAGTTATAATTGAAACTGGAATCTAACATTCGAATAAAGCATAAATTGTGATACTACATGGTGTCAGGAAATAGAAATCATTTCATGGTTCAACCAAACTGAGAGTTCAATCCACATCAGGATGTCTAGTGTTCAACAAATTAAAAATACAAATAATACATGGCATTAACAGGAAATATTACTGAAGGAAACAATCAGTGTATAAGTGAATGGATATTGGTTTAAATCTCAGGAAATTGACAGTTTGAACAATTGCAAGTTCAACATTTCGAAACCCAACTCATAACAATATTCCATTTAATGATCAAGGACCTATCCTAGCATGTAAAATTAACTAACAGAGATTAGGGAATATGTTAGGACATTAATTTAGCATTTAATCATAACTAAACATATAATTAAATAACAGGAAGCAAAGGGGGAACAGTGTACTCACTGATACTTAAGTATCAGTCGATTGGCATTTCCCAATCCACATACCATTTAACAATTCATGATGAACATTAGGTAGATAATTAATGGGGTATATTAGTAGGTGTCACTCACACAAAATGGTGTCCTAAAACAGGACACAACGTGTCCAAAACCAACTCACACTCACGCATGAGACTGGCACGAATTCGTGTGACCAGTACATTTGTCCAAATGCACTCGACGCACATCCGTTGGACACGAAACTTTGGGGATGACACGACAGTCATTGCCCCTTACTCCATGTCCAAACACACGTATCCACGTGCTCTGTGGACTGAGCACGAGCACGCTGGTAGCAGGGAAATGCTACCCACACGCACGCGTGGTGCACCCCGCGAGTACACGTGTCCAAAGCGACACGATGACACAAGTAACACCTCAGTCGAGCAAAAATACGTAAGCCACAGCCAAACACAATTTCCTATTCAAACACAATCTGAAAACAGTAAAGGAAAACCTATTGAGGCATTAGGTCGAACACCTAGGAGACCTACTGATACGTGTCTGATACGGACATGTATCCGACACAGGTTCGGGTCAGCTCCTACCCGAGGCTAGAGGGGACCTAGGGCTATGCATCCATGATGATAAACCAATAGTGTAAATGGAGATTGAGGGACTTACCAATGGGTGTCTCGAGCTCAAAATTGTCAAAGTGCACTCCCTTTTCATTTTAGCTCGAGCACAAGATGATCCCCAAATTAGTATTCTACCTGTATGGACTGTATCGCTCCAGTCCCAAATTACGTAGGACTAGGAACGTAGACATGCCAGCTGTATTCATACGAAGTATACTCCAATATATGGATACCTTGTATGATTACATAAGCTGTAAAATGCGGTAGAACCATAATTAATCTCATCCACGCAATTAAATGAATAAAAGACATCATATAAAGAAAATGAATTGTCTTGATACAATATGTTGGGCGGAGACAAATCCACTACCAACAAAATAAAGAAAAGTACATAGAAATAAAATGAGTGGCGAACGAAGCGAAGACGATCCAAAATGCAATCATCCTCGAAGAAGTAGCGATGAACACGGCTAGAGCTAGAACACCTGCAAAAGACAATAGCGCACACCTGGCAAGACAACCAGGTCCTCAGAGGGACGTAACAAGACACATAATATCATGCCATAAACTGAATAAAGTTAGCTCAACAGAAAAGTATATGTGACTACACAAATAATGGTCCTTAACCATTCTATATGTTAATACATTTTGAAGACAATGTTCCACATAAGGGCCCTCGAAGCTAGAAACACGGCACGTTAGCGTTTCAACCAAGTCACTAGTGGCGTCTAGAAAAAAGTAAATGCACGGCCCATTAGCACTCGAACGAGAACTAAGGGGCGTCTAGAGAAAAATAAATGCACGGCCACTAGCTTCTTGGGTGAGTCACTAACGGCAGCTAGAGGAAAGTAATTGCACGGTACATTTGTGTTTCAACCGATGTACTAGTGGCATTCAGAGAAAAGTAAATAAATGCACGGCCACTAGTCTCTCGACTGAGTCACAAATGGCATCCAGAGAAAAGTAAAGGTGTGAAAGCCCATGCGCCTAACAACTATCTCCGCCCTCCCCATGTACTACTCGTGCTGAATCCACATCACGACATTCCTAATAACTGCTAAGTCGCTAAGTCTTCTAGACAACCATAACTATTTAGCAGTTATTTCCTATCGTACGGCATGTACACATCGATGGCCAGTCGATACATACGTCCGAGATCTATATGAGACTCGTGTCTCGTGATACACAAGTGTCGGGCCAATGAATGCGACATAAACAAAGGTGGTGCCTTAACTCTAAGCCATATGCAACTAAAATATAATAATTTGCAAGTACAATTTATATTTTCTAGAATAAGTAAAAACATGCAAGATATTGAGCAAGAAATTTAAACAGTGAAGGCAAGGTGTCTTGCCTGGTAGAGCGCCTGGTGTACTGCGATGATCAAGCTGGCATGAACTGCGACTTCGGCACAACAACTATACAAGGTGACCTTGGATGGTGGCACAGACAGTTCCATCGGGTCCAGGACGGTCAAATTGGTTAGGGTTGACATAAGGTATGCTTCAATTGGCGAGGAAGTAGGAATAAGGGAATTGGTCATGGAAAGGAGAGAAATCAAAGAAGAAGAATGGATAATGATGGTAATGATATATATGTGGTTTTAGAGAACTATTTATAACACTTGAGAAAGAAAAATAATTGCACTAGTTAAAATAGTTTTTAGGTAAATATTTATAACCCTTGAAAAATATATATTAGCAAAAATAGTTTTTTTAGATAAATAATTAAAAAAATATAAGAATTAATTTGCAAAAACTTTTTAAGTTTGTCAAATATGATATTTGATGAAAACTATTATATTAGAAAAATATTTTAAAATAATACTAGAAATTTCAAGACTTCTAGACCAGAAATAAACATATGGAAGAGCCAACATTTTAATCATATAAAATTTGGAAAATATTTAGCTTATATATTTTATTTGGTAATTTAAATCGTAAAAATATCCATAATACACATATAGTTTTAAAATACTAAAAAAAAAAAATAACTATTCTAATAAAATAAGCACAAATCATAGTTTACTAGTCCTCAACTGTTTATACTAATAATCAATAAAATAAACCATTATCTAATAATAATAATAATATAATAATAATAATAATAATAATAATAATAATAATAATAATAAATAAACATCTAATAATAATGATAATAACAATAATAATAGAAATAATGATAATATTAATAATAATAATAATAAATATAATAATAATATAATAATAATAATAATAATAATAATAATAATAATAATAATAATAATAATAATAATAATAATAATAATGATAATAAAATCGGCACTGAAGTTCTCCTCTTGAGAACAGTGAAAAAAATCAAAAAAAATCATAAAGAAAGAAGAAAGAAAAGACAGGAGCAAGGAGAGAGAGAAACTGGGAGGAAGAGCGAGAGATAGGAGCTAGAGGGAGAGAGAGAGGAGAGGCGGTAGGAACGAGGGGTTCGTCGCCGAAAAATGGGGAGCGACGAGGAATGGGAGGCTCGGCGCGCTGGGGAGTAGATCGAGTGGGAGGGGCGGTCGACGCGCGGTGGCACGCACGGGGGCGGTTGTTCGTGGGAAGATCGGTGAGTGGTGGAGCGCGGCGGCGACATGGAGGTCAGGGCAGCGGGAGGCAGGTTTCCGGCGGTGGAGGCGGGACGTGGCTCGGGAGGTCGTCGGTGGGCAAGGCGGAGGAAGGGGGACGGGTTTCAGGCGGAGCGGCGCTGGGTGTAGTCTCCGGCGCCAGATCCAGGCGGTGGCGGCCGGTGGTTGCTCGGGAAGGGGAGAGGGACGGCGAGTGGTCGCTCGGCGCCGGGCGGTGCTACGAACTGGCGCGGCGGAGCAGCCTGTGTTCGCGAAGACGGAGGTTTGGGGCATAGGCAGGCGGCACCGACGGGGGAGATACGGATCCAGCCGGCGGTCCAACGGCGTTCGCCGAGGTCACAGGATAGGTATTCTCGGTTTCCCTTGTCTCGAGTATTGGTAATTTTCTTTTTGGGGTTTCAATCGGATGTTGATGCCGACAATGGTGGTGGTAGAGTATTACGGCCGGGTTGCTGACATTGGCCGGTGGCAGTGGAGGCTTGGTAGGGTTGACGTGTTACTGGCGGTGGTGTTTTAGATGTTCTGCGGGTTGGTGATCGGTGGGATGATGGGGAGACGCTGGACGGCGATGGGGGTGGTAATGGTGGTGGCTGGATTGGGGCTTGTGGAGAGGTGGTGGGGCACTCGCCGGGATCGAGGTTGTGGGTTCTCTAGAGTTAGGTTTTTGGGTTAGGACTAGGGTTTTGAGTTTAGATGAGTCGTGTCGGGTGTGTCCGACACGACGGGGACGGAGGTTCGGATCTGTCGGACCCGGGGTGGAGGACTGTATTTGTATATTGAAACACATAGTGGATGGGACACGGACACGGTCATGGACACGATGTACTCACTTTGTGGTGGAAAAATTTGGAGAATAGAATTCACGGATGAGTACCTGCCTATTTATAGGATGTGGGAATTCCCGTTTGGATAGGATTAGGAATATTTCAAATTCCAATAGATAATTCAATCTATAATTTAAATTAATTTAATAAATCTAAATCCAAATCCAAATCTAATTTTAAATCAAATAAATTTTTATGCTTTAGTTTAAAATCAACAACATAATTCAAACTCCATATATAGATATTAGTTTACTCTATAAAAAAGAAATCCAAATATTAAATCAATATTTAAATGGCTACAATAACTTCCAAATATATTTTTCAAATTACCAATAATAATAATTTAGAAAATAATAAATATTTTTAAATGTCTTTTTGAATAATAAACTATTAGTATTAATAAATCTCGAAAATTACATTTTTATTAAAAATAGACTAATAAATAATTTCGAAATATATGTATGCACGAATTTAAATTCTTTTGGCTTAAAAATCAATTGAGAAAATTAAAATTCCAAATATCTAATCTATTTAAATAATTCCAAAAATTGAATCAAGATTTAAATTGCCAAAATATTTTCAAAATATATTTTCCAAAAATGCTATTATAATAATTTCGAAAATACATTATTATTTAAAAATAACTAATAAAATATTATGAATTATATATATGCAAGCACGAGTATTATTTATGCTTTTCTAGTATACAATAGGAATATCATTCACCATTAATAACTGCATAATGAAGGCTTCTAGTAACTAAAATAACAACTTGAAAATGATAGCAAAATAATTTTTATATATATTATTTTGAAACTATAAATAACAAATAAAATATTTTTTAAAAAAATATGTATGCTCGCACATATTCGCACTCGTCGAGCAATTTTGAAAAACGAACTTCCGCACACGACGTACAACACGACTACGTGACGTACAATACAAATTTTTATATCTGCACCAAAATCGAAAAAAAATATAGTAGAAATTTTGGGGTTTTACATGGACAGCAAGAGGGTGATGGTTAGGTCATAATGCAAGAAGTTTGGTTGAAAAAGGATGATGAATGGAGAAGTTATGGAGAAATGAAGTTGATCTCATCTTGTTCTTGAAAAGAGAGAGAATGAACAAAGAGGCAATAATTTGGGAGGGATTAAATAGGCTCACCTAGGGTTTTGGACTGGCCACTTCTCGAATTTTGGGATCCCATCCAATGGTCACCCTCACATCATGTCAAATCGATGGCTAGGATGGAACCTAGGTTTCAATGCTACTCTCAACTAACTATAACTAGCTAATCTAACTTGATCATTCTAACCAATGACTAGTCATGACTAATCCAAGCTAACTAACCCTAGTCTAGGCCATGTCTAATCTGGGTTAGGGCTAAACTTCTAGGTTAAGGACTACATAACACATAGCAATAGTTAATTAATAATAAATTCACATGCATCCCAATAAATTCTAATAAATTCTATTAAATTCAAATAATTCGAATTGACCAAAATACCCCTAGGCTAAAAATGATAAATGAAACACCCTAATCACATGGCTAGGCTCTAGGTCAAGCTGTCTCTAGGGTTACACTAGCAAGACACCCAAATCACCAGTCATTGATTTTAAATAGTTTAAAAATGATTAAAAATCACCAAAAATCATAATATAAAATAAATATCAATAAATAATAATTATAATTACAAAATTTCAAAATTACCCTCATCTGGAAAACTGGGTGTTACAATCCTACCCCCTAGAAAAATTTCGTCCTCGAAATTAAAATGTTTATACTCCTTCTAGGTCAAACCCCCACAATCAAAGTCTCAGAACTTAAACAAATCATACGATTTAAAGGATGATATACAGGGTCATGGCATACGGTGGTATTGAAAGTCTCATCTAGGTATACTAGTCATGCTAAACCAAAACGGTCATAGCGTACTAAAACATACAAGCAATCAGGGGTATTAAACTAGAAAAGATACAGAAATAACAAATCATCAAAACTGTAAGACAGTCTACCATCCCATATGAAAACCGGTACTTATCAAAAAAAAAATAATAAAGATAACTACCAATTATCTATAAGGGGTACTATTCAAAGAAGAAAAAAAATCACAATCAAAAGTTAAAGAATGAAAGTCAATTGCATTGAAATCCAATCACAATATATATATAGTGAGAAAGAGCGTTAGAGAGGGAAAAGCTAGCATTATGTAAAGGTTATGTGGTTCGTGTGTGTATGGGTGTATGTGGACATGTTCATATGGTTAGATAGTAGGCATGTCACTACAAAAATATGGCAAATTAGCGACCAACCTAGCGACTGACAGTAGTTAGTCGCTAGACCAGCGACTAAATAGCGACTGAAAATCTACGAATTCGTAATCCAATTCACTGAATGTTGATTTTTTGTCGCTAAAACGTCGGAGCTATCTAATATTATTAATAGCGACTGATTATTTTCCGTCGGTAATTAGTCGATGTTTTGAATTTCTAAATATTGAGTATCCAGCTACTTAAATTTTCGTCGCTGGGCTATCAGTAGCAGCAAAATTTTCAATTCTGGATATTTGATCCCTCCAAATATTTCTAATATTTTTTGTTTCCTCCCAAAATTTAGCGGTTACTCTTCAACTGATCAACTCCAAACCCTACTACTTCTCCCATCCTCTCCCTCCTCCAATCCCTCCTCCGCCGAACTACAATCACCATCTCCTCCTCCTCAAACCTCAACTCCACGTCCACCACCACCAACACCAAATAAACCTACCTATCAAACACCATACAAACCCACTTCTGCCGCTACCTCGCCCGCAGGTCCCTCTCCGAACACTCCAAACCCACTGCCTCTCTCCCTATCTCTTTCTCTCTTCTTTTCCTTTTTCTTTAATTAAAAGCTTTTGTTCCTCATCCGACGAATGCTCTTCTCCACTCCCAATTAAAAAACAAAAACCCTAAAAGAAGAACTTTTTTCCTTCCTCCTCTCGATCAATTCTACTGCTCAAGTAAGGATTCGCGAACTCTTCTCTATTTGATTTTTTTGGGGATTTTTTGTGTAAGTTTTTCTCGTTAGGGTTTTGTGGAGGCTGAGAGAAAAATGGAATGGATTCGTCGTCGAGCCAGCCGGATTTCGATTACTTGTTCAAGCTGCTGATGATTGGCGACTCGGGCGTCGGGAAGAGCAGCCTTCTCCTCAGATTCACTTCCGACTCCTTCGAAGACCTCTCCCCCACCATCGTTAAAATAACATTTTTGACTCAATTTTTGCTGCTAGATATACTTGTTACGAACCAGTACTAGATTGTTGTTTGCAAATTTGTGATATGTGGTGTCGAATTACCGATATGTTCAATGATAGGTTCCCCTTTCCAATTTGGCCATGGATTGGAGAGGATCGAATCATAGGAATCCAAGATCAACTCTATAGCAGCAAGAATTAGGGAAGAACATTAAACTTCTTTATTGACTTCTTGAAAATTGATTACAAGGAATTGGAATACAATGCTAAAAGGAAGAAGAAAACTAAAACTAAGAAGCTAAGTAAATTCATACATTATCCATGCCTCTCTCTCATCTAGTATTCTCTATTTATAGAGTACTAATTCCCTGCATTCTATTTGCAGGTGGTTACAAGTTGGTGCTAACCGATCCAGATGGCAAGAGCCTGACTGGGAATGACAGTTAGAGAGCTAATTGTACTCTGTCAGTTGCGCAGTTGGGTCTGATACCCGGATACTCTGATATCTTTGTATTATTATGGGTTACAGGTTCTAAGGGATAGCTCCCGAATCATCAGTATTCCTTACAGACTTCTGATACTCTTCACACTGGATTGAGTGTGTCCTTCATCGCACTCTACTGGCTAGTTGAGAAGGGTACGTATCAACTACCCTCCTTTAAATTGACCTTGTCCCAAGGTCAAAGAAGGAATAATGTTGATCCGTGGATCTCATATGGTTACCACCGGTTCTTCTAACACACTCTTTTGATGGCATGAATACTTGTAGGCTTCAATACAACGAAGTTTTATCATCTCTGCACAAAGTTCTATTGTCTGACTAGCTAGCATATATGCCTTTGGTGTTGACATTGTTGTAGGAGAAGAAACGTTCTTTCCACGAACATGACTCTCTTCAACTTCAATAGTCAATTTGTCTTTATTAAACAAATTTATAGCAATTTCCTCAAAGAACTCATCTATAACTTTCAATAGAGTTTTTGTTTACACACGGTCTCTTTCCTGGTTGATCGCTGCTGACCTTTCTGCCTTTACATCCTCATCAGATATCCCTAGCTCTGCATTAATTTCTGCATTTGTCTTCTCTTGTGGTATTGAGCAATCAGCAAATGCCTTGATCGTGCGGTCCTTACAAATCCATTTGCAGTTTGTGTCTTCTATGGCATTTGCAAGTTCAACCGATATGCAATGCCATTTCTGGCAATCATCACAGGACACCCATGCAAGCTTTGGTGATGAAGACTGCTCCTCCAAACTGTTACCTTCTTTTGGTGGCAGTTGTTCACCTACAACTACAGTAACTAAGCCGGGCGCCTCCCCAAAAACAACTTTGCTTCCAGCATCAGTATTACTGTTAAACTGAGTTGAGATAGCCATTACCAGCTTTATTTTTCCTGAAGATAAGCTTATACCATCACTAGCATCCTCACTTGCCATAAGGGCAACACCTAACATAGGATGACAGACATCAGAGTCTGGTGATGTGCCAGCCTCTAACGAGCTCATATAGTTAATTGTTTCCACCAACATTTCTGGACCTACTTGAGGAGAAACCCTTTGCCATTTGCCAACAGTGTTGTCAATAGATATTTTCTGCATCAGAGTGCTATCCAAGTCCTTGTTTCCAATTTGTGAAGGAGGACTTTGCCTTAGACTTTGTATTCCTTGGTAATCTATCACAGTATACCCATGACTGCGTCCTACATGGAAATCCATACCTTCGAGACCCTTCATACGCTCTTTGGTGGCGCTCCGACGATCCTCCGGTGATCCCTGCCGGTAACTCCGGTTGCTCGAGCTATTCTCTCGAGGAAGAAGCTCTGATACCAATTGATAGGTTCCCCCTTCCAATTTGGCCATGGATTGGAGAGGATCGAATCATAGGAATCCAAGATCAACTCTATAGCAGCAAGAATTGGGGAAGAACAGTAAACTTCTTTATTGACTTCTTGAAAATTGATTACAAGGAATTGGAATACAATGCTAAAAGGAAGAAGAAAACTAAAACTAAGAAGATAAGTAAATTCATACATTATCCATGCCTCTCTCTCATCTAGTATTCTCTATTTATAGAGTACTAATTCCCTGCATTCTATTTGCAGGTGGATACAAGTTGGTGCTAACTGATCCAGATTGCAAGAGCCTGACTGGGAATGACAGTTAGAGAGCTAATTGTACTCTATCAGTTGAGCAGTTGGGTCTGATACCCGGATACTCTGATATCTTCGTATTATTATGGGTTGCAGGTTCCAAGGGATAGCTCCCAAATCATCAGTATTCCTTACAGACTTCTGATACTCTTTACACTGGATTGAGTATGTCCTTCCTTGCACTCTACTGGCTAGTTGAGAAGGGTACGTATCATTCAAAGCACGAGAGCAGTGGTTACCAAAACCCAATATCAATCTAGCAAAAGGAATGCTCCCCGACCCCGACACGTACAATCCTAGAGGTAGACATGTCCCTTAACGGTACGGAATGGAAGAAAAGGATTCAACTTGCCGGCCCAAAAGAACGGGATAAAGGCTTTCTTTTGTTGTTGTTGTTGTAATCATAGTGCTAAGATGCTATTCCTTTGGAGGAGTGGAAATGCCAACAACAGACTCTTGTTTGAAGCGATTTATTTCAGTTCATCTACAGAGGGGCATTATTTGCTTCTTTGTTTGCATGATAGGTTAGTCTAAGCCTAACCCTTCCAACAAGGCCTCCCAAATCTCCATGGACCACCTCTCCCAGCTGGACTCCATCCAGGTCTAGATTTCGATCTTTGTTTTGGTATTGGGGTTGGTTTTTTATAGTTGTAGTGGTTCTATTTTTATGCAGAGTAGCGACCCGATGATCCGCAAAGAGAAGCAGTTGAATGGGAATGAGGAGAACGGGGCTGTCAGGTGTGGGAGGAGAGGTACAAGAGTGAGATTTCCTGAGCATGAGAATGGAGGTGAGGTGTTCGATGAATTGTCCGAGAGGGTTTGTATGAGGCGAATATTGGCCTTGCAATGGATATCACAGGCACATAGGTATAGTTTTGTGTTCCTTCATATTCACTTTTTTTTTATACTTTTGTTGTCCTTTTATTTTTACCATTACCCTGTATTTGTTGTCATTTGGTTTGTGTTCTCCTCAAGAATGTATTGTTCTCATTTACCATAAAGACATTTAACTACTGTTTTGCTTGTATTATAGTATAATGAAAGTGATCTTATCTATTCTTTCCAACTTAAGCTATCTAGTATATACAAATCCTTATGTCAAAGTGTCACAAACTGAAGATATTGACAAGTTGAAAATTAATATCATTGCTTTGATACTACATGCATGAACAATCTAGCCAATGTGTCAAGTTAAGAGCAAAGTAGTGGGCATGTGATAAAAATCTCCTCTTCAGAAAAGATAATATTTTACTACAAAAATATGGAACAATCATATTGCTTCTGTTTACCTAGACCCAATAATTAGCTTGGAAACATCCTTTGAAGAACTAACCAGTGCCAATTCTTATCTACTTTCAGGTGGAGAGAAAAATAGACCTCATCTATTTAAGGCTTGTTTTTTTTTTTAGTTTTAAGTTTTTTAAATGCATCAATTTAAGTTTTTTTAAACACCAATTGCAGACTTTTTTCTTCAATTTAAGTCTAATATTGAGTTCTAAAGCTGCTGATGTTATCTGCTGTGGTGTAAATTGCTCTCTTTTACACTATTGTTACTCTTAAGTTTACTTTTCTTATGCTTGGTCTTGTGCCTAATGTTAGCTAACATGTTATGCGATGGTCGATGGAGCTCCTGAAAGCTTTAGAGAGAGTGGAATTAAGCAAGGTAAATATTTGTCATATTTGGACTCGTGTCTGGATGAATAATAAGGCTTGCTGTGTTAATGTTATGGTGCTGGAAAATTTTGGAGAGCTTCCTTCTCTGTTTGTTGGACAAATATTTGTCTTATTTGGACTCGTGTCTGGATGAATAATAAGAAGGCTACAAAATTAAACAAAAAATGGTGATAACCATTTATTACTGTAACTTGGTAGTTTTCTTGACTTTTATCGATTTACTCCTGTCCGTCGGTATATTATAATTTTGATGGAGTAGTTTGTTGGATATCCTACACTGATGTGTTTGAACTTACTATTACTAATTAGAGACAGGAGGAAGAGTTTTAGGATTGAAGGAAAGCCCAAAGATGTGTATTTTTATCCCCTTATTTTCCCTCATAAGGGCTTGTACCAACTGGAATTACTTGTAGTCTTACCATAAAGATTTTATGGTTTGCTTCACAACAACTTTAAGCTTATGCTGTACAACAATAGCATGAGAGCATTTATACCAAAATGTTGTACCATTATGAATCCTCATCTTCCATTCCCCCCTGTCGAGGACCATCTCCTCTCTAAAATCCTTATATACTATGCTCTATTAACCTAAAGTGCTTTGCAGTTACTGACGAAATATTTTCCATATCTCATTTCAGATTGTTGTTTCTCTGGTTCTATATTTGAAGCTGAGTAGAGAACAAGGTACAGAGGAAAGGAGTTTAGAAGGAATAAAGATTCTTGGCCTACCAAAGCAAGGAGCTCGTCTTTGTGAAGCCGCTGCATCTTAGGATACGATTCGACTGCCTTGACCACCCAAACGCCACAACACAGAACGAAACTATTTTGACCGATACTGTCTTGGAGGTTAATATATCTTTAGATTGATCAGCAAATACATATATTTGTTATATGTTTCCCTCAGTCAGAAATCAAGGGCATGAAGCTAAGAAGATATTTACATCAGTTTGATTTTAGATACTAGTGCAGAACTGTAGAATCTCTTCTCCGTGCGACCTTGGTGTATTTGGACACTTCTTTATCAGCAAATACAGATTGCGCAGATAATTATATATTGGATATTACATTTGTTTTGATTTCATATGCTTTTGTATCACCAGAGACATTAGTTTGTATTTGGATGGACATGACTGTAATATATAATTATTAGTTTCTTTGTTTCTGTACTTTATTTGTGTTATTATTACTATTTTAGTTATTATTGTGTGCACCGTATGTAAGCGTGTTGTGGATTGGTTTATATTACTGGTAATCTATCATAACCAAAAAAGAAAATAATAATAATTTAGTGAAGGATGAGCGATGACAAGCTGGCGGCTAAAGACTGAAATATAATAAACAAGCGACTAACCAGCGACTAACTAGCGACTAAATTATCCGTCGCTAATGAAGTATCAGAGGTACTAAGAGTATCAGACACCGTCGCTTGTTAGTCGATAGTTAGTCGCTAATGTAGCGACATTTTTAATAGTCGATAGTCGCTAAATATTAGTCGCTATTTTCGTTGCTAGTTAGTTGGTAGACCGACGAACTAGCGACGAAATATAAATAGCGACTTTGCATTCAGCGACGAAATTTTTTCCTCGGTGGTTAGTCGCTATTTCTTATTAGCGACGGAAATGGCCATTGTAGCGACTAAAATTTCAGTCGCTATTTTGTTATTTTTTTGTAGTGTGTATATGAAATATACATGAAAGTGTATATGAGGATTTGGGTTTCAAAATAATAGCTATCCAGTTATACTACTCATGGCATATTGGTTAACAATCTACAATGCATAACCTATTTACTCATAGCATGCATGGCTAACCATATATATATATATATATATATATATATATATATATATATATATATATATATATAAAGAGGTAAATAGGTTATGCATTGTAGAGATTTAGTTATGTATCTATATACATTATAACATGTATGCATAAACTTTATATATATCTATATAGATATATGAACATAACATAGAGATGAAGGGTCAGGTTTACATGGTAGTGTATACTAAGTTAGGGTGTGCGTGTCCTTGTACAGGGTTATAGCTTTAGTATTGAAAGGTTAAACCCAGTTTTAGTTCAGCATTTACATACAAAATCTGAAAATAAACTAACATTTAAACCAGTATAATATTAACATAATGCAGTTTCAGATTTTTGGGGTTTGAAACATCACAACCAACTCAGTGCTCCCAACACATCCTAACATGATAGAGATGAAATCTAACATACTATCCATACATTTAGCTATACATACTGTTCAATATTACATATTAAATCTGAAATTGAACTAAACATTTAAAATCAATGTGAAAATGTTAACATGTATTCAGTTTTAGGATTTTGGAGAAATTCGAACAACAAACCAACCCAATGTTCATCACAACCACAACCTAACATGTGAGAGTATGAACCCAAACATTATATCCCTACATACAACAATGTATACAGCTCTAAATATTATATTTAAAAAAACGAAAAATTGAACTAAACATTTGGAATCCAGTATTAAGGGTTAATATGCACATAGTCTCAGATTTGACAAGTTCAAACACAAAACTCAACCAATTTCTTTAAGAATTGAAACCTTGTGTATAAGATACATGTGCAGTGATGTAATAAAACTAATAACATAAAATTTATATTTAATTTACGAATTTAAACTGAAAAAAATAGAGAAATAGTCTCTGATACTGTACTGTATCAGAAATATTGGGGTTTTGAGAATTTATACATCAACAATATTAATATGTATTTAGATAAGTTGGTAATCTAAATATAGCATGCATACGTATCAAGCAAGTATCTGTGTCCACTATATATATTCTCATGTTCCAATATAAAAATTAAATTCTATATCAAGACCAACATTTAGATTCCTACCAAGATTGCAAAGCAGGTGATTGATGTAATCAAGACAGTTTTATTATTATTATTATTTAATACAAGAAAAATAGCAAGAAGGAAATAACGATAAAATCTGTTCTGCTTATCTGTTTAAAAGACGGAACCGTTTTGAAACCAGAGCTATAATATCAAATCCAAGATAAGGTCTAGCAAAATCATCGATTCATTATATTAAGAAGAAATTCATAACAAGAAGTTACACAAGGTTTATAATACAGCTAAAGCTATTCCTAAGTTAAATAATGAGAAACAAAATAAACAAAATAATTTTTTTTTATTTTTTTTGAAAGACTGAACAAAAGTAGAGAAAACTTGTTCAAGAGTATTTAAGGTACAATCTGATAATCATATGTGTCTATCCAAAATCATGGTGCTCCAAATTCTCGTCATACTAGTAAGCAAAGATACGATAATCACAGAGTCCTTGACTAAGGTACATACCTTTAGGTTCATGGTATTTAAAAATTCCGCATTGTCGTATGCGACGGCGAAAACCTTAAATTTCCACACCCGAGAAATACGCCTAAAATCTGACTATATGTCCTCACTATGCCAGCTAACATGACTATCGAAGATTATAGATCCCATAACTGAGGTGACCTAGCCCATATGATTTTTTTCTCAGAAAAAAATAAACATAACACAGGAACAACAGAACAAATTGATCAGTCAACAAGGAACAGATGAAATCGAATCTCAAGATAGTTATAAGAGGCATTTATGGAAATGGAATCGAGAAGATCGGAATCCTGCAGCAAGATCTCTAATGTCTTGTGCATCCTCGACTATCCTGGCGAAAGCTCGCCCTTGCTGGTTTCCTCTGGCCTACTGTTGATGCTGCAGGTACGTCTGCTGCTGAGAGAAATCAGAAAAGACGGGAAAAAGGTCTCTGTACAGGCGAAGGTGTACCTCCAACGTAGCAGAAACGCCAACCTGAGTCGGCACAACAGGAGCTGCAGTCTCGAGCCCCTAATGAACAGGACGAGAGGTGGCCAGCCTCTCGATAGTATCCCCCGAACCGGAGCGATGAGATCGTGTCTTCATAACCATCATGAAGGCAGATCAAAACAAGAAGCAATTTCTGAGAATGAAGCAAAAATTCAAAAGGAAACAGTTTATATTCAAGGGAAGTTAATAAGCAACAATTAGATAAAAGGAATCTGATTAAGAATTTTCCTAGTATGATTGAGTACCTTCAAAATATCCTAATCCTACTGCAGGCTGTAGTAATACTCTAGTTCAAATACCACTACATAAACTCGACCTGCATGGACCACCACTAAAAATGTGTTACGACCCGCACCACTGTGAGGGTACGAGTACGTAACAGCGCCCAGCCTATGCCGCAGTGTCGACGGTAGAACAATGTCCTAGGTCAATCATCTAACAAAGTATAAGGTACCTGTACTGTATATACACTCCGAATGGAGGTGACATAGCAGAATACAGTCTCAATCACATCTAAAAGTAGAATATGGCACGATAGAAAGACAGAGAAATCCTCACTGAGGTACAACAAATATGAAATAATATAAGTCTCAACATCTCTAAAATATACAACTCTGAAAATAAAGACAACAGCTAAACATGAAAAGAAGGAACAGTCTAAGCTATGTACACTATACAAGGTATCGTCCTCAACAGCTGCCTGAACCTCTCCAGGGGTCCAGGTCGCAAGTGTCATCTAGGAAAGCTCCAAAGTAAGGGGTGCCGGGTTCCTCATCATCCTCTGTAAAAATTTTAACAGGTCCAGTCAGGACGGGAGCGAGCACAGTACATCTCACGCAGTTCATATAATGACAGGAATAAAATACAAGCAATAGAGTAAAATACATGAAACGCTGAAGAGTATACCTGAGTAAAAAAAAGACTGTAATGAAATATCTACTATAAGTAAAGAGCTATAGTGAACTAGTAATTTAGAGTACAAGCTAGACATGTGAACGGCTTGATAATAAATATGAGAGGTCGTACATGGCTACACTACTTTGGAAATTGTCCACATGACTATTTATACTCCCCCGTACCCCAATCAATACACAAGGATCCGTTCAAGTTATGTTATTGTACATAATATTCACATGGAGGCCCATAAATGGGTGTACATGAATATAAACATGGGGGCTCCGTGATCATAAGAGTATATGAATCACGAGAGTGCACATGTAAGGTAAAAGCACAATAGTACATGATGAAAGTGAAACGCACATGACATGATGTATCTGATGCTCCCGAGGGGGATAACATCGCATGAAAAGATCCATATAGTACTAATCCGTGTTTCCATCGTGTCAGCATCAAGTAAAATAATCTAGAGCAAAAAAATACTCCAAGCAAGTATGAAACGGTCAGAGAATGTACTCGCCTGATATCCTGGATGTCCAGAAGAAAATACTGCCTAAGGAGTGGTGTCTGGCTCCTAATCAGAACAACACAAGTCGCAACATGTCTAAAATGATAATAAGATGCAATTCAATGCATTCTACATGAATCTAGGTCAATCTAGACCAAAGTCAACTCTTGGCCAACTCTGGTCAACCCTAGAAGTCAAACTAGGTCAACCAAGTCTATACTAGTCTATTCTTGGTCTAATCAAGACTAAACAAGTCTAACTAAACTCTCACTAGGCAAACAGACACACCATAGACCAATACCATATATATATATATATATATATATATATATATATATATATATATATATAATATATTTATATATATCTACATATACAAATAGAATATGCATATCACATTTAGCTATTTCACATTGCATTTCCATATATCCTACTCTACCATTCACACATTCACATTAGATTAGGCATTGCTATATATAGCTATAGGCATTGGTGTTAGTGCACATGTAAGGTGTGTGTGTGTCTACTGTTCATGCATGTGTGTGTGGGAATACATGAAGGGAACTCAGAAAATAGTGTGTGCCACAGGAATATATATATATGCTACATATGTGGAAGTGACAGTGAAATTGTAAAATATGGTGTGTATGTGACTGAGCTTCTCAGGAAAATGTGTGAACTGAAACATGTATGTGTGTGTGTGTTAGCAGGAATTTAGAAAATAGTGTAGTGTTCCAGGAAATAGAGTGTGTGTGTGTGATGTGCTCATAGGAACATAGGGTGTGTGCTGCTGTGTTCATGTGTTCTCAGATATTGGAAGAATACTCTGGTTATTGAAATAACCAATCAACCACCCATTCAGTTCAGTCATGGCTAACATTTAACAGTTAACTTCATTGAATATCATTCCATTACAGTTCATAAAGGGATGAATGAAATCTCCGGTATAGGAATTAGCATTGATTAAGTAAAGGAACCCAATTTAGTTTTCGAAATCCAATAATACACATAGAACTCTCAGTTGACAGGAAATAGAAGAACTACTTGACAGTTCAAAACAAATGAAATCCAACATTCAGACAGTTAGCCATATTACAAGACTCAATTCGAATCCCAGTTAACTCCCTACATAAAACCAACCTCCCCAACACATAAACTCCTACATAACATGTGTAAAATATGTGTGAGTTATAATTGAAACTGGAATCTAACATTCGAATAAAGAGTAAATTGTGATACTACATGGTGTCAGGAAATAGAAACCATTTCATGGTTCAACCAAACTAAGAGTTGAATCCACATCAGGATGTCTAGTGTTCAACAAATTAAAAATACAACTAATACATGGCATTAATAGAAAATATTAGTGAAGGAAACAATCAGTGTATAAGTGAATGGATATTGGTTTAAATCTCAAGAAATTGACAGTTTGAACAATTGCAAGTTCAACATTTCGAAACCCAACTCATAACAATATTCCATTTAATGATCAAGGACCTATCCTAGCATGTAAAATTAACTAACATAGATTAGGGAATATGTTAGGACATAATTTAGCATTTAATCATAACTAAACACATAATTAAATAACAGGAAGCAAAGTGGAAACAATATACTCACTGATACTTAAGTATCAGTCGATTGGCATTTCCTAATCCACGTACCATTTAACA
The DNA here is from genome assembly GCA_029216955.1 of Iris pallida. NCBI lineage: Eukaryota > Viridiplantae > Streptophyta > Magnoliopsida > Asparagales > Iridaceae > Iris > Iris pallida. The sequence goes on from JANAVB010040818.1 coordinate 43,385,969, forward strand.
ATTCATGAGGAACATTAGGTAGATAATTAATGGGGTATATTAGTAGGTGTCACTCACACAAAATAGTGTCCTAAAATAGGACACAACGTGTCTAAAACCAACTCACACTCACGCACGAGATTGGCACGAATTCGTGTGACCAGTGCACGTGTCCAAACGCACCCGACACGCATCCGTTGGACACGAAACTTCGGAGATGATACGACAATCATTGCCCCTCACTTCAGGTCCAAACACACGTGTCCACGTGCTTTGTACAGTGAGCACGAGCACGCTGGTAGCAGGGGAATGCTACCCGCGCGCGCATGTGGTGCACCCCGCGTGTACAAGTGTCCAAAACGACACGACACGACACAAGTAACACCTCAATCGAGCAATAATACGTAAGCCACAGCCAAACACAACTTCCTATTCAAACACAATCTGAAAAGAGTAAAAGAAAACCTATTGAGGCATTAGGTCGAACACCTAGGAGACCTACTGATACATGTCTGATATGGACACGTATCTGACACAGGTTCGGGTCAGCTCCTACCCAAGGCTAGAGGGGACCTAGGGCTATGCATCCATGATGATAAACCAATAGTTTAAATGGAGAATGAGGGATTTACCAATAGGTGTCTCGAGCTCAAAATTGTCAAAGTGCAGTCCCTCTTCACTGTAGCTCGAGCACAAGATGATCCCCAATTTAGTATTCTACCTCCATGGAAAGCAAGAGGGTGATGGTTAGGTCATAATACAAGAAGTTTGGTTGAAAAAGGATGAGGAATGGAGAAGTTATGGAGAAATGAAGTTGAGCTCACATTGTTCTTGAAAAGAGAGAGAATGAACAAAGAGGCAATGATTTGGGAGGGATTAAATAGGCTCACCTAGGGTTTTAGGCTGGCCACTTCTCGGGTTTTGGAATCCCATCCAATGGTCACCCTCACATCATGTCAAATCGATGGCTAGGATGGAACCTAGGTTTCAATGCTAGTCTCAGCTAACTATAACTAGCTAGTCTAACTTGATCATTCTAACCAATGACTAGTCATGACTAATCTAAGCTAACTAACCCTAGTCTAGGCCATGTCTAATCTGGGTTAGGGCTAAACTTCTAGGTTAATGACTACATAACACATAGCAATAGTTAATTAATAATAAATTAACATGCATCCCAATAAATTCTAATAAATTCTATTAAATTCAAATAAATTCCAATTGACCAAAATACCCTTAGGCTAAAAATAATAAATGAAACACCCTAATCACATGGCTAGGCTCTAGGTTAAGCTGTCTCTAGGGTTACACTAGCAAGACACCCAAATCACCAGTCATTGATTTTAAATAGTTTAAAAATGATTAAGAATTACCAAAAATCATAATATAAAATAAATATTAATAAATAATAATTATAATTATAAAATTTTAAAATTACCCTCATCTGGAAAACTGGGTGTTACAAAATTCTAGAACCTAAGTAAACTTACTAAGATAGATCACAAGGACAAAGGGATTGCTAGGTCACAAGGCATTCTACCCAACTTAAAAGAATTAAATTAATGGTTTTTCGGGACAAAAGAAACATGTCTAACAAGTAGGGGTGACCTTCCTAACCTCTAGCAAGCACGAAGGAAAGATAAGAATAATGATAGGGGGAATCAAGCAAGATGCAAATCAATGAGTCAAACGGTAGATAAAATCTAGGAAAGAGGTCAGGTATGTGGATGAGATCCTAGACTCTAATCATATACGCAGGCTTGCTTGGGACGGTAAAGTAACCAAACAATTTATCTTGACTTGCATGGGATACCACAAAAATTTGTAACGCCTAGTCCCAAAATATGTAGGACTAGGAACGTAGACATGCCAGCTGTATACATACGGAGTATACTCCAATATACAGAATCCTCGTATGTATACATAAGCTGTAAATGCAGTAAAACCAAGGCTAACCAATCTCATCCACAAAAATAAAATAATAAAAGATATCATATAATCAACTATGAATTGTTATTGGTACATGTATTTGGGCGGAGACAAATCCACTACCAACTATGAAAAGAAATATATAACAAGAAAGAGTTCGGCGGGTGAAGCGAAGACGATCAAAGTGTAATTATCCTCGAAGAAGTAGAGATGATCATGGCCATGGCTAAAACACATGCGAAAGACAAGAGCACACACCTGGCAAGATAACCAGGTCCTCAGAGGGACGTAACAAGACACATAATATCATGCCAATATAACTGAATATAAATTGCTCAAATAAATAAGTCAATTGAATTATAACATGGTCCAATACACACCATTGAACTAGCGTAACATCCCCCCAACCAACCAAGGACATGAGTTGGTAAACTAATTCACAAAGACGTATCTTTTCATACTATGACCCAATATGGTATCCGGATACCGACAAGGTTCAATACCTTCTCATCGAAGTAGTAAGCCACACCTACAACCAAACAAGGACAAGGTATGGCGAACAAATCCGCGACAAGTTATTGTTCCAAGCCACAGTAAGATATAAGTACCCAAACCATGAGTACTCATACCTAAAGGATAAGGGCGCCTAACCAAATCTAAGTGAATACAGTTTTAAGAACAGTTCATGGTCGCATGACTACCGGGTCAAGTCAAGAAAATACCAATACAGTACAGTACCTCAGTAGCGAGTCACAACACCATATACTATTCCTCAGTATCGAGCAATTCTATAGCATATAGTCTACCTATTGTTCCTCAGTAGCGAGCGAGTCTATGATAGATAGGGTGGTAGTCAACTTTCAATCATGTTCTCACCACCCAATGCCAACTCATAACTGCTAAGTCTTCTAGCATGCAATTCTATTAGCAGTTATTTCCTAATACATGGCTTATACGTACTGGTGGCCAGCCAATCACGCATGTCCGAGTCCTATATATGACTCACAACAACATGGTATAAATGTGTCAAGGCCTATGAATGCAACACACAAGGTGGTCCCTTAAATCTAGGTTTAATGTGTAAAAAAATAATACATAGCAGAAAATATAACTGAACAGTAAGTTCTAATAGATTATGCCATGCATCATAGTTTATTTTGCATAAAAAATAATGAATAATACTTGAAATATGAGCTAAAATAAATAAACAACAAATGGCGAGGTGTCTTACCTGGTACTACGTCTGGTGTGCTACAATGATCAATATGGCATGAACTGTGAATTTGGGTAACAACTATACAAGGTGACCTCTATTGGTGGCACGGACAGTTACATTGGGTCCAGAAGTGTCAAATTAGTTAGGGTTGACATACTGAGGTACATAATCAGAAATAGAATAGGAATAATGAGATTAGTCACGGGCTGAAGAAAAATCGAAGGAAGTTTGAAAAAATAATATACATACAATTTTTAAAAGATATTCAAAATACTAAAAACTAGTTTTTTATGAGTCAAATTATTCATAGATAAAATACTTAAAGTCAAGAAAATCGTTGTTGACAAAATTTCTAAGTTGTCAAAAATATGATTTGAGATAGAGAAAGTATATTTTATTTGTTAAAAATAATTTTAGACTAAAACTAAATTTTGCAAGATAGAGAATTTATAATTCAAAGAGCTATAGATGAATTAACTGGTAATAATATTTTTTCACAATTATTTTCCTATACTTATTTTATAAAATTACCATAAAAATTACTACTAATATTAATTATGACAAAATATTACAATACCCTATATATTAAATCATAACAATACTACTAAAAGCATCAAAAGTCTTTAAATAAGACAAAAAATAATAAAAATAACAATATTAAGAAAACATTAAATATCTTATATTATTTGACTCTGATAGCTGTAAAGGTTTAATAGAAAAAGAAGGAAGAGTTAAAAAGGGACAAGAGGAAACTGGAGAAGGAGAAGGAGGCGGAGAGACGATCGAGAGGGAGGGAGCAGCGCTGGTCTCGGCTGGCCAGGTCTGGAGAATGCGGCGACATGCGGCCAACCTCGACACGAAGGATGGCGACGGCGAGAGGGGAAGGAAAGGGGGTAAAAGTTGCTCGAGGCGGCTCCGGCTAGGTCGATTGGCGAAGCCGCGGGGAGACGCTGGTAGCCGGGCGAACTCGTCGCTCCGACGGTTGTGTCGGGGCATAGATAAGGCTCCCAGCGCAGAGGTGGCTGCTCCGATGGAACAAATTGGAAGGGAAGGTATGAGTCAGATCCGTCGGTTGTGGCGGAGCACACCGGTGATGTACGGTGCTCTGGAGGCCGCAGCGATACGGAAAGACGGGTGACGCACCACGGCGCTCAAGCTCGACAGGGGACTCTGAGTCAGGGGATCCAGCCGACGCGGCGACGGTGACCAAGTCACGGCATCGAGGCGGCGGAGGTAAGCAGCGTTCAGGGTTTATTTTTCTCAGTTTTTTCCCTTTTGGGGGTTTTGCAATTCTCGACGGTGGAGGTGGCGGATGGTGGTGATGACAGTGATGGTGGTGGGGTGGTTTATAGCAGTGGTGCCGGGGAAGGCTGCGACGATTGATAGATGTGTTGGTGTTTGTTGATGGTGGCAAGATGTTGACGATGGGTTAACAGACGGTCGGGAAGAGATGGGGCTGGAATTGGTGGTGGAACGGTAGTCGTGGGTTATGGGGGTCCGTGGTGACGGTACAGCGGGTGTGTCGTTGGTGAAGGTCTGGCAACGTAGGATTAGGGGCAGGCGCGGACTAGGTGGCCGGGGCTATGTCGGGATGGCGATTGGGTTGTTGGCTAGTCGAGAGAAGGGTGTTCGGGTGGTGATGATGACGACGGGGGGTGGTGTTATGGATGAGCGTGGTGCGGTGGGGAGTCTCTGGGTGGTGGTTTAGGCCAGGAAGGAGATGGCCGGGTTAGGCTAGGTTTTGATATACTGTGTCGGAGTTGTCGACACGGAGAAATAAATGTATGTGTAAAAATAATGGAATAAGAAGGTCATCCGGGGTCGGACCCGAGGCCATTCATGGCTGACACGGAAAGGATTGGACACCGACAAGACGCACTCACTTTAGTGGTGGAAATTTGTGGCAAAAATAATGGATGAAAAACTTATGGAGGCTCCCCTATTTATAGGGTTGGGGTAATCCTTAGAAGATATGGATTTAGATTATTTAAACCCAAAAATAGATAATTTGCTACTTAATTTAAATAAAATTTAAATCGATTCAGTCAATAATAATCCAAATCAAATTCTAATTTAAATCTAGATAATCTAAACTTAAATTAAATATTATTTATATCTTTAAATTTAAACTATTTAAATCAAATCCATAAAATCTAATCAAAGATTTAAATTGGCACAAAAATTTCAAAATATATTTTCTAAAAATACATATAATAATAATTTTGAAAATTACATTATTATTAAAAATAAACTAATAAAATATTTATGAAGTATATGTATGCACGAAGAATTTTATTTATTATTAATAACTGTTATAATGAAAGGCTTTTATAATTAAAATAGCAAACTTAGAAAATTTTGGTACGATAGCAAGAATAATTTTTATATATATTATTTTGAAATTAAAAAAATAGAAAAATATTTTCCTAAAAAAATATTTACGCTAGCACATATTCGCACTCGTCGAGCAATTATGAAAAATAAAATTGAGCGCGCGACGTACAATGCAACTAAGCGACGTACAAATACAAAATAATAATCAGTACCAAAAAAAAAGTAGAAAAATAGGGGTTTTACACCATTATTACTATTACATCTATATAAATTTAGTTAACCCAAAATCAAACCCTAGAGTGTTGAGCTAGTGATATATTGAGTTTTACTCTTATTAAAGACTCATATAAATCCATATTAGGAGGGGGTTTGATTGTAAATACCCCACACTCAAATTAAAATTGGTCGACCATATTTCAAATTAAACAGATAGGAACATGAACGTCCTCAAACCTTTAGCGTAATCAAAATCCAGTTTAAAAACCAGTTCAAGCCTATCTATAATCAATGTATATAAGATTAAGAGATTCATGAATTCCCTCTTCCCCAAAACCCTAAGTCCTTCCTACGCGGCGTGTTCGAGAGGGTATTATCAGGAAGAACGTTCAGATCTCTACAGGTAATCCTTGCCCTGTAACTAAATCCTTGGTTTATAAATCATAGTTAAAATGTCGTTAGTTCAGTAAGTAGCTATGATGATTGTGTTAATGTTCAAGAGGAAGACTAGATGAAAGGAGTGTTGACTCTATGATTAGGGAACTAGATGAGATGCAAAGGTTATCGGGTATTATGTGGCAGAAAGGGAGGGGTACAGGTAGATATCCCATATCCATGTCAATATTACTAGTTTAAATGCTAATGGCCTTGTCCCCAACTACATCTTTAGTTAGGATACGAGATACTGTGGCTACAGGAATTGAAGCCTACTAGTATCAGATCATAGGGTGTCTCAAGAAGGGGTAACCACTTGGGACCTTCTAATGCCATACCTCATTTGTACTCAGGGAACAAAGGAGATGTAGATTGGTCGATATACCCTAGAAAGGACTCACATAGTGTAAAGGGTAGCAGTATGGCATTAATCGAGTTCAAGGGGGGTATGTTACTCAGATAGCAAACTAACTGACCATGGTACTCATATATACCTTAAGTCTGAGGTTGGGCGACTACTACTAGCTACAGGATATGTCCAGGTACTTGTCACTTTTGGGCATCAGACCATACTTCCCAAGTAGCCCCGAACTGTTGCAAACCTACTCTCTTGTAGATCACTGCTATATTTTAGAATGGTCCACATAGTCAAGGTAGCATTTTCCTCAAGGCATTACTTAAGCCATCCCCTGTATCCTTTAGCCCTTGTGAAATAAACACCGGTGTCTCCACTCACACGGGGCAATTCTCATAACTCATTGACAGCATATGCTAATTAAATGATAGATGTATCCAGAGTTGGGGGTCTTAATATAGCAAGTCATAGAGTGATGTTGCTCGAATGTGTACGGTGAGGGATACAAATCTCATATCAGTATCTTATCTTACTTGTTAGGCAACTTATGTTTTCGTTCACAACAAGGTTAGACTTGGATTTTACTGTAATCCAAGATATTTGCTGTATGAAGAGAGGGACTAGCCATGTGCTAAGTTCAGTAGGGGGTACTAGAAGTGTAGGTAGAGTAAATGAGTGGTGGGGTTAGAAGGCCATATGGGCATCAATAGGGAATGAGTATCAGTAAGAATTAGGATTCAGACTTGAGAGCAGGACAAGGGCCTTAGCTACTAAATGTGAGTAGGTACGGGTGTCCATATAGCTTAGAAATTTCTTCACTAGAGGAGCAGCTACTCGCAAATTCGTTAATTGTATTTCAGTCCCTCTGTTGCCATAAGTGTACCAGGTTACTTCTTGGCACCTTAGTTACATTAAGGTGATTATTGCACCGTGGGGAAAATTAAGAACTCACCTGTGCCATAGGTCCCCAACGAAGCAATATCCAGAGTTAGGCTCATGAACCAGCAGACCAGTACAGACTAAAGAGGGCAGTAGCAGTAGCAGGTAACCATAATAGGAATATTGTAGTGCCTATGGTCGAATACAAGTTGACTATACAAGGAAAAGGTATAAGTCAGCAACAGATGTGCTAAAGTGAATTAGAAGGGTGCAGTGCTGTGTCTTACATCAGCAATTCAAAACTGTGACAAGGGGGGATATTGAGTACAGTAGCTAGTACTCAAAACTCTGTAGGAAGGGGTATATAAATAGGTATAACCCTGCTAGAACAGAAGGGCAACACCTGACACTATATGCTAATCAGACACTAAAGTTTCCTAATTACTTCCTGCATCAGACTTCCCTAATACTCGAGTCCGAATTTGCATGTAATCCCATCATTCAACCGATTATTCCATTCCTGCATGGACAAAGTATGACAGAACCTAAGACATGGAATAAGATACCCTGTTGGTATTCATCAGTACCTGACAGGCATTCATGTGTACAGGTGAGCTTGTGTGTCACCATAGACAATAGGTTATAAGGGGTGGTGCCAAAGGTAGGGTATTATCAGCGTTCATGAACTAAGAGGAATTACTTTGTGGCAATAGTAAGTGGTCAACTCAGGTTAAAGTAGGGGAAGGGTAGCTGTTAATAACAAATGATGGGTTTATTGACCTGTGCATCATATTCCTGTACCCAAAAGCTAACGGGAACAGTCATGTCTTAGGATGAGCATTGATAGGTTGAATACAAAGGGAATCAGGAAAAGAGGTAAGTAATGAGTAGGTAAACATCACATAGATAGATAAAACTCAAATTGGGAAATGAGGGTACCAAGCAAGTTCGGTGATAATTGTAGTTAACTTTTACCTAGAAGAATTTCGAGACGGAATATAGAAGCCTAATAATAAAATAATAGAATTGATGGTTAGTTTCCATATTATGTCTATTAACCCAAGGAATGCTAAAAACGGGTTACTTGAATTTTGACTCAGTGCTTGACCCGAACCCGCAGCTCAGGACAACAGGCAAGTGCACTATCTGATTGCTTTCAATTCTGATAGTTTTTCTAGTACATATCATACATATGCTCTCTTGCTTGTGGACATGATGTACACACGAGATAGTATCATGGATCTTTACTCATTATATTCTCGTTTTATCTTGTTTCCGTATTTCGTAAATTGTTTGGGTTCATGTATACTAATTGGGAGGGGAAATGTCATAGTAGATGTGTGAACTACCCTTTCTATTCTCCGTGTCTTTCGTGGAGAATAGCAGCCGCATATTTCATGTGCGGCGTGCCATATATATTCCCTAGCTGTTCATACGTCGAAACTAAAATTTCGAACAAAAATGATATTTTGCTTGCGGTTTGTAACCACGGGCTTGACCGTCAACCGACGTGTCGGCTGGCCATTGCCCCCTGCTATCTCGGGTTCCACCCGGATCAAGGGGCCAATGGCTGGCCGACACGTGGGCGTACAGTCACGCCCGCGGTTACAAACCGCGGGCAACCTAGCAGCTCCGTATTTCATAACACATAGATAGTTGTCTCTTTCATTATTTATTTATTTTATACCACTTGCCATGTCACTATGTTTATATATTCTTTTCTAGTTGACATGCCATGTTCTATGACTCTCGCTTTCATACTAGGTATACCATTACATCAGTTTACTTCTAGTTTTCTTCGACATATGCTATTTTTATATATTACAATTTCTATTATGTTGCGAATAGCTTTCCGGTCTGTGTGCTTGTTTCATTCCTGACTGGAAAACAAATATTTTTAGGTGATGAGTTAGAAGATTTTTGTACCATATATTATGAGCATACCGTAGATCCTGATTTTGGCATAAAGGACGAACCGGATGCGACTTTTGTGGAGTTACCCGCTGCAAATGATTTATAGTAGATTTTATTTAGTTGTTGGCCGGGCGTGCTGTCCGAAGACTTTCTAGTTGTTATTTCTATTTTGAGGATCATGAGTTGAGTAGTGGATGTTTCTCTTAGACTATTTTGTTCTCTTTTGAGACTATATCATTTTAATACATTTTATTCTCTTAGAGACTGTTTTAGTTCCTTCCTTATCTTTCTCTCCAAACTGTGGTTATTATAAACATTATTTTATCTTCGACTTATCTATCGATTTGGATTACACTGCACAAATAAATATAAACTGCGTGGTTGTGTTGACAAATGTGGAGAAGACTAGACAGTGTTCTACCGTCGACACTGCGGTAGAGGCTGGACGTACCCACGGCTCATGCCCAAATACTGGGTGCGGGTTGTGACACGTGGTGACACAATCTTATGACAACTTGCTGGGATCTTCTCAAAAGATGTTGGTCGTATGTTTCGACAATCAAGCTTTTGAAGATATCCTCTCTAAGGAGAAGTCGAGCCCTTCGAAGTAGTTCGTAAAACCAAAGAAGACTCGACGTACTTGGGTGCCCAAGGCTGCTGCGACGAGCAGCTTGACGGAGGGGATTGCGCTCTAGAACCCCCTGAATGGCGAAGCCCCGAAGAAGACTTCAGCTGCTGCTGTCGTGCCGCTGCGAGGAGTACAGCTCTCCCGTTGAAGGCCTGACGAAGGCACAACACCGTAGGAAGGGCACAGTTACCCACTCGTGCACGAAGACAGCAACACAGGCGAGAAGATCAGTCTTTGACAGAATTGCCTGTCCATCGGGTAAGGCTATGTTGGACTCTAAATGTTACGCACCTTTTAGGGACAGCGTGAAGAGATCCAAGGCAGCATGCGCCTTGTGCGACCAACGTGCTACACCGATCACTATGTTGGATTCTAAATGCCATGTACCTCCTAGGGATGGCCCAAAGAAATCTATGGCAGTACACGCCCTGTGCGACCAAAGTGCTATGCCAACCACTCAGTTGGACTCTGAATACTACGTACCTTCCCCGGGTAGTAGAAAGAAGTTCAAGGCAGCATGCGCCCTATGCGATCAACGTGCTACTCTAATAGCTGACCAAAGGTCCGCGTTGACAGTCACGCACGCAGCCGATGGAAAGCTATACAAAACTGGTTCAATTGCTTTGATGCCTCGACCAGTAAAACCCTGGTGTTACTTGAGCGCTCATGCGCATGATTCAAGCCAGGGGGACATACTGTGCGGATAGACTCGTGCTTGAAGCATTGTTGTAAGCATGGAATGAGTCTACCTCACCAGCAACTCTATAATCAGGACCCAGGCATATCTTACGTGCAGGAACTGAGAAGATGGAAGCTACCTTCACATTTGCATTCATGCGCGCAGCTTTCCTACATGCACGAAAGGAGTATAGAAGTAGAGACCTCTGATCTGCATAAAGTGATTTCTCACAAACACAAATTAAATAAGGATTCTGCTACGTAGAACGTGTCTGGCCTAAGACATACCTACACCCCGATCACCATCAAGTGTTGATGTTGCCAAACAGTAGTATTGCCACTGAAGAGGCAGTCCGTCTTCCAAAGACTGCGACCGATGGCGTCTGCACATCAGAGACTCTGGAAAGGATCGTCGAGTGAAGAAGAAGATGAACTCCTCATGGCGTGATACATCACGGTACGAGTTTCTCCATCTCTTAAAAAACTTGGTAAAAATCCTTCCGCCTCGACGAACAATTCCAAGGGCCGACTGAGAGGCAACAAACCGACAATGCCCAATACGGGTGTATTCCAACACATCCGAGCTCAGGTCAAACTATTGTCACAGGCTGGGGGTAGCTAACCCCCATCACCCATAACAATCCTTCATTCCAACCCGAGGAGGAATTGCATAGAACTGACACAGATGCCTCCGTTGGCGCAAGCAACTAGCAGGCTGGGGGGAGCAACTATATGAATCGGAAGATGATAGTAATCTATATGTCTACCATCAGGATGACAATACTCAGGTGTCTGAGCTAGAGAGTGAAAGATCCACCATCCCTTCTATCTGTTCGTACCCGATGTTCGTTTTTATGGCCGAAGTTGACAACACGGAAAGCAACGTGGGGTCCGGTCATCAAAAACATATTGAGGCCTTGGAGATGGGCCCGAATACGTTAAATGAAACTATGCAGGCCTTGACTTATGTAGTTCTGGAGATCAAGAAGAAATTGACATCCAATGTCCCTGCTCCTGCCAACCAAGACCCGGGCACAAATGGCGGGTCTAATGCACCTCCCACCTTAAGTCAAGCAATGCTGCTATCATCTACTTCGTCAACAACTGGACCCGCGATATCAAATGACATGAAGTAGGCCCTCAAAGAATTGTACGCTCGCTATGACGCAAGAGAAAAGCTAGAATCACTCCAAAAGATGGGGATTCGGTAACCATATCCCGTCGAATAGGATAATATGATATATCCTCCCAAATATAAGCCACAGACGCTCGTACCATTTGATGCGAAGGAGTCTCCTCGTTGATACCCGAGGTACTTAGCCTCGATAACTGGGCATCTGCCAAAGGACGATGCTCTGCTCAGGAACATATTTGTAAGAGCGTTGTAGGAGGTAACCTATGAATGGTTTTGCAATCTCCTCGACAACTACATCTCATCGTTAGACTATTTGAAGCGTCTCTTCCTCATTCAATTCTATGAAGGAGGAATGGACATGACGATGTCTATTCTTATGGACATTGTCTAGAAATAAAAAGAGCCTATATGTGCTTATATTGAACGCTTTCGCCAAGCAGCTCTGAGGTTACCACCCAATGTGGACTTTTGCCATAAGAACATGCTCCCCCCAATCAAATTATGGCACAGTGCTCCATACATAGAGTGGACACCATTCATCACCGAGGCAGATGTAGTAAAATGAAAGGCTTGGGACGCTCAACTGCTGGGATTGAGTTTTCTCTCACTCGAAGATAAAGGGAAGCGCTCGTCTAGTAATAACCCCGTCCCCAAGGACGGTAAAGGAAAGCAAGCCATGACCGTCAATATCTCCAAAGGTTTAGTGTCGATGAACCAGAAGCCGGCAGAAGTGCTAAGCCCGAAGCAAACCTACTCCTTCAACGACGAAGATACGCTAGAACTTTTTGATATGTTGATGAAGGGTGGAAGACTTCAACTCCTACCTCCAAAGCGTCCGAACGAAGTGGAAAAAGGTTAATCCGAAATAATGCCACTATCACCAGTATATTTACCATTCGACATGCGACTGCTACATGTTGAAGAGACAGATCCAATGCCTCATTGATGCCAAGGTCATCTCACTCGACTATAAAGAAAAGACTGTCACTGCCAACATGGTCACCCTCTAATTCAAATGTTTTTCGAGGATAGAGGCTTAAGACGGTGTCGTCCCTATCCTGAGGACGATAATAGAAGTAGTCAACCGTCCACTTGCCCATGACAACGCTCAATGCCTCATCCCATTTACTATGCCACGAGGCAAAGTTATGTGGGACCATCCTGATCTTGCCCCAGATATGATGCTGCCTACAGCATACTCTGCCAAGGGGAAGAAGGACAAATTGTATCGTATAGTTTCTACATCAGCTAACGACAATCTAGTTGCCACTCGCTCAGCTCACCAGCAAGAAGATAACAAGGTTCCAGAAGGGGAAATACCTCCTCCTACTGTGGCCACCGCACCTAATACATCAAAAAAGGCCCATCTCAATCTCCTACAACAGATAAGTAGAGGCAGAAGGAGGTTCGCTTTGACAAATCTCTAAGAAAAGACTCAACAGTAGAGCCGATCAAGCCCTGCAACTTTGATATATTGGCGCAGCTTGCCAATACTCCATCCAGAGTGTCGCTTTTTGAGCTCCTCCGTCTCTCCAAAGAGACGTGGGATGCCCTTTGTGAAGCTTTACAAAATGCTGACTCCTTCATCCCCAAGGTACAACCACCCAAGGGAGGATCCTATCGTGTGCCCACATTGCTATAGTATGGTCGAGGTAATTTCCAATATCACTTTCACTCAACAGGATATGTTTCTGAAGAACAACTAGAACAATAGACCCCTGTACTATACAGGGTACAATGGTGCCATCAAGGTAGATAGCATTCACATTGACTATAGCTATTCACTCAGTATTATCCCCAGAGTCTTCTCTGAACCATAGGGATTCTGATGCATTGGATGACCACGTCGAACACTACAATCAAAGGTTTCAATGTTGGAAAGAGCGAGCCCTTGGGTAAGATCCGTTTGGAATGCCAGATAGATGACCTCCAGATGGATGTGACTTGCTATGTCATTGATGCAGACATAAACTACAACATACTGTTGGGTCGACCATGGATTCATGAGTACATGCTTGTGCCTTCTACCCTCCATTAATGCATAAAGTACGTGGCCAGTGACGGGACCATCAAGACTAAGTTCGCTGACATTGATCCATTTCGAGGACTCGAAGCATATTGTACGGATGCTGATCAATACAAGTCAGTCCTGTGGGATGATGATGCTAATGATACCGATGACAAGGCAGATACTGCATTAAAAAGCGTAGCTATGGCCAAAGAACCGCTGAGGGTTCGATTGAGGGAGAATCCTCCCAAACATCAACACCTTTTGTCATCAAACTACGAGGAAAGGCTTTTTCTTATTCGCCCCAGACGGCATCAGCTGCTAGCCAGGAGCCTATGCAAATAAAGCTCTCCCGAAAGGCCTCCAAAATAACTTTGAGGTCGTAGGAACCTCCGACTCCAGCCCCCTTGGTAGTCAAGATGAAGCGAAAGCCTCCTCCACCTTCTCCCACGATAGCCCTAGTCCTTACTGATGAGGAGTTAGGAGACTACATATGCGCCAATACTGAGGCACATTCTTTGGATGATGTAATCCCTCGGGATAAAATTTCGTATTTTATTAATAGAAAGTTGCCTTTGAATTACTTTTGTGCACACTAGAACACTATGTAATTCTTAGACAATGCTCTGTATATGTTGTAAACACAAGTGACAACCGCTAATCTTACAAGCCGAGTTGCCCCTTCCTGAGGTGCTTACTTCCTGGTTCCAGTAAGGAAGAAAGATAAAGAACCCATCATCTTCGGTCGGGTATATCATCATTAAAGACTTACTTCCACAGTGCTAGAGCCCGATAATGGCAAGATGTAGCTCTATCATTACACTGCTCAAGCCAAACACCTTATCCAAAAGATAGGATACGACTTAAATAATGACTAAGGACAGAACTATAGCAAAAACTGATGTCGTCCTTTACGGCTTCGTGCTCCAAAGGGGAAGTCTCAGAACTACTACCAGCGAACTCATCGGGGGTTGGGTTATATTACACCTATAACAATTTTAGAGAGTTCAGAACCGGAGGTCATGGTGCATTCTCACTCCTTCGATTCCTTAACCTGGGACTCTGATACCAGTATCTGCCAAACCTTCAAGAAGATACTATCCGTTAATATAGTCTCCATAGATTGCCCAATCGAAGAAGAAGACCAGATGCTTGAATTCTTCGAAGATGAACCCTGGATTCAACATCTAGGATCCCAATGGGAGTGGCATTTCGAACAACAAGAACTTTCCATTGGAGACGAGGTCATCCAGGTCGAGCTAGGAGATGAGGCTTCCCCTAAACCCATCTTTATTAGCAAAAGCTTGATTGGAGAAGATAGAGAATCTTTCATACAACTAGTCAAAGAGTACATCAATGTCTTTGCTTGGAGCTATGAAGACATGTCAGATTTAGACCCACAAGTCGTAATGCACCGACTTAACATCCTGCCCAATGCTAAACCTGTCAAACAGTAATAGCTTCACTTTCGTCCTAACATCATGGATGCTATCGAAAAAGAAGTTGACAAACTCATAGAGAGTGGTTTCATTCGCGAAGAGCAACATCCAGACTGGTATCCAATATTGTTTTTGCCACTAAGAAGAACGAGAAGATTCGAGTCTACATGGACTTCAGGGACCTTAACTCAGATTGTCCAAAAGATGAGTTTCCTCTCCCAATCACTGACATGATGATTGACAACACTTATGGCTTCGAGCGCAGCTCCTTCATAGACAGATTCTCTGGCTACAACCAGATCAAGATATTCCCTGAAGATAAAAAATACACATCATTTCGGATGCCAAAAAGAATATATTGTTATATAGTGATGCCTTTTGGCTTAAAATGTAAGAGCAACATACCAGCGGGCTATGAGTACCATATTTTTCAAACACCTTCAAAAAATGGTAGAATATTAAGTTGATGACATTGCCATTAAGAGCCAGAAGAAATCCAGCCATCTGGACGACTTGAGGACAGTGTTCAACTTGATGTGGATATATCGACTGAAGATGAACCCAACCAAGTCTTTCCTGGAGGTTTCCAGCGGTAAGTTCTTGGGTTTCATCGTCACGACCAAGGGTATTCACATTAATCCTGAGAAGACCAAGGCCATCCTAGACATGGCTTCCTCAAAGAATCTTTACGAGCTCTGGGGCCTGCAAGGACGCTTAGCATACATCAGAAAATTTATAGCAATCTCTCTGGACGATGCCTACCCTTTACTAAACTAACGAAAAAGGAGTTTATTATGTCTGGACCGAAGAATGCTAGCATGCATTCGATGACATCAAGAAGTACCTCACTGGCCCTCCAGTACTGGTAGCACCTGTCATAGGAAGGCCCTTTCTACTATACATCCCGGCCATGGACCATTCTCTCGGTGCTTTAATAGCCTAGAGAAGAATAAAGACAACGAACAGACAATCTACTATCTGAGTAGAACCATGATTGGTACTGAGCATCGCTATAATCCTGTTGAGAAGGAGTGTCTTGCTCTAGTCTTTATCATTCAAAATACATGCAATTATGTAGTTGGACAGACAATTCATGTCATCTCCCGGGTTAACCCTCTCAGAGTCCTCATGACAAAGCCAGGGATATTAAACTCGCGGTTAGCCACATAGGCAATCCTTTTGACGCCTAATGATGTGGTGTTCGTCCCATAAAAGGCAGTTAAAGGTCAAGCATTGGCCAAATTTTTGGCAGCACATCCCATACCGGAGACGTCAAAGTTCTACGACGGCATCCCTGATGAAGTCCTAGAGTCAAATGCGATCACAGACAATCCTGTTTGGCAAATATTCTTCGACGGTGCTTCAAGAATAGAACCCAAAGACGAGATCATCGTAGGGGTCGGTGTCGCTTATCAGTCCCGATGGCTTAGTCATCCAACAATATTGTTGAGTACAACGCTCTCATCATCGGGCTCCAACTCACTAATCAGTTGGGGGTCAGCTACATTGAGGCCTACGACGACTCTAAGCTAATTATCAACCAAGTTCGAGGGCAATATGAGGTTCAGCACGAAGATCTGATCCCTTATCATCAGACAGCAATCAATATCATTTCTATTTTCATAGGGTTCTTTATGGAATATGTACCTCGATTGCAAAACTTGGAGGCCGATGCCCTTGTCGGTCTCATTGCCTCTCTGACAGCTCCTATCGGAACTCAATACTCCATCACAGTAATGGGTCGAGAGCTGGTCTTCCTAAAGAACAACCTGCACATGTGCCTGAGCTACTCTGTACAGGTGGACATGAATGTAGATGTTCGAGACTGGCGATTCCCGTTCATAGACCGCGTCTACGAAATCCTACCTGAAGACTCGAAGGAAGCTACTTTTGTCAAGAGACGCTATTTTCGGTTCTTCTACGACACAGCTACCAAAATGTTGTATCGTCGTTCATACGACAGACTTCTCCTGTAATGTCTATCCAAGACAGGAGTGCAAAAAGCACTGCGAAAGGCACATAATGGCACCTATGGAGCCCACCAGACTGGGCCTAGGTTACAAGAAGAATATGCTAAAAAGTGTCGGGTATGTCTGTTGCATGCTGACTTCATCCACCAACCTTCTGAGTTTCTATACCCCACAGCGGTCGCCTGGCCTTTTGAAACAAGGGGAATGGACATCATCGGGCCGATCACCCTTCCATCCTCCAAAGGGCACCGGTTCATCCTCGTCATCACCGACTACTTTTCCAAGTGGATGGAAGCAGTGCCTCTGGTAGAGGTGAAAGCCTCGAACGTGATCAACTTTGTTAAGTATTACGTCATATATCGCTTCAGAATTCTTAGAAGAATTATCTATGACAATGGCCCTCAGTTCGTGTGCCATGTGTTCCATTGGTTCTGTAATAAGAATCGGATACATAATGCAGCTTCAACAACTTACAATCCTGTAGTGAATGGACTAGCTGAAGCATTCAACAAGACAATCTTGAAGCTGCTCAAGAAAGTCATATCTTCCAACAAGCGCGACTAGAATAAAAAACTTGACGAATGTCTATGGGCTTACCATACGACCGTTCGAACACCTACTGGCAACACACCATTCTCCTTTATCTACGGAAGCGAGGTGGTACTTCCCCTGGAAATCCAAATTCCATCTTTATGGGTAGCTGTCAGCAACCAGCTGACAGTCGAAGATAATCAACGTCGTCGGCTACAGGAGTTGGAAGTGTTGGACGAAACATGCCTACTGGCTCAACAACGTATCAAACTCTATCAAGCACAGATTTTTTGGGCCTTCAACAAAAAGTCCTGGAAAGAACAATCTAAGTGGGTGACATCGTTCTTATCAGTTCGAAGATCGATGGTGATGACCCACAAGACAGCTGGAAAGTTCGAGCCCAAGTGGGAAGGACCATTCGTCGTAGAGACAGTCTATTACAATGGTGCTTTCCATATTCCTTTTGAATGTTGATGAATTCAATTAACAAGTTCATCCCTTTCCTATTTCTCCAATAGAAAAAACTCATTGTCCATATTATCTCGGAGTTATTTTTCTATTCCCCAACGAAGTTCATGCCTACCATGTCCATATTACCTCTGAGGATATTTCTTCCATGACAAACACCTCATTGTCATGATTATCTATAGAACATTTCACGTCCATATTACCTCTGAGTCGTTCTATACACCCACAGAATCTATTCATACCATGTCAATATAGCCTCTGTGTAAGAAAAATTCTACCATAAAAATTTTGTGTTTACCATGTCCATATTATCTTCGAGTAAACACCCTATCCCCAGTGGAGTTACTTCCGTCCCCTCATATTATATTACCTTTGAGAGAATTCTCATTATTGTACAAGAATGTTCACAGAAAATAGGCAAGTAAAGAAGCAAAACTAAAATTGTTCATTCACAAAAAAGAAAAGTTTGTCTTTCTTCATTACAAAAGTCAAAAAGTGAGGAACAGAAAGATGAAAGACATCAATATTACGACGAATGAAGCATAATTTCTTCAAGATGACTCCTCAAAAGTGTAATCTAGGGCCTGACTAACTTTTTGGTTTGGCGCTCTGCCTCTTATCGTCGGGCGGCCTCATCCTCAAGCTGGGACAAGTTCTATCGTGCAAGGTCTAGCTCTGCCTGATGAACGCCAATACTTTTTCTCTTCCGAACTAGGGTCTTGAATCGTTGGTGAAGGACCTCATGTTGGTCCTTTGACTTTTCCAGCTCACTCTCAGCGAAGGCCAACGCTTCTTTCATCTGCCGAATCTGCTCCCGGAGGGTCTCACATTGCTCCTCCAAGGCTATCCGATGGCAGACTTGAACCTCTTTGACATCGGTCACCTCTTCAATTTCGGCTTCAACCATGGCAAGTCTGCGAATTAGAGCATGACGTCTCTACTTGTGATAGGAAAGTTTAGTACCCATTTTCTCTAGCTCTGCAGTCGCCCAGGAAGAAAGATCGCGCTCAAGATCTTGAAGCTATGAGATGGTGTCTTCTAATTCTGTTAGAGAGCCTCTATCGCGTCCACCTTCGCCTCATACTCTGGATATTCACACAATGCCACTAGTTGGGCCCTTACTACGAACTGAGCCTGTCTAAGCGATTGGTTGTCCTGCAAGACACCCTATATGCCACGCTTCAAGGCATGATGGATGGTGCCCATGATGAGGTTAGCATAGTAGGCATTGTCAGCCAAACCTATTGGGGTTATCGAAGATGCCGCAATAGAAGGTCCCAGAGCAGCAATATCGTCTAATACATGACTAGGTATGGCAGTTGGAGCAGGTAGGGCCATGATTGGAACTAAGACCGGTGGTGGAGCAAGGACGGTACGAGCCAACATTGTCTGATGCATGGCCGGTTCCTCAATGGACGTCCTCACCGGTTCTTCAATGACTTCTGCAACTGAAACTGCATAGACTAACGCTTGAACAATCTAAGTGACCGACTTCCCAATAGTTGCTGCGACCAACTACTTAGTGGTCTTCTTAACCGGTTCTTCTGCCGCCAGCTCGACAATGGTCTCTTCGACCAAGTCCATAGAAGCTGGCTCGATGGTAGCCTTGTCGAGTAGTTCTGCAGCGACGGTATTGAAGGGCTCTTCAACAACTAGTTCCTCAGCGGTCTTCTCGACCGATTCTTCTACAGTCTCCTTAACCAGGCTTTTAATGGTTTCTTCAACCGGCTCATCAACAGCCTTATTAGTCGCTATCTCAGTAGCCACCTCGACTGGAGCCTTAGTAGCCAGCTCGTCGATAGCCTCTTCAACTTGTTCTTCCATGATCTCCTCGGTCGTCTCTCCAAGGACCATATCGGCCAACTCTTCAATAGCCTCCTGGGTCGCTTTTATTGTCACGACCCGCACCCACTGTGAGGGTACGAGAACGTAACAACGCCCAGCCTACGCCACAGTATCGGTGGTAGAATGCTGTCCTAGGTCAATCATCTAAAAATATAAAGGTACCTGTACAGTATATACACTCCGAATGGAGGTGACATAGCAATATACAGTCTCAATCACATCTAAATGCAGAAAGATAAGACAGGAAGATAGATAAAACTGGAATGAAAGAATATACATCACAGCAAGAGAGTCTAAGTGTCTAAAATAATATCCCAACAACCATCCAGAATACAAGTCCTACTACTGAATATGAAATAATATATACAATCAGATCTTAAGACAGAATAGAAAAATCTAGACTAGGGAGCCTCAAACCCAAAGCTAGTGGATCAGAATGGGAATCTGGGTCACACATGGCATCTACAGCTGTCCCATAGTAGGTATCTATGCAGGCCTCCTCCTTATCCTCTGTAAAATTTTCAACAGGTCCAGTCAGGACGGGAGCGAGCACAAAACATCTCACGCAGTTCATATCGAGTTAGGAAATATAAAGCAGGCAATAGAGTAAAGTACATAAAACGCTGAAAGAAGAAGATATATGAAAAACAGTAGAGATTTGATACCAGTAAATATCTAAATATGATAAGTAAGACTGTAAGGGAAACATATGATTTTAGAGCACAATATGATTATGTAAACGGGTTAGGTTATACAATAAAATGGGACTCCTTTGTACGTGGGTGTACAATGGACATATACAATATCTTATACAATACGATTGATCACATAACCATTTTCTACTCCCCCTCCCCAATCAATACACAAGGATCCAATTCAGTTACGTTACCTTATACAATGACTTGTACAATGACTTGTACAATGGCTTATACAATGGCTTGTACAATGGCTCAATGTGATACTGAGAGTACAATATGCACAATGAGTGTACAATGATAGGGTATTCAATAAATACAACATGTAAGTGAAACGCACATCACAATATGTACTTAGTGAATACAAGGAGATAACATCTCAGAAGAAGATCCATATAGTACCAATCCGTGATAATGAATCGTGTCAGCATCAAGTACAGTAATCTAGAGCAAGAATGTAAATCCATACAAGTATGAAATGGTCAGAGAATGTACTCGCCTGATAACCTGAGTGTCTGAAGAGAATATACTGTCCGAGGAGTGGTGTCTGTCTCCTATAGAACAGTACAAGTCACTATGAGCCCAAAAATGATAATAAGATGTATTACAATGCATTCTAAATGAATCTAGGTCAAATCTAAGTCACACCAAGCTAAACTAGGTCATACTGAGTCATACTAGGACAATCAAGGTCAAACAAGGTCACAGGAAATCAATCCAAGTCAAACTAGGTCAATCGGGGTCAAGGGTTGACTTATAGTTGACTTTTGGTCAAAAAGTCAACTTTGGTCAACTCTGGTCAACACTGAGTCAATCCTAGGTCAAACAAGTCATATGTTGACCAACTGTTGACTTTCAGTCAACTGGTCAACACTGGTTTGGTTTTGGTCAAATCTGGTCGCTTAAAGGCTAAGTTTAACTCTCGGTTGACTTTTGTTGACTTTTGGTCAAAATGGTCAACCGACGTCAAAACTAGTCTATGAGCGCTATATTTGATCATTACCAACCAAGGGAACCAAGTTCTAACTCTATCTTAGACTCCAAACTCAAAATACCCTATTTCCATGTATTACCTATATTACCTTACCAAGGTAAATACCAATACCTTGTACAATACTACTCTAACCTAGGAATACTAGCCTATGCTTCCTAGGATAGCTAGATACCATCCTATATTAACATTACCTACCAAGAAATCCTAGTATCTAGGTCATCTAAGTTATCTCAAACCACATGTTGGCCATTTACCCCTTTACCTTGCCTTTACCCTACCAATATCACATATCACTCTCATATTTTCCTAACACTCACTCACACACAACACTCATGGTACCATAATCACTTACACATGGTCACACATAGGTTCTACCTATAGGTTACTAGTTATACTCATATACTACAAGCTCACACATATATATCTCTCACATACTACATTACCTATATATAGCTCACACTTATATATATCACTCATATACCCATATGTAAACACACACACTCAATAGGCTTCTTAGGACTGATTTTGTGGCCTGTCTATAGGCTAACATTGGGACTACATGGGTGAGCAAGGGGCTGTCCAATATGGACTGGAACAGGGGCCTTTTTGGACAGCTACAGTGCTGAGTTGGAAACTTGTTAGGGACAGGAATGGGGTTGCTTTGTGGGGTAAGCAAGGGCTGTACCATAGGGTCAATTGTGACAGGTAAGTGGGGGTTTTAAGGATGGCGTTAGGGACTTGATATGGAGGCTTGTTTGGTCAAGCTTGTTGCTATGAAGGGGGGCTGCCCAATATGCAACTGGACTGATATATTAAGGCTGTTCTCAGGTGTAGTGTAGGGGCAAAATGGGGACTGCAATGGGTGATTTAAGGATAGGTTTTGTGGCTGTGTTGGGGGCAAGTAACAGGTTGTTATAGGGCCAATATGTAGGGGTTTCATGGCTGAACCATGGGACTGATATTGAGGGCAATGAGACAGGTTTTTGGGACTGAAATGTGGATGTGCAGGACAGGTTTAATGGAGGGTGTAAAGACTGATATTGAGGGCCAATTGTTGGCTGCAAAGGAGGGTTAAGGGTTGCAAATGGGGACTGATACCTGGGGGTTTCACATGGGGTTTAAGGGGCCTTTTTTTTACTGTTAAATGGAGGCCTGATATGGGACTAATTATAGGGTGAACCAAGGCTACATGGGACTGTCATGTGGGGACAGTTATAGGACTGGTTAAGGACTGATTTCAGGGGACTGATATTGATGTTGTAAGGGACTGTCAAAACATGGACTGAAAGTTGCAACTAGGACTGATATGGGGGTTTCCTGGACTGAAAATTGAAAGCCATATATGGGCTGCACAGGACAGGAAATAGGGTGGTTGATGTAGGCTGGTTTAGGTGTTAGGGGGGACTGAAATGTAGGGTGAACATGGGACTGGTTAGTTACTGCTACTGCTGTTACCAACAGCAGTTTCCCCCTCTAGTTATCATCCCCATTCACTCAAAACCAAGTCTAACACTCACTATTCTCCTCTCTAACTTCCCACAAGCATTTAACCAAACACTAACACTACACCAACATACACACACATCCTCCCCACTTGGCCGACCACTACCCCATCCAAACACAAAATACACACCACATACCCACCATGATATCTCCACATATATATACCATATTATATATATACATATATATATCACCAAATATATACATATATGATATTAACAATATGACACAATATGATACATAGGAAAACTCAATCTAACACAAGTAAAATCTGGAACAAATATTAAAATAATACAAAATCAATATATACTTAATTCCCCATGTGTCCAAATAGGGGTTTTCCCACATGGACACAAACCTACACATAGGACACCTCTACAAGTGTCCAAATGGACACGAAATGGACTCAAATGGACACAAAACCATGGGGGTTATTCCTATGGGTCAAAAATAGACCTATATGCATGAGGAAATGAAAAGGAGAAGGGGTTTATACCTTCCGATAGATCGAATCGAAGAAAAACCTTCCCGGAGCGACACCGACACGTAGAGATTCCAAATGGACACAAACGAGCTCCGAATCTCTTCAAACTTGGCTAGCACCTTCCTCTCATGGAGTAGAGAAGGGGAGAAGAAGATTTGGTGGAAGAAATGATGGATTTGGAGATGAAAATGGTAGGGATGCTCTCTAGAAGTTTGGGGAAGAACAAGAGAGAGAAAATGAGATGGAAAAGAATAGGAAATAACAAAGGGGGCTCATGCCAACCCTTCCTATGGTGGCCGGCCACTACATGGCTGCTATGGGCATTTTTGCAAGGTCAAAAATACCCCCCTCTAGCCTATTAGCATTACATTAAGAAAGGGTTCAAGTCGGAGGCTAGTTTGGTCATTCCAACACACTAATCAATTAAAACCTAATCCAAATAATTTAGCCTAGTCTCTAACTAAAATAAATGACATGTGGGCCATGGCTAACTAGTGTGTGGGTCCACTAGGGTCAACACTCTCCCGGGTCCCCGTTTCAAGTCGGAATGAGCTGAAATTTGAACCCGACTCAAATAACCCCAAAATATTACAATAAATCAAATAATAATTTTAAAATAATAAAAATAATAAAAAAGACAAAAATACCCCTGTTTCTGGAAACTGGGGGTGACAAATCTATCCACCTTAAAAGAATTTCGTCCTCGAAATTAAAACCAACAATAGTAAAACATCGAAATCACAAGTCATGACTAAAATTTGAAATGATCAAAATCTCAAAAATCATGACATGAATTAAATGACTAAATTTCTAAAATTTAAAATTACACTCAAAAAGATACTATAAGTCTATCCACCTTAAAAGAAATCATCCAAAATTTTAAAACAAGGCAACCACAAAAATCATACAATCGATAATCGTATGCGTCTATCCAATCACCATGATATTCAGAATCTCTGTCATGCAAGTGAGCAAGGCTACGATAATCACAGAGTCCCCAACTATGGTACATACCTCTAGAACTATGGTATTTAAAATTTTCGCATTGCCGCGCGCTTGGCAGCGAAAACCTTAAATTCCCACACCCGAGAAATACGTCCATAGTCCGACTATATGTCCTCACTATGCCTGCTAGCATGACCCTAGAGGATTCTAAAATCTCATAATCGAGGCGACCTAGCCCATAGGACTTATCTCAGAAGAAAATTAAAACATAAGGAAACACCAGATCAAACTTATCAACAATGAAGAACAGATAGGAATAGATGGAACTGAATTTCAAGATAGGAATTGCAGAATTGAATCAAGGAACGGAACCTGCAACTAGATCTCCAACGGCCTGAGCATCCTTGGCTGTCATGGCGAAAGCTCGCCCTGGCTGGCCTCCCCTGGCCTGCTGCTGATGCTGGACAAACCTCTGCTGCTGAGTCTGCAATGGTGGTCCCCTCTGCTGTCCTGCCGGAGCCCTAGCTCCTGGTGCTACCTGAGCCAATGGTGTCGGGTTCTGGGGACACTCTCTACACTGATACTTTGCTGACCCGCAAAGTAAACACATACCCAGTCTCTTCAAGCAATCGTTCCACCAATGGCCTGGCTTCTTACAGAAGTTGTACACGGTGTCCTGCTGATACTGCACATGTCCCTGACCCTAATGCTGAACAGGCCTCTGCTGATGTTGACGTATCTGAGCCCTCGGCTGCTGGTGCTGCTGCTGAAACTGTATGCCTGGCATCGGCTGCTGATACTGCTGCTGAAACTGTATGCCTGGCATCGGCTGCTGATACTGCTGCTGAAACTGTATGCCTGGCATCGGCTGCTGATACTGCTGCTGAAACTGTAGCTGAACATGCGGCCTCTTGGTCGGTCCTCCGCTGCTGGTGCCTCCAACTGGGTCTCGCCCTCTCTTGAGCCTAAGCTCAAGATCATCCTCTGCAGCTAAAGCGTCCACCAGGATCTCCTCAAATGTAGTGCTGCGGGCATTCTTGGTGTAGGACTTGACCTCCTTTACCAAGCCCTTCCGGAACCTCCGGGCCTTCGTCGTCTCTGACAAGTCCTCCATAAATCTGCTCAGGCGGCAGAACTCTCCTGCGTACTCCTCCACAGACTGGTTCCCCTGGACTAGGGCCTCGAACTGGGTCTCGAGGGCTCCCAGCGCTGCGTCTGGAAAGAACTTCTCCTTGAACAGCTTCTTGAATGCTGCCCAGGTCTGTCCTGCTGTACCGACCCTCGGGTCGGTCTGATACCATGTACGGGCCAGATCCTGTATCATGCTGGCCGCTGCCTCAATCTGGAGCCTTGTCGGAATCTCAGCCAACCTGAAAATCTTCTCCATATGCTCGATCCACTCGTCGGCATACAGGATCCCCTCTGTCCCGCAAAAGTCCCTCGGGTGCATCTTCTGGAAGTCCTGGATGCCTTTCTCCCGTGGCTGGTACGACTGCGGGGCTGTCGCTGGCTGAGCTATGACTCTCTCTACCGCAGTCATTGCCAGCTCAATGCCTTGTGTGAGCTCTGCTGTCTGCCCCTGCTGCTGGGTCTGCTGACCCTCCATGTACTGCCGGAAGAAGGCTAACAGCTGAACGGCGTCAATTGTCCCTGCAGGTGGCTGCTGCTGCTGAAGAAGTACATCTGAAATGACTGGGTCCTGCCTCCGAACTGGTGAAGGCATACCCTCAGCAGCTGCTGCTGCTGAAGTCCCAATATGAACAGAGGTGGCAGGAGCTGTAGTCTCCCGACCCTGCTGAACTGGCTGAGAGGTAGCAGTCCCCTCTACAGTATCTCCATGAATGGCACGCTGTGATCGCGTCTCCACCATCATGAAGACAGATCAAACAAATAATTTGCTGAGAATGAGTCGAAATAGCAAAGGAGGACAGTTATATTCAAGGAGAACAATATCAGCAAGAACTGAGATGGTATGAATTTGATATGAGTTTTTCCTAGTGTGATTGAGTACCTTCAAAAATATCCTAATCCTACTGCAGGCTGTAGTGATACTCTAGTTCGAATACCACTACACAAACTCGACCTGCATGGGCCACCACTAAAAACGTGTCACGACCCGCACCCACTGTGAGGGTACGAGAACGTAACAACGCCCAGCCTACGTCGCAGTATCGGCGGTAGAACGCTGTCCTAGGTCAATCATCTAAAAATATAAACGTACCTGTACAGTATATACACTCCGAATGGAGGTGACATAGCAATATACAGTCTCAATCATATCTAAATACAGAAAGATAAGACAGGAAGATAGATAGATAAAACTGGAATGAAAGAATATACATCACAGCAAGAGAGTCTAAGTGTCTAAAATAATATCCCAACAACCATCCAGAATACAAGTCCTACTACTGAATATGAAATAATATATACAATCAGATCTTAAGACAGAATAGAAAAATCTAGACTAGGGAGCCTCAAACCCTAAGCTAGTGGATCAGGATGGGAATCTGGGTCACACATGGTATCTACAGCTGTCCCATAGTAGGTATCTATGCAGGCCTCCTCCTCATCCTCTATAAAATTTTCAACAGGTCCAGTCAGGACGGGAGCGAGCACAAAACATCTCACGCAGTTCATATCGAGTTAGGAAATATAAAGCAGGCAATAGAGTAAAGTACATGAAACGCTGAAAGAAGAAGATATATGAAAAACAGTAGAGATTTGATACCAGGAAATATCTAAATATGATAAGTAAGACTGTAAGGGAAACATGTGATTTTAGAGCACAATATGGTTATGTAAACGGGTTAGGTTATACAATAAAATGGGACTCCTTTGTACGTGGGTGTACAATGGACATATACAATATCTTATACAATACGATTGATCATATAACCATTTTTTACTCCCCCTCCCCAATCAATATACAAGGATCCAATTCAGTTACGTTACCTTATACAATGACTTGTACAATGACTTGTACAATGGCTTATACAATGGCTTGTACAATGGCTCAATGTGATACTGAGAGTACAATATGCACAATGAGTGTACAATGATAGGGTATTCAATAAATACAACATGTAAGTGAAACGCACATCACAATATGTACTTAGTGAATACAAGGAGATAATATCTCAGAAGAAGATCCATATAGTACCAATCCGTGATAATGAATCGTGTCAGCATCAAGTACAGTAATCTAGAGCAAGAATGTAAATCCATACAAGTATGAAATGGTCAGAGAATGTACTCGCCTGATAACCTGAGTGTCTGAAGAGAATATACTGTCCGAGGAGTGGTGTCTGTCTCCTATAGAACAGTACAAGTCACTATGAGCCCAAAAATGATAATAAGATGTATTACAATGCATTCTAAAAGAATCTAGGTCAAATCTAAGTCACACCAAGCTAAACTAGGTCATACTGAGTCATACTAGGACAATCAAGGTCAAACAAGGTCACAGGAAATCAATCCAAGTCAAACTAGGTCAATCGGGGTCAAGGGTTGACTTACAGTTGACTTTTGGTCAAAAAGTCAACTTTGGTCAACTCTGGTCAACACTGAGTCAATCCTAGGTCAAACAAGTCACATGTTGACCAACTATTGACTTTCAGTCAACTGGTCAACACTGGTTTGGTTTTGGTCAAATCTGGTCGCTTAAAGGCTAAGTTTGACTCTCGGTTGACTTTTGTTGACTTTTGGTCAAAATGGTCAACCGACGTCAAAACTAGTCTATGAGCGCTATATTTGATCATTACCAACCAAGGGAACCAAGTTCTAACTCTATCTTAGACTCCAAACTCAAAATACCCTATTTCCATGTATTACCTATATTACCTTACCAAGGTAAATACTAATACCTTGTACAATACTACTCTAACCTAGGAATACTAGCCTATGCTTCCTAGGATAGCTAGATACCATCCTATATTAACATTACCTACCAAGAAATCCTAGTATCTAGGTCATCTAAGTTATCTCAAACCACATGTTGGCCATTTACCCCTTTACCTTGCCTTTACCCTACCAATATCACATATCACTCTCATATTTTCCTAACACTCACTCACACACAACACTCATGGTACCATAATCACTTACACATGGTCACACATAGGTTCTACCTATAGGTTACTAGTTATACTCACATACTACAAGCTCACACATATATATCTCTCACATACTACATTACCTATATATATAGCTCACACTTATATATATCACTCATATACCCATATGTAAACACACACACTCAATAGGCTTCTTAGGACTGATTTTGTGGCCTGCCTATAGGCTAACATTGGGACTACATGGGTGAGCAAGGGGCTGTCCAATATGGACTGGAACAGGGGTCTTTTTGGACAGCTACAGTGCTGAGTTGGAAACTTGTTAGGGACAGGAATGGGGTTGCTTTGTGGGGTAAGCAAGGGCTGTACCATAGGGTCAATTGTGACAGGTAAGTGGGGGTTTTAAGGATGGGGTTAGGGACTTGATATGGAGGCTTGTTTGGTCAAGCTTGTTGCTATGAAGGGGGGCTGCCCAATATGCAACTGGACTGATATATTAAGGCTGTTCTCAGGTGTAGTGTAGGGGCAAAATGGGGACTGCAATGGATGATTTAAGGACAGGTTTTGTGGCTGTGTTGGGGGCAAGTAACAGGTTGTTATAGGGCCAATATGTAGGGGTTTCATGGCTGAACCATGGGACTGATATTGAGGGCAATGAGACAGGTTTTTGGGACTGAAATGTGGATGTGCAGGACAGGTATAATGGAGGGTGTAAAGACTGATATTGAGGGCCAATTGTTGGCTGCAAAGGAGGGTTAAGGGTTGCAAATGGGGACTGATACCTGGGGGTTTCACATGGGGTTTAAGGGGCCTTTTTTTTTACTGTCAAATGGAGGCCTGATATGGGACTAATTATAGGGTGAACCAAGGCTACATGGGACTGTCATGTGGGGACAGTTATAGGACTGGTTAAGGACTGATTTCAGGGGACTGATATTGATGTTGTAAGGGACTGTCAAAACATGGACTGAAAGTTGCAACTAGGACTGATATGGGGGTTTCCTGGACTGAAAATTGAAAGCCATATATGGGCTGCACAGGACAGAAAATAGGGTGGTTGATGTAGGCTGGTTTAGGTGTTAGGGGGGACTGAAATGTAGGGGTGAACATGGGACTGGTTAGTTACTGCTACTGCTGTTACCAACAGCAGTTTCCCCCTCTAGTTATCATCCCCATTCACTCAAAACCAAGTCTAACACTCTCTATTCTCCTCTCTAACTTCCCACAAGCATTTAACCAAACACTAACACTACACCAACATACACACACATCCTCCCCACTTGGCCGACCACTACCCCATCCAAATACAAAATACACACCACATACCCACCATGATATCTCCACATATATATACCATATTATATATATACATATATATATACATAGAGATTAATATATATCACCAAATATATACATATATGATATTAACAATATGACACAATATGATACATAGGAAAACTCAATCTAACACAAGTAAAATCTGGAACAAATATTAAAACAATACAAAATCAATATATACTTAATTCCCCATGTGTCCAAATAGGGGTTTTCCCACATGGACACAAACCTACACATAGGACACCTCTACAAGTGTCCAAATGGACACGAAATGGACTCAAATGGACACAAAACCATGGGGGTTATTCCTATGGGTCAAAAATAGACCTATATGCATGAGGAAATGAAAAGGAGAAGGGGTTTATACCTTCCGATAGATCGAATCGAAGAAAAACCTTCCCGGAGCGATACCGACACGTAGAGATTCCAAATGGACACAAACGAGCTCCGAATCTCTTCAAACTTGGCTAGCACCTTCCTCTCATGGAGTAGAGAAGGGGAAAAGAAGATTTGGTGGAAGAAATAATGGATTTGGAGATGAAAATGGTAGGGATGCTCTCTAGAAGTTTGGGGAAGAACAAGAGAGAGAAAATGAGATGGAAAAGAATAGGAAATAACAAAGGGGGCTCATGCCAACCCTTCCTATGGTGGCCGGCCACTACATGGCTGCTATGGGCATTTTTGCAAGGTCAAAAATACCCCCCTCTAGCCTATTAGCATTACATTAAGAAAGGGTTCAAGTCGGAGGCTAGTTTGGTCATTCCAACACACTAATCAATTAAAACCTAATCCAAATAATTTAGCCTAGTCTCTAACTAAAATAAATGACATGTGGGCCATGGCTAACTAGTGTGTGGGTCCACTAGGGTCAACACTCTCCCGGGTCCCCGTTTCAAGTCGGAATGAGCTGAAATTTGAACCCGACTCAAATAACCCCAAAATATTACAATAAATCAAATAATAATTTTAAAATAATAAAAATAATAAAAAAGACAAAAATATCCCTGTTTCTGGAAACTGGGGGTGACATTTATAATGGCCTCATCGACCAACTACTCAATGGCCATCTTGACTGGCTCCACTATAGCATGGCCAGGTAGCTCTTTAACAGCTTTTGCTGTTAACATTTCGACATTCTCTGCAACTGGCCCCTGGGTCAAATCTTTGATGTATGCCAGGGATAATTCTTCAGTCGCGGGCCCCTCCTCACCTCCCTGAGGAGAAAGCTCTACAGGGGACCACTAGCAATGCCTACAACACCCACGACTTGATGTCCCGTCTCAAATACGGGCTCTTAGGCCGCACCTTTATGCGTTGCAGGACCAGCCTCGGGTATCACTACAGGTCCACCTGTGGGAGCCACTTCTTGGTGCGAAGCCATAAGCTCCGAAAAATCATGAGTCTCATAATCAAAAGAGGCAGGCGAAGAAACCTCTTCTGACTCAATAGCCTCAGCTGCTACAGTAGTTGGTCCTTCCTCCAGAATATTAGCCTCTTCGGACCTTACGACATAGGCAGTTCTCTCTTCTCTTCTCGAAGAAGGGCCTTCAGCGGGCAAAGTGATAGTATCACTACAACAAAAATACCATTTAATGACGGCTAAAAATCGTCATTAATGACAAACCATGACGCTTTTTTTTCCAAAGCAAGCGTGATGAAAACGGGTGTTATAAATGTTTTTAAAAGCGTCATAAAAAAAACGTCATGAATATGATGAGTTTCTGCTACACTTATTTTTAGCGTAGTTTGAAAGCATTATGAATAGATAATCTGTATAGACTCAATTCAGCACATTTATAACGCTCAATTCTGCACATTTATATATTACTTTCCAAAAAATTATAGATCAATGCTCAATGTTGCTCAGTTCAATTTCAAAACATTCATTTTGAACCATATTCACAAGAAAATATCTAAATGTTATAGAGTACCATTTAATCCAATTACAAATATATACATAATATATATCACCATCTTCATTACATTTTTTCAAAATAGGACATCCAAATACATATATTTACAACTACTACTAGTAAGTAGACCCTCAAAACTATTAGTACATTGGCTTCAACTTTGAGCACATCAAAACTGTCGGCATCACGTAGCAAAACCCTAAAAAAGATTAAAAAAATATCATAGAAGAAGCACAACAGGTATTAGTTGATACTCACCGAATCACAGATAAGCAAGTAAGTCCTTGAAACACAAGCAATAAAACATAGAGGAAAAAAAATTTTTGATTTGTGTATTGGTGCAAACCTTGCTCTCCTATTCTGGAACCAGACCTCTACTTGCCGCGGCCGGAGGTTCAATCGCTTTGCTAAGGCTTTTTTTTGTTTCTGAACATCATCATCATCATCATGAGAACAGTATATATATATTAGAGGAAGATCTAACTAAGCTAGTTTGAATTAATTATATATATATATATATATATATAGATGCTAAGTAGAGCGTTACTGGATTGAGAGTGCTATGTTCTCTGAACCTTTCCTCCAAAAGAGCAGACTGCTCCTTCGTAAGCCTGAGCTTCTTTCTCACGTTGTCGTCCTCTTTGTCGTCTCCGTCGATCGCCCGCGAAGAGGAGCCCCTCTCCTCAAGAAATGGCCAAATGTCAAAAATAGCATTACCAAAATACAACACGGTTGGCTCAGAGTGCATAGTAAACTGTAGGAACAAAGCTGCCATGTCAGAACGAGTTAACCTCACCTGCAAATTGTCAGAAAATAACCAAAATAAGGTAAAAAATAGTAGGATCAAAATACATAAGGTTGGCTCATAGTGCATAGTACAACTACAGGAAATGCCATGTAAAAACAAGTTACCTGCGAAAAAAGCTGCTAATTGTAAAAACAAGTTGACCACACCTGCAAATTGTAAAAACACTCATGAAATGACCAAATGTCAAAAACAGCATGATCAAAATACAACACGGTTGGCTCAGAGTGCATAGTAAAACTGTAGGAGCAAAGCTGCCATGTAAAACCAAGTTAACCGCACCTGCAAATTGTAGACACAGTCCAGAAAATGACCAAAGTAAGGTAAAAAATAGTAGGATCAAAATACATAAGGTTGGCTCATAGTGCATAGTAGAACTACATGAAATGCCATGTAAAAACAAGTTACCTGCACCTGCAAATTGGAAAAACTGTCGAGAAAATGACCAAAGTATGGTAAAAAATAGCAGGATCAAAATACATAAGGTTGGCTCAGAGTGCATAGTAGAACTGCAGAAACAAAGCTGCCATGTAAAAACAAGTTAACCACAACTGCAAATTGTAAAAATAGTCAAGAAAATGACCAAAGAAAGGTAAAAAAATAGCAGGATCAAAATACATAAGGTTGTCTCATAGTGCATAGTAGAACTGCAAGGACAGATTTTTTCAAAACCATAATTCATTGCAACGGAAGTCACAAAACCATCTCCAAATTGTATCTCATCATTGCCAATATATAAATTTTTTGATAGGAACACAATAAAGTTGTAGGTATGTAGACAATGGAATAGAAAAAAATTATTTGCAGTGAAATATGGGTTGTGAATTTGGTTTTCCAATTGAAACATGCCTTGTTCCTTATATTTCAGCTAAGGTAAATATCTGGAAAGTATGGGTTTGGGAAAAACTCTACTCTCCTATCCACTCCCTGTCTCCATGTAGCAGCAATAATATTATCACTTCATAATAAAAGCAAAGAATTCAAGTTAGTCATATTTTTGTATCATAATTCAAATATAGCAGCGGGACTAGCAGCAGCATTTTGAATCTATCATAATTCTAAATTTCTAATATACAAGGCGAGAAATATAAGCAGGTAATGTATCACAATTCTCTAAATATTACTCAAATTTGTATAGATTCCCCCAAAATGCATCATCATATATAGAATAAGCAGTATATTAAGAAAATTAGGAGGTTGGCTCAGAGTAATGCATGTTAATATCATTGGCACATTAGGAACACCGGTACCACATCCAACTATCAGAACAAGTTGAGGAATGCATCAAAACTTAGTATTAGAAATTGTAAATTTTGATATTAAGTTTCGTTACGTCTTCCCCCAACATGTTTGATAAGGAATGCAACCAACATTACTAACAATTTATTTTATACAAACCATTTGTTATTCCCGCCTCTTCACAGCCCATACAAAAAAACAAAACTAATAGGAAACAAACTTAAGCACGAGTGAATAAAATAATGACAAAGAGTAAAAATCAAAATTCTTCCAAATAATAGGTAATAGAATGGTTGGCTCAGAGTAATCAATGTTAATATCATGGGTATATTAGCAAAGTTTGTTACCTCTTCACTCATCAGAACATGACGAGGAATGCATCAAAACTTAGTATCAAACTATGTGATATTAAGTATCTTTACCTCTTCACCCATCATTTTTGACGAGGAAGGCAACCAAACTCCCCAAACCATCTATAATTCCTACCTCATCACAGCCTAAAATAAAAACTCATCAAAAAACAAGAAAGGAAGAAAAACGCTACTGTACGCAACGGTGCCGTCGGAGGCGCTCGGGGCGAGCGACGCGTCGAGTGATAATATCGGGTTCTGCGGACGGCGGCGTGGGGTCCGGATGGCCAGAGGGATGCCAGATTCGTCCTCCTTCACCAACCAACCAAAAGAAATCAGCGCAAACAACAAAAAGAGAACAACGAACGATTCGAGCAGTAAAATGGAAGGATCCGAACCTTGAGTAGGGAGGGAGGACGGACATGGAGCTGAGGTCGCATGCCTTGTTGAGTGGGGAGGCAGGACGGACATGGAGCTGAGGTCGCATGCCTTGTTGAGTGGGGAGGGAGGACGGACATGGAGCTGAGGTCGCCGCCGACCTCTCCAGCTCCTCGAACCTCCTCACGATCTCCGCCAGGATCCTTCCCCCCTCTACCACCGCCGCGAGGTCCGCGGGAAGGCTCTCCGTCCCCCTTCCCATCTCCGCCAGCGCCATCGCGGCCTCCTAACCGAGGACCCCCCCTCGTCGTCCCCATTCCATCCTTCCCTAAAATTTTAGGGTTTGTACGGCAGGCTTTGTGCGGCGATCGGACGGTGATGAGAGGGGCGGCGGGCTTTGTGCGGCGGAGGGAGAGGCGGCAGAGGTGGGGTGAAAGAGAGAGAAAAATTTTAGGATTTGGGGAGAGGAGGGAAGAGGGGGCAGAAGGGGAGCAAGGAGAAGGAGAGTTCTTCCGAATAAGATCGTGGGGGGATGGAATATATTACAGAAAGTTTATTACAAGTTTGCCACCGCTCTAAAATATTAATAATGCTTTGTTTTAAAAACGTTATAAAATGTCCAGAATTAGTCCAAACCGTCATAGAAAAAAGGTATTTTTCAACTTAATAACGCTTATGTATCAGCCGTTATTAAAACTCCTTGTCGAGCGTCATTAATAGGTCTTTTTATTGTAGTGTATCCTTGACTGCCGGACATAGTAGCCCTCTAAGGACACCTCGAAAGAGACTCCTTAGTAAGTTCCCTAATTGTTTTTGACCATACCCTGATTTCTTTCCTGCCTGTACCAGTAAAATAGTAATAAGTGGAAAGTCCCACGTAAAACTTTGAGTAAAAAGGGCTGAAATATACCTGTAAAGATGAGACAACAGGCAGAATACTCTGCTATAGTAGATTGCGTCGCCTGGGTGCCACCCGTTTAATTCTTTTAGCAGGAGGAGGCTCACCGCCGAAGAAGCTCGGCGCTTCAGCGAGGAATTTTGAGGTGCCACATCCTCCATTATCTTTCGAGAGGCACTGGAGCCATCCGAGGTCCTACCGTCCGCAACTTTGAACTCTTGAGAATCGACTGGAGCCTTTCGAACTTCGTGCCCATAATAAAACTCTGCTCTCGATCATAACCTGAAAAGAGGTTGTTCACCAAGCAGTAAAACTTTACAGCAGAATACAAGATACGGGTCTTCCTGTGCATCTCAGGAATTATAAAATTAGCCCAATATATCTACCATTATAGTAACACCAGTTACAGGCGCCATCCAATAAACTTTACTCGTAACCAAGGCAATGACTGGGGTTTTTCATCATGGTCTGTCTGTAGCCGACTGTCGTGTGAACTGACTCGACAAATAAGGTTCCAGATATACCCGATTCTGGTTTTGCTACACCAAGTGTGAAGGGCGAATGGATAGTAACAACCGAAAGGCATCGATGGTTAGCTCGTCCCTTTTTCCCGCCCGGTCGACTAGCTCATCACCTGCAAGGTAGCTGTCGTAGAAGGGCAAAATCCTGTTGGAACTATAGTCGTACAAGCAGTTTAACGCCCATCTGCAGGCAGGAACGACGTCATGGACCAATTTTGCTGCATGATAATTGCACAGGGTTGCGTCTCCCTCTTTATAGCCATCGATGGTGGTAGAGACGATTAAACCAGTATAATATAGTGCTAACCAAGCCATCATATAATGGTTGGAATGCTTCGTTCGAGGAAATTCGCTGTCGCACCAATGATGTTCTATTATTTTCTTCGAGAGCTCATACGGGCCTCGAAGTGTATTGGATACCATGGCCAGGAGCAGAGCCAGAGAATGTCCAAAGGCCAACCTCACAACCGGCAAGATAAGCTACTGATTGAGTCATTCTACGGAGCCCGAAATCCCTGGCAATATGACCTTCCTTAGCCACATATCAAAAAGGTGTCCAGCGTCGCTTTCCTACTCAGGGCGGTCAAGTTTTGGCAGAAATAATTAGGACTTTGGAGGTGGGTTTTCCCTCAATGTCCAACAAAGGGCTTACACCTTCGCCTTCGCCATCATATCTTCCACCTCGTCAGTGGTATATACATTGCGAGTTATAAAACAAACCGTTCCAGGATCCGACGGTTCCTGCTTAAAGAAGTACTTTTCCATGCATTAAGGTGAGGCTGACCCTTCGCAGAGTCTGATGCGCACACACCTGATGATGATAAAGCAGTTCTTTGTATACTGCCATCATCTTGGGGTACTTATTTTCCATCCCCATGAGCTCATCTTGGCTAGGGGTGTACTCCTCATATGGGTGCTTACCCCAAGGCAGCTTCGAGATGACAAACATCTTTTGGAGGGCCAATTCCATCTCTCCGTACGACATAAAGAAGGTCCCGATATGGTGATTGTACAACTGTAGCAAGGCCAGAAACAGAGGCTGGTTGATGGGGATGTCGGGTTCGGTAGCCTTTATGGCACGACATAAGCCAGTGCCACTCAGGTCTCTTTTGAAAGGACCTAGTATCCATCGGGTCAAGTCACTCCACTTTTTGTCAGGATAAACCCAGCCCTCGACCCAGTAGGATCCTGTCGGGTATGTACATATAGCCGCCAGAAGCCTATTAGCAAAGATAGAAGCCCCAAATGGATGGACATTCGCATTAAGATCCCTAGGCATATGGCCAGGGAGAAGCACCCATAATGAAAATGACAGACCGTACCGAATATACATAAAAATGTCCTTTTTCTTGGAATACTTGTCCACTATAAAGCATCCCGCAACTAAACCCCCTAGCTCTATTCGACGTGACAAAAGGTTGAACAAAATTTTTGCTTTGTTGAACGTATAAGGTATTTGTGTACAAAGAATGAAGACCTAAATAGGATATTCTAAGTACAGAGAAGAGATTTCTGGGAAAGTATGACGATGGAGATCGAGCACTGCAGTGGCTCCTTAACTCCATTGACGATATGACGACGAATCAGCCTTGCTATGGCCCTTTGGTGCCTTTGATGGGACTCTGGGGTCATTGATCAAGAGGCTATCTGGATGAGAAGATTCCTTGAAGATGGTTGGTTGGTTGGTTTTTTGTATTGGTTCTGAACTTCGTTCTTCATATTCGTCCCCTTTTGTGGAAGAACTCCTTCTATTTATAGAGAACCGAGCACATATGAGATGTGTATTAGGGTTCCTGAGATATGAAAGAATCTGTCGTTATTGTATGGTTCGGACTTCTGCGGCACTGACACGTGGCGGACATCAAGATTCTCCTCAAAGGAGATCTCTGGTGGTTATAAATATAATCGAAGGAGGTAACACGTGGCACGTGCCAATTTGCTTGCTCGAATATAACCGAGTAAATCATGGGATTTCATCTTAGAGTTAGAGTCTAATTGATCCTAGCCTAAGATTTAAATCAATTTGATATGATATCAATCATGATTTAATCCTAATCTTTTCTGCAGGAGACGGTTTAAATAAAATAATTGGGGTGGACCCATGCTTCCTGCGCCTCTGGAGATGACTAAGTGTTGTTGCGTTTCTGGGGTGACAAGTAGACCGTGCTTCTGGAGACGACGTAACCTTTGTGCTTTCAGGCGACAAGTAGACTTAGCTTCGAATAACGTCGAGACTTTTGTGCATATAGAGCAACTTACGAAGCTGTGTTTCGGGCTACCGGTGTCACTGTGCTGTAGACAATAAGTAGGCTTATGTTTCAGGTTGGCAAGGTTACTGTGCTTTTGGAGAGACATGCTGACTTGTATTATTTGTGATAGGAGTTTCCAAGTCTCTTGTAGAGAAGTAATTTAAGCTTCTGATCCGGAGCAGACGACTGCACCGTAGAAATGGAGATGGGGTGAGCATATCACCATCCTGTGCCTCATGCGGATGCATGTAATTAGCTGCACCTCTGAACAGTGGAGGTGTTGGCTATAAAGGGAAGGGTATGACACCCTTTGGTGTATACAGGTAGCTGCAGCTCTGGAGTGAAGGCACTTGTGAAGGGAAGGGTGTGACACCCTTGTGCGTCTGAAATTGGCGCAGGCAGGTAGCTGTACCTCCGGAGTGAATGCACTGGCTTCTAATGTAAAAGATGGGAAGGGGGCCTACCACCATCTTATTTTTGAGGTTGGCGCATGCAGATGGCTGTGCCTCCGGCTTGAAAGCTGTGAAGCAAAAGGCAATAAATATATGCTCTTTTAAGGAGCTTTTCTCCTTATTGCCACTACAATATGGGGAATTCCAAGGGTCTAAGACCAATATTCAAAGTGCTGAGTCTTAGGTTCGTCCCATTAATGTGGGAATTCTGACCATCGGCCATGTGTCTTGTGCTCTGGACTATTCTTGGTCCTATAAAAGGGGAAGTTCTCCTCTGAAGAGTCATTGTCTTCTTCTCGGCATCCTTCACCACCATACAAGATCCAGACTTAACTTCGATCGACATCGACCTTGTGTAAGTTGGTGGCTGGTTGAGGCTTCTCTCGTTTATAGGAGCCACGTTCTTATGGAAGAACTCTATGTAGAAGGAGCCATTGCTGTCCTTGAGAAGTATGCAGATGTCCTTCTTAGGGAGTTCAACTCTGAGCGACATCTGAGGGACATGTGAGATCAAATCCACGGGTTCGAGATCGATTTCTCACCCGATGAATAACCGGTCGTGCTCTGCCTTGGTCTTTGGGAGCAATGGGGCTTGACCGTGCTATGGTTCTGGGTATTCTACT
The DNA here is from genome assembly GCA_029216955.1 of Iris pallida. Taxonomy (NCBI): domain Eukaryota; kingdom Viridiplantae; phylum Streptophyta; class Magnoliopsida; order Asparagales; family Iridaceae; genus Iris; species Iris pallida. The sequence goes on from JANAVB010040818.1 coordinate 43,425,385, forward strand.
GCTTCAGTATATATTGGAGTTCCAGCTTCTCTTGGTGACCAAAGGGTTGGCTCTGATGATACTTTGAATCGATGGAGAGGAGACTTTGATGGAGGCTGTATATCTCTCTTCTGGTCCTTCTACCCATGACGATCACACCGAGAAGGCTGCCCGTAGAAAGACGAACCTTATTCTATATTCGTAGGAATTTCTATTCTCCCTTATATAACAAGGACCTTGTAGTCGACCCTGTAAATGAGACTCAGGAAAATTCTTTTTTATGTACTTGTGATAAGTCCGTGTAATAGACCTTTGTAGCCATAATCAATGAGAAGAATGTTTTTTGAATTTTATCCTAAAATTGTCTTCATCCTTTGGCTGATCTGTGCATTCCACTGTCTGCGCCTCTATGATATTAGGTCGGTATTGAGGACACTAATCTATACCATATATCATGTGAACCATTGTAAGAAAGGGGTGGGTGACGATAGCACCCTTCTGCGGCTTGCATCAGCTATGATTTCTCATGCTTCTATAAGCCCCCCTTCAAAGTGTCTCAAACTTTGGTCAAGCTCGGGGCACTTTGAAAAGAAGCATGACACGTGCCTCCTCCTCTTTTTTTTGTAGAGGACATACCCATCACCTCCTGCGGACAGGCTGACAATGTGCTTATGCTCCAGCATTAAATACGTTAAGCCATCTCCTTCTTAAGCGTAAGCATGACTCCTGGTATCATGCGAACATTTATCATGACCGTTTTTTTAAACCCACGTCTTCCAAGGTATTTTGTCTTCTCCCGCGAACGGGTCCTTTCTTATAACTAGGCATTTTGGAGAGAAAGAACCTTCTTGCCTTTATATTTTCTTCAGCAGACCATGCCAGTGTTCTCGCTTTCTTCAAAGCCCTAGCTCTTAGCCATGGCCCCTAAGAAATCTGAAACCCTAAAAACATTTGTAGCTGGCTCTCTAAGAACCTATGGTGGCGTAATCAGTTCTCCTCGATCTGTAGCCAGGGGTAACCTTCGAACAACCACGGAGCCGGCGAGGCCATCTGAAGTCTCTAGCCTGGAGCAAGCTAACAAGGAGGGGACGATCAGTCATCCCGTTCAAGTTAAACAGTTGGCTTCTGAGGATGTCATCGTCGAACAAGTCTTCATTGAAGAAAAAGTACTGTCTTCCATTGTCGGTAAGCTTCTGACTTTCTTTCTTGATTTTGCCATAAATGACGTGCCTTCTGCAATATGGTCTTGAAGCAGCATTTGGCATTTTTATCTTGTTGATGTTGCTTTTGAAGACATACAGACTTTCTATGCCTAACTTTTCGTTCTTCTAGCATCTTTTATGTAGTCTATGTACCTTCGGCCTTCCTCAAGGACTTCCTTTTGGCTTTAACCATAGGCACCGAAGATGGTTGTGCTAGAGAGATACTTGCCCATTCTTCTGCTCAACGACTCGCTTCAGGTCAATCAATAAGCCGTCTGGCCAAGATTAGGGAGCAAGGCCTTACCTATCTCCGTAGTATGACGGATCGAGGCCGGTTTTTGGATACTCGCAATACTGTCAAAATGCTAAAACCTTTTTTGTTGTTTGGCGATAAATTGGTATTGGAGGACGCGACATTTTTAGACATCACCGAAGATTGGTATTTCGACAACGTTGATGGCATTGCTTTGTTCGTGCCTTCTGTTTCTCGTTATCTCCCACTTTTTGCTTTCTTCTGCCTATCTGAGATGCGCATCATACGCTGGGATCGGACACCCAAGTACCAAAACCTGCTAGCTGGCAGTATTGAGAAGGAAATTTGTTCTGACCCTGTAGAAGCATAGAAAAGAACATGATTGCCCGTGCGGCTCAGAACAGGAAAACCCATACGGTTCAAAAATAGACGAGCTTCATGCGGCTCAAGAGCATCATGCGGTTCAAAAGTCACCAACTTGGACATGCGGCTCAAGCAACACCACGTGGCCTTCTGCGGTTCGCTTCTACAATTGGCCATTAAGTAAAGGCCCTATTTAATGCTCTGACATAAAGGAGAACTGATGGCTCTGACATAAAGCTGCCATAAAGACCCTGTCATAATGATAGACTCCTAGGGAAACGAAGGAAATCTCTGACACAAACCCCCAAATCCTTCATGCGGCCTTGACACGTGGACAGTCGCATGCGGCTCAGGCAGAGGCCATCCCATACGGCTCAGGGAGAGGCCACCTCATGCGGCTCAGGCAGGGCCTACCCTATGCGGCTCACGAAGACTACCTTCATGTGGCTTACTGAGAAGCCACCCTGTCACGACCCGCACCCACTGTGAGGGTACGAGTACATAACAGCGCCTAGCCTACGCCGCAGTGTCGGCGGTAGAATGCTGTTCTAAGTCTCTAACTAATTATCAACTCATGCAGTATATAATGTACTTGTCAAGTCTCAACTCCGAACGGAGGACAAGTATAGATATAATGAATCTCAATGACAGTCAAAGAACGATAAGATATCACAGAAGATTAAAACTAAGACTAATAACAGAAATAAAACCAACAACTAATAATATAATCTCAAGCAATCTCAACTACATTCTCAACTTATATACAACTCCAGTTCTAAAACAAGAAAGTTAAACAAAACGACTAGCTAGTCTCCCGATCACTCCTGAGTGTTGGGGCCGTAGGTAGTTAAGCCATCTCCTGCTCCAGGGTAAGTAGGGCAAATATCTTCAGGGCAGTCATCTGTAATATTTTCAACAGGTCCAGTCAGGACAGGAACGAGTACAACTCATCAAAAAATCCCAATTAAATGACACAGAACTATAAAGCAGTTATAGACAGTTTTATTGATGAATATGGCAGTTTATAGACAGGTGATGGTATGGAGAACAGAAAAGATACAAGGAAAGTAAGTAACTAAAATAAGAGAAGAATGATGGCAATGAAGACTGTAAAATAAATCTAGCTGAACTAAAGTAACATAATAAGTCCAGACTGTAAATGTAAACAAGTGCAAAACCCAAGTAAATTCTGACAACTTGAATCTGATACCAGGTGGTTCCAGTACAAGATGAGTCCGGTATAAGGTGAGTCCAGTTGGTGATCAAAGGTTCCAGGGTGAGTCCAGCCTATACTCTAACAGTGTGTTTTAAAATATCGGGATCGACATGTGAACGACTGTAGGTAATACGGCACACCGCACACTCGGCCAAGTGTGGGATGGCAATCATTCCAGTATAATTCCAAGGGAGTGGTTCCAGTATTTGGGTATGTTCACATGCCTATTCCAATATTTCCCCGCCCACAAGTACAAGTGAATCCAAAAAATGATACGAGAATCGAGATGAGTCCAGCCAAACATAATGATACCAGCAAAAGATTCCAGAGTGATTCCAGTAGGTGGTTCCAGTAATGATTCCAGTAGGTGATGCCAGCAGTGGTTCTAGAAGGTGATGCCAGTAGTGGTTCCAGAAATAGAGGCCAGACAGATGGTATGTGTGTTGCATATATAAATCCAGGAATATCCATACGTGTTATAAGAATCACATAAAACTAACTAGAACTGAAGTATAGTAATTGACAAGTAAATTAAAGAACTATCAGAGAATGTACTTGCCTGCTACTCTGAAAAGAGTAGTGTAATATCAGATGCCTGCACCGGAGTCACAATGTCCTAAACAGAGCAATACAGGTTATAATGTGTTTAAAAATACGATAAATGAAATTTACGATGCAATCTACATGATTTCTAGGTCAATCTAGGTCAAAGTCAACTCTTGGTCAACTCTGGTCAAACCAAGTTAACTACACTAGTCAAACTAGGTCAATTGGTCTAGTTAGTCAACCTTGGTCAATGCTCATCTAGGGTTAACTATCTAGTCATACCCCATATCAAGCTAGTCTCATAAGTTACCCACACCATATATATATATATATATATATATATATATATATATATATATAAAATATATATATATATATATATATATATATATATATATATATATATATATATATATAACATTTATCCCTATAACTAAGAACACACATAATCACTATTTAAACCATATACCCTTATATGAATAATGTATGCAATGTCTATATTCATGTATACCAATACATGCATACTTATACCCTATAAAACAACCCTTGAGTCACACAAGTGAACCCATGGCCCAAGGCCTAACTTGTACCCCTAATACTGCTATACACTTAGCATTACCCTTTACTCTCTCTACCCTCACATGGCACCACACTGCCACACTCCAATTACCAACCCAAAGTCCTGCCACAGGCCACACTCAACCTCCTATTGCTTAAACATAGACACACACTTAACTAATGTACTGCCACACCTACATATTCACCTATATCGGAATATAGGTATAGCTATTCTCCTCAAAACAGTCCCATTGACTGATACATAACCTCCTACATGTGGCCACATACCTATGGTCAACATGGCCTACCAGTCTGCTGCTAAGGATTGTCCTGCCTCACACAGGGGGTCCCCTGCTACAGGGCATGGCTAGCCCAAGGGCAGGCAGTTGCCCTGCTGCAGCATTGCAGGCAATGCTTGCTGCTACGAAGGCTGAACAGTAGCCAAATGGCCTGGCATGCTTGTATTCAGGAACCCACACTCCCAAATGGCTTTCCACTTGTCATGCTACTATGCTAAATGTATTGGGTACCCTAGGTTATAATTCTGAACATCCAAATCAGTCCTCATTGGGCTGACACACATGATCCTCAAATCCATGCTCACTGCACCTATAATATATACTTAGAACCTATAATTATAGTTATTCGACTTACCTATACATCTAGTCCCTAATACCTTGATACTCTAACTCACTTCCTGGCCAACTGCTATCCTGGCTGCAATGTTACTGCTGCGATGCTACTGCTCTTGCTGCAATTGCATCTGCTACCTCACCATCCCTCATCCAATATAACTAACCATGGAATCAGCTTAGGTGTAGGCTCACTAACCGACACCTCATCCCATCTCTAATACCTGAACTGCTACTGAAAACCCACACCTACTACTACACTCCCCTCTCTCTTATACATACACCTAATTACTCTAACCCCTTTAACTCTACTGCTCTCCTATATGTATACATATATATAATACATACATTTACCTGGCTTTACTTAGGCCTGCCGCCACCTCAATCTCAGGAATGGATAATGCAATGTGTGTGTGTAAAACTGTGGATAGGGTGTTTCCAGGATTTACATGTGTCTAAACTCAGGAATTTCAGTACCTAATATCAGTGATGTGTAACATGGCAATGACAGTTCACATTTAGTAGGGTGTATGGTCACAGGAATGAACTTAGTGTCTCAGGAAAAGTGACTAGAAACCAAGTAATTGGTGCACAAATTATTCACTTGACAGTTCAAAATTTATCAATGTCAGTTAACACAACTTCCCTTCATACATTCAACCCAAACCCCAATCCTACATCCGAAATCCATTTCACTAATACAAAACCCAATCTATCATGAAAAACCTATCTAGCTGTGGCTAATACATATGTAGGAAATCAATTTAGTGATTTAAACATCATTTAAATCAGATAAAAAAAGAGAAATCAATTCAGGATATAGAACAGAAACACGTATCAGTAAAAAAAAAAGAAACCCAATTCGTATGCTAAAACATGTAAATATACTAAATTATAGGTTAGTAAATCATGTTACATATGTGTTGGTGTCCCTCGAGTCCTCTCGTGTCACCCAGGGCCGGATACGGCGTGTCCACACGTCAAGAACCACTCTCGTGCACGCACAGACACGCTGTCTCGTGCACGCGTGCACTCGTATCTAGGACACGACACACGAGACGATACCACACCACACGTGGGTGTGCACCGAGGTTCGCCTAGGGTAGGGCCACCTCACAGACACCCTGCGCTGTGTCCACAAGACTCCAGGATGCGATACAGAGCCCGTGTCAGTACGCGGATTGCCGTTGTGCGCGCGCAGCGCATGCCCAGTGCGGGCACGATTGCTCCACGTGTACACAATCATCTGCTCCTAAATTTTGGTAGCATAATGTCAGACGTTGCCCCTCACCCCACATAAAATTCTACGTGTCCACGTGTCCTGTGTCGGGAGTTCTCAGCCCCGTGATGTAGGACACAGTGTACGTGTGTGCACAGCGTGTCCAATACGAATTTTTGACACATTAGGACACTAAAATACCAGACACTCTTCACAGAAAATAACCTACATACCTAGATCTAGGACTATATTCAAATAGATTTGCAAATTTTGCAAATCGAAATGGTTCGAGCATTTTGTCGAACACTTAGCTATTTGGTTCGATACGTGTCCGATACGGACACGTAACCTAATGCAAATGACACGAAATTCCTCCAAAAATTAGGGGACACCTATTCCTAAACCATCATGTAAAGAAATCACAAAAATAATGCAATTTAAATGGTTTTACCTATAGGTGCAAATTGTATGGAAAAGCTCCAAATGGGGGGTATTCCTCTTGATGGCCAAATACTCCAAATGGATCCCAAACTGAAATATCCCTCCACCAACAGTCCATAAACTCAATTTAGAACCCAATGCAAAAGACTAGGACGAAAAAGGAGATCAAATGAATAAAATGGAAATTTTTGGAAAGGGGAGACTTACCTTTCTTTTCTCCAAGTGTTGGAATGATAAAAGAGGCAACCCTAATGAATAAGTATTTATATAGGGTGGGGATCCCTATGTGGCTGGTCATAAGCTCAAAAATCAGGGTTAGGGTTCACTAAATGGCCCATGGGCTTAAGTCATGATCAATTAAATAATCAAGCCATAAGTCATTTCATGAAACCACAAGCCATGACTTAAATTCACTAAACCAAATCCCCTCATTCTAAACCTATTCTCTAATGACTAAAATAGATTAACTCAAGTTAGACTAGGGTCACCATTGCTAGGGTTAGCTTCTAGGCTAGTCCACTAGGTCTCAACAAGTTAAAGTCAAACTAGAATTCACCAATTCAACAAATCACCAAATAATTCAAATAAGTCAAAATGACCAAATTATTCCTAGGCTAAAAATGATAATTAAGTCATTCTAATGACATGGTTAGGCTCTAGGTTATGCAGTCTCTCAGGTTTCGCTAGCAGCACATCAAAATCACAAGTCATGACTTAAACCAGTTTTAAAATAGTTTAAAAATTAATAAAAATCACCAAAAATCATAATGTGAATAAAATATCAATAATTAATAATTATATTTACAAAATTTCAAAATTACCCTCATTTGGAAAACTGGGTGTTACACACCCATCATGCGGTCACCTATACTCATGCGGCTTAGATCATTTCTATACGTGGCCAGTCTTATACGGCTTAGTAGGGAACAATCCTCATGCGGTTCGGATTTCCGAAGTGGCTCGTGGTTAAGACACGTGACAGAAGATTAGTTTTTTTTACGTCCCTACAGCTAGCAGCATAATAATAATGGGACACGTGGCATCAAATCGATCAAGAATAATCAACAAATCTCGACAACCAGGTTTAGTGCCATCCTCATAATTACTGGGATCAAATCAGATCATTTGCAATCATGCAAATTGAACACGTGGCTGGAGATCCGAGCTTGGCATAAAAAATCATGAAGATTTATGGCAATCATCATTAATTGCCCACAGAGATTTGATGTAATCTACATTAATTACCTAGATTTGCTACAATCAGAATGAAGGGCCCAGATTAATTGATCCTTAACCGCCGACTTATCAAGGAGGCAATCATTGCAAACCCTAATGATTGCATCCCACTCCTATAAATAGCAAGGTGTCATTCCCTTACGAAGAGGACTTTTTCAAAGAGAACGAGAGCACCTGGAAAGACTTAAAGAGAGAGAGAGCAGAGAGAAAAAGGCACACACAGAGGGTATCCTGAGAGTATTTCTTCCCCGGAGCCAAGGCTGCATCCGATCGTCCAAGGAGTAAGGCAGAGCTGCCGTCGCTTTTCTGAGCCTCTACCGTCACCCCCAGAATCTAAAATAAACAATTGTACTTAGATTGTTGTACCTAGGTTTTCGTCCCTAGGCTTTCTTTGTACAAGCGAGTTTGTATTGTGAAGTAAAAGTCCAATCCTTCGATATAATTGTTCTGTTCTTTTATATTTCATGGAAAACACGATGGCGACTCTGCTGGGGACAAACTTCTCCGCGGTTGAGGAGTTGGTGACGCAATCGGATGCAGCCAAGCTTGGCTCCACACAACAGAAGATGGTCGTCCGCTTCGACCAACAGGCGTTCGAAGAAATGCTCTCCGACGGGAGCGCTGGCCCGGTCCAGAAGCGAACTCGCACAAAGAAGGCTCACAGGGAGTGGAGGCCAAAACCATCTGCTCCTTCCCAAGCTCTGGACGGAGTACTCTCTGCTGTCCAAGACCGCGAAGGCAACTCTCATGCGGCTCCACTTCAAGCCATAGAGGACTCTGCTGTCCCCAAGTCCGGCAGAGGAAAGAACTACGATGCTGGGCTTGGAGGGGCAAAGAGTAATTCTATGTGCTCCAGAAAGAAGCCAAACAAAGGCACTAGCCGCAAGACGAAGACTCATGCGGCCGTGATTGCCAGCCGCATGGATGATGTCCATGCGGCCGAAACTGCCAGCCAAATACATAACACTCATGCGGCCAGGATTTCCAACCACATGGAGAAGACCTATGCGGCTGAGACTTCCAGCCGCATGAAGAAAGTCCATGCGGGTACGATAGCCAGCCGCATGAAGACTGTTAATTCCAGTCGCATGCCGCCTGCTTCACGCGGCTCAATCTTCGATCGCCTCTCCTATGGTCCTGATCTCTCATGCTCCCGAGAAAATATGTCTGACTCTCTCCAGCACCACTTAGACTCTTCCTACTATGTGCCCTCGCGCACTAGAGTGAAGAAGTCTAGGGCAGTGCGAGCTTGGCGAGCTCCATCCGCTGTCCCGACCTCTGACCATCCGAGCGTTCCACATACTGTTATGCGAGCCTCTGATGGGAAGTTGTACAGAACCACTCGAGTCCAGCCCCCGGCGGCAAATGGACAAAGTAGTTCCAAAAAGTCACCCAAAACCCAGGGAGCAAACATGGTCGTTCCAGACCCATCTGACTTGCGTGAGGCTATTCTCCACAAGCGCAAGGAAAGAGAGGGGGCATCGGAGTGCAAAGAGTCCTCCCACGGACGTCACTGCACCCAAGTCATCGTCAACTGCTGTTCCAATAGCACAACGGTACGAGAAGACCGGCAGTCCGTCTTCCAAAGGCTGCAACAACCATGTTCAGAGGATGAGGCACCTCCCGTCGTCTCCTGCAACTCTGCTCAAAAAATCCTCGCCGATGGGGGAGGGAAAAAGACAAACGTTTCCAGCCAGAAGATTTCAACCACTATGACTAAGAGACTGTCGTCTAAGCGGTTGCCCGCCATCGAACTTTTCCAAGGTACCCGTTCAGAGACGAAATCTGCTACAGTGGAAGATTCATCGTCCACATCACTGGGGGTTACTGGAACTGGGGGTAGCACTCCTCCGAACCTCCACGACAATCTGATGTTCCAAGAAGACGAGCTGGAGGAAACAACCCTCTCATTAGATGCAGCAAATCCCGACGTCCCCTGAGGACGTCCATAATTCCCAAGACGAGGCAAATTCGAAAGCTGGAGGTACTGTTCCTTCTGGGCCGAATCAGAGGAGAACATTCCCACATACCCCGATGACTTCTCGATACTGGGGTATGATTCGGAGTGTACATCATCCACCGTCTCTTCCACTTCTACTCATGTCAGGATGGCATTCATGACAAATCACGAACAGGATGGTCCCAGTGATCGCCAATGCATCGACACTCTGGAGGCCATACTGCGTACTTTGGTCAAATCCGTAGACGAGATTAAAGCAGCCCTCCCTACTATGCAAGGAGGGACGCCTGGCCAAACAAACTTGGGTCCCACGGTCAATGCAGACTCGAACTCAGCGGCACCAAACCCGTGCAATAATCTTCCTAAAATGTCGGCTCCTACCGCTGCAGACAAGGCCAGAGAGGCAAGAAGAGAGGTCCAGGAGCTCCGGGCCATGTTCCACGTCCGAGAAAATTGCCAAAACCTCAGGATACGACAACCGTATCCCGCTGCATGGAGGGATATTCCCTTCCCACCAAAGTATAAACCATTCCACATCAATCCATATGATGGGAAGACCACCGCAAGTCGGTACATCACTTACTTCGAGGTCACCACCGACCATCTGCCCCATGATGATGCCATCCTTACACGATTATTCATCGGGGCATTGGAAGGGGTCGCCTTCGATTGGTACCGTAACCTGCCAGACAACTACATCCACTCTTTCGCCAGCTTCAAGCACATGTTCTTGGGGAAATTCTACGAAGTAGGATAGGACATCATAATGTCCACCCTCATGGACGTCGTTCAAGGGGAAAAAGAGCTGACAAGGAACTATATTGAGCAGTTCCGCCAAACCGTCGTAAAGTTGCCATCCGGTAATCCGAATTCCTCCTTAATTGAAATTTGCCAAAAGAGACTGCTTCCAACAATCAGCCTCTAGATGGGTGAAAGTCAATTTAAGGACTGGAAGACGTTTATCATCAGTACCACTAGCGCCGAGGACAGGTTGAAGAAGGCTCGCCAACTGGGATTGTACATCTCAGAGGAGAAGGACAAGGGCAAGCGCCCTAATACCAACAACAACAATGGGGGTAGCTCCTCCAACAATCGGGAGAACAAGGGCAAACACGCTATGATGGCCGACACAGCCCAGAATCCTGAGTCAAAACCGGCAGACAAGTAATGGCCGCAAATGACCTACTCCTTCGAAGATGGCCATGTCAATCCCATCTTGGACATGCTCATACATGAAGATAGAATTTAGCTCCCTCCACTAAGACAGGAACCTCGGTCGACGAAAATGGAGAACCCAAAGTACTGCCATTACCACTGCTATATCCACCATGCTACACACGACTGCTACCAACTGAAGTGATACATCCAACATCTCATCGATTCGAAGGCTCTGGCCATCGATTTCGAGGAGGTGGCCGTGGCAGCCAATATGGTATCGGTACAATTCGGCAGCTTTCCTCCAATAGAGACTCAAGATGGCGTGGTACCCATCCCTCGGGCGACAATAGAGATTGCTAATCTTCCACCTCCTCGAGATCAGGCTACTGGCCTGGTACCCCTCACCACGTCACGAAGGGAGGTCATGTGGGTCCATCCAGATTTGGTACCATAAGTGACTCAGCCCACACCACCCTCCATTGGCAAAAAGGGGAGTAGAAAGGTCAGATCCTGCCACACAATCTCGACAGATGTTAAAGAAGTTACAGCTGTCGTCACTCGGTCTGGTGCGCAATCCCAACCTACGCCAGATAACTCGACTGAAGAGCATCAGTCGTCCACTGCTGACACTCCGGGACCTTTCCAATCTCTGACGACCAACAAGCCTAGGCCGAAGGATACTCGTTTTGACAAATCCCTCCGAAAATAGGCACCCCATGGGCTGGAAAGGCCCTACAACTTTGACATCTTGGCGCAATTGGCCAACACACCGACCAAATTGTCATTATACGAGCTCCTGAGACTCTCTAAGGATGTTTGTGCGGCTTTGAGCGATGCACTCCAGAACGTCGACGCATATCTAGCTCAGGTCAACCTCACGGAAGAGAGCCCGCCTGCAGATCTCCAAGATAGTGCTTGCACGGGAGCGATGCCCAACATTGTCTTCACTCCGCAGAATATGCTCATCAAAACCAACCTGCACAATCGTCCGTTATATTACACTGGATACATCGACGACGTAAAGGTGGATCGGATGCACATTAATCCTGGTTCTTCCATAAGTATCATTCCAAAGGGTCTGTTACATCATCTCCGCATCCCTATGCATCGTCTGACGCCAACAAGCACCGCCATCAGCGGTTTTAATTCGGGCAGGAGCTACTCGATTGGAAAGATTCGCTTGAAGTGCTAAATTGGCGATTTCAGTCAGAAGTAACTTGTTACGTCATAGATGCGGACACTTCCTACAATATCCTATTGGGGTGCCCTTGGATACACGATTACATGATCGTGCCTTCCACGCTGTACTAGTGCTTCAAGTATGTCGACAAATACGGCTTCGTGAGGACAGAATTTGCCGACATCCATCCCTTCAAAGGGGTCGAATCCTACTACTCAGACTCCTGTCTATACGAAAAGTTGAAGAGGCACCTTGGTGAAGGAGATGTACAAGCTCGCACTGAGACGGCCACATGATCAGAAGAACCTCTGACGATCCACCTCCAAGCTCGCAAACCTGGCAAGTCCGTACCCCTTACGGCCGCTCTGCGTAAGGACACAATAAGCCTCTCGGCACAAGAAGAGCAAATGATAATCCGGCTGCCAAGGTTCGGCCAAGCGCCAAGACCCACAACGGAGCCACTAACAATCAGACTGCCTAGAGTCGGCCAGCCACAAACGGAGAAGCTCAATCCCTCCGACAAGCCAATAACGATACATCTTTCCAAAAAGAATCGTCAGCCCGATGCAAAGTCTGGGGCTTCCAGCGAGCCGACCACTCCCCGTCCAGCATCGAGTGCCAAACTGGGGGTCGCTAGTCTGCCAACAACTCTACTTTCTGCTTCACAAGCAGAACTTCTGATGATCAAGTTGCCCAAGTCATCCTCTCAGTCTTCATTTATACAGGGGGTGGCAGAAGAAGAACCAGAACTGGCTAAGTATGTGGTCGCTTATACTGATGTTCCATTCGCAGATGATGTAATCCCGCTAGAAAAGATACCTTACTTCATCAATAAAGGGCTATCTTTGAACTAACTCGAGCTTAACAAGCTTTGTACAATGTATGCTATGGAACACGGTATAGGCGCTCACCTACACACACAGGTGACAAATGTTTACACCGTAAATCAGCTCACTCCCGCGGAAGACGCTTACTGTATAATCGAGGGAGGAGACCATCCAATCATCTTCGGTCGAAAGAATGATCCACAGTCCTTCACCGTAGAAGAAGTCGACCTCGAATCAGACGCCGGAAGACTGCCTCTCTATCTATATAGCCCCTAATCCAAATATCTCATGCAAAAACAAGGGTATGATCTGGAGACTATGCCAGGTTTAAAGTACGGCACTGGTCGACAATTACCTTTAAAGTTGTCGGTCCTGGTTGGCAAACCACAGGACTACTACAATAAGACTCGATGCGGACTGGGGTATGTTACGCCTACAACGACCCCTGAAAGCTCAGATGAAGAATGCGACTGGCATTCACACTCAACCGGATCACCAACTTCTGATTCGGATATCAGCATCGGGGAGGTATTCAGACAGGTCTTGTTTGTCAATATAGCGTTCGCTGATACTTACGAAGAAGGTAAAGACTTTCCTGAACTCCCCGAAATAGAGCCGTGGGCCCAACAGCTGGATACGCAATAGGAGAAGCGGTTTGAACAAAGAGAGCCCCCTACTGAAGATGTGCTCATGCAAGTGGATCTAGGCGGCGACTCTTCTCCAAAACCAATCTTCGTTAGTAAAAGCCTGACAGACGAAGAGCGAGAATCGGTACTGGAACTCGTCAAAGAATATATTGATGTGTTCGCCTGGAACTATGAAGACATGCCAGGGTTAAATTCTGATATTGCTCTTCACAAACTCAACATTCGGCCAGATGTAAAGCCAGTCAAACAACAACAACGACGCTTCCGCCCAGGCATCATGGATGCAATCGAAGCCGAAGTCAACAAACTGATAGCCAGCGGCTTCATTCGTGAGGAGTAACATCCAGAATGGATCGCCAACATAGTACCGGTCCTCAAGAAGAATAGGAAGATTCGAATCTGCATCGACTTCCGCAATCTGAACGAGACGTGCCCCAAAGATGAGTTCCCCCTCCCTATCACAGACATAATGATTGACAACACCTGCGGCTTCGAACGTATGTCGTTCATGGATGGCTTCTCGGGGTACAACCAAAATAAGATGTCTTCCGACGACGAAAAGCTGACATCGTTCCAAACACCAATAGACACGTTCTGCTACACAGTCAAGCCTTTCGGTTTAAAGAACACTGGCACTACCTATCAGAGAGCTATGAGCATCATCTTCAGGGATCACTTGCGTAAAACCGTGGAGTGCTATGTTGACGACATCGCCATCAAAAGTCGCTCTAAAGAAGATCATCTGCATGATCTAAGGACAGTGTTCGACCTAATACGAGCGCATAATTTGAAAATGAACCCTACGAAATCCTTCCTGGGCTTATCCAGCGGGAAGTTCTTGGGTTTCATCATCACCTCCCAGGGTATCTACGTAGACCCTGAGAAGACAAAGGCAATCATGGAGATGGGTCCCCCGAGAAATCTTCGAGAACTCCGAGGCCTCCAAGGGAGGTTAGCTTACATCAGGAGGTTCATTTCCAATCTCTTCGGGCGATGCCAACCATTCACCCATCTCCTGAAGAAGGGCGTCTCATTCGTATGGGATGAAGAATGCCAGCGTGCCTTCGACAGCATCAAAGAATATTTGTCGAACCCTCCAGTCCTGGTGGCCCCGGTTGCTGGAAAACCATTCCTGCTCTATGTACATGCAATAGAGCATTCCCTCGGTGCTCTGCTAGCACAAAACAACGAAGCAGGCCATGAGCAAGCTATATATTACCTAAGCTGAATGATGATCGAGCCAGAGCACCGATATACCGTCGTGGAGAAGGAATGCCTCGCCCTGGTGTTCGCCATTCAAAAGATGTGACACTATGTCACGGGACAAACCATACATGTGATATCACGAGTCAACCCCCTCAGGGTCCTCATAACTAAACCAGGGGCACTCAGCTCTCGCCTCGCTACATGGGCAATATTACTGTCCCCTTACCATATGATCTTCGTCCCGCAAAAGGCTGTTAAAGGCCAAGCTCTGGCGAACTTTTTAGCAGCCCACCCGGGCCTGGAGTCGGCCAGAATATACGAAGACATCCCAGATGAGGTCGCCAACTCGCATGCAACCTCTCATAATGATATATTACGAATGTTCTTCGATGGTGCTTCAAGGACCGGACCCAAGGAAAATATCGTCGTCGGAGTCAGAGTGGTGCTAGTTTCTCCTTTCGGACTGGTGATCAATCGCGCCTACACCATCAAGGAATCATGCTCTAACAATGTGGCCGAGTACAACGCTTTAGTCATTGGCCTCCAACTTGCAAGAGAGCTGGGGTTAGAATATCTCGAAGCATATGACGATTTACAGCTAATCGTCAATCAGATCCGGGGTTCATACGAAGTCCGCCATGAAGACATGGTCCCCTATCACCAAATAGCGATCAACATCATCTCGTCATTTGAAGGGTTCTTCTTCGAACACGTTTCCAGACTCCAAAATATCGAAGCCGATGCCTTAGCAGGCCTTGCCGCTTCCCTAGCGGTTTTGAACTATGCTCATCAATCGGTGGATGTGATAGGCCATGAACTAGTCTGTCCCAAGAACAATGTTCAATTCGTGGCGAGTTATTTCGCTTAGACGATCGACAAAGCACAAGACTGGAGGCAACCATTCATTGACTTCGTAGTCTACGACATTCTGTCGGAGGACCCAAAGGAAGCTACCTCTATCAGAAGGCATTCTTTCATATTCTTCTACGATACAGAGACAAAAATGCTGTATCGCCGATCCTAAGATGGATTATTACTTAGATGTCTGTCAAATGCAGAAGCCAAAGAAGCCGTACGCGAAGCTCATGACGGTATCTGCGGGGCCCATCAGCCCGGTCCAAAATTGCAAGATCGTCTTCGCCGAATGGGCTACTACTGGCCCACGATGGTAGCAGATGCGATAGACTATGCAAGAAAATGCAAAGCCTGCCAAGTCCATGCAGACTTCATCCACCAACCATCCGAGTTTCTACATCCGACAGTGGCGTCTTGGCCATTCGAAGTATGGGAAATGGATATCATCGGTCCGATCACTCCATCTTCCTCCCGAGGACATCGCTTCATACTTGCCATCACAGATTACTTCTCCAAATGGGCGAAAGCTGTTCCGCTTGCAGAAGTAAAGACTTCAAACGTGATCAGCTTTCTCAAGCATCACGTTATCTATCGCTTTGTACTGCCCTGAAGGATCATCCACGATAATGGTCCGCAGTTCGCAAGCCATGCCTTCTATCGATTCTGCGATAAGCACCGCATCTAGAATATTGCTTCAACACCATACAATCCGATAGAGAATAGGTTGGCAGAAGCATTCAACAAAACAATCATCAAACTTCTCAAGAAGTTCGTGTCATCCAACAAACGCGACTGGAACGAGAAGCTTGGTGAATGCTTATGGACGTACCGTACCACAGTTCGAATAGCCACAGGGAATACACCATTCTCCCTGGTGTATGGAAGTGAGTCAGTTCTCCCATTGGAGACTCAAATACCCTCGCTCCGCGTCAGTCTCACTTACCAATTGACGACAGACGATAACTATCGTCGCCGGTTACAAGAGTTGGAGGCCTTAGATGAAAAGTGCCTCTTGGCTCAGCAACAAATTGAGCTTTACCACGCACGCATCTCCGGAGCCTTCAACAAGAAGGTTAAAATCAGAACATTCCAGGTGGGCGATCTTATTCTAGCAGTTCGGAGGCCGATGATCATGACTCATAAAACCGTCGGTAAATTCCAGCCAAAATGGGAAGGTTCATTTATCATTGAGATCGTATTCTCCAACGGTGCTTACCACCTCGCAAAACAAAATGGAGATTTGCTCATGTTGTTTGTCAACGGCAAGTTCCTGAAGAAATATTATATCTAAAATGACATTCTCCCAATTCCAGATTATTGAGTTATGTACCCGCTGGTACCGCTGAACTCATATTCCAAATTCCAGATTATTGAGTTATGTACCCGCCGGTACCTCTGAACTCATATTCTCTAAATTCCAGATTATTGAGTTATGTACCCGCCGGTACCGCTGAACTCACATTCGCAAAATTTCAGATTATTGAGTTATGTACCCGTCGGTACCTCTAAACTCACATTTCCAAAATCCCAGATTATTGAGTTATGTACCCGCCGGTACCGCTGAACTCATATTCTCCGAATCTCAGATTATTGAGTTATGTACCCGCCAGTACCTCTGAACTTGCATTCATATTCTTTTTTAAATATCTCAGATTATCGAGTTATGTACCCTCCGGTACCGCTGAACTCACATTCATAATCTTCCAGATTATCGAGTTATGCACCCGCGGGTACCTCTGAACTTACATTCCGGTCACTCTTTCAGATAGTAAGTCATGTATGACCATACCTCTGAACTTATTTCTCTGAAAGAGCTCCTCCCTCATGATCCACTACCCGTGCTCTCAGTGCACAAAAAGGGTAACAGATCTACAAAATTTTCAAAACGACCACGTCGATGTTACCTCTGAGTCTTTTCACTTTCGTCAAAAACAAATCACCCCTCTACATAGAACTTCTATGTCCTCATTACCTCTGAGTCGTCCTATGTACCCCTTCATGGAGCCCACTCCTGTCATGTCCTCATTACCTCTGAGTGGGAAGGCTCCATCGAAAAAACCTTCATATTTGCCATGTCCTCATTACCTCTGAGTAAATATGTTGGTCCTCCCTCGACTTATTATCTGTACCAAAAAAAACCCAGGGTATGCCAAGGATAATAGGTCCACGAATGTCCTCCGTTGACCACAAATATCCTTCGTTGAGTCCACTCCTGCCATGTCCTCATTACCTCTTAGTAGGAAGACTCCGCGGTAAAACCACCATACTTGCCATGTCCTCATTACCTCTGAGTAAGTGTGTTGGTTTTCTCTCTCGTCTTATTATCCGTATCCTGAACCAAGATACGCCAAGGATAATAGGTCCACAAATGTCCTCTGCTGACTACAAATACTGTACTAAGTTTCCTAGTATATGTACTTCATTCCTCATCATGTCCCGAGAGCCCAGCCGCTCTATGGCATTCTTTCTCCCGATACCCGGAACGTCCATGACCACCTTGCCGTAGAATTGTTCTAGGTACCCCCATCAAACTTGTTATCCGTACTTAAAACCCAGGTATACCAAGGGTAACAGGTCTACAAACAAGCCTCCCTAAGTGGGGCAAACACCGCCATAACACCACAAGCACAACAAGCAGTACAAATAAAGGGTAGAATAAAGCATACTCTTTTATTTGGAAGATGAAAGTACCACTTAAAGAAAGGAAAAGAATGAAAAGAAGGAAAAAAAGTCGTCTATGGTTCAGCGGTACATAATTCTAAGAGACGGTTCTTCACCAAGGCGGTCCCCCGTTCAAGCCGCTGCTTAGTTCGGCGCTCGGCCTCCTGGGACAACCGCTCCGCATTATCCAGGTCCATGTGTGCCCGCCAGCCGTCCTCCAACTTCTTCAGGGCAAGCTCCAGGCCAGCAGAAGCTCGATTAACTCTGTCAGACTCCTCAGATTTTGTCCCCTCTCTCATAAAGGAGATTCACCCAGGGCATAAAATTCAAAGATTTAATGAACCAACACTTGTGATTCTCCTAAAAGACGGCTCTAAAATGAATTAAAGGCCATTAATGACACGCACACGTGGCAGGGAGCCTATACGGCTAGAAAATTTATGCGGCTAGACAGGCCATGCGGCAAAGAGGTTCATGCGGCTAGAGCATCCTATGCGGCCAGCGGAGCTCACATAACCATGTTTCTTATTCAAAGTATTTCAATTTTGTAAATTGAAAACTTTAAAGGGGGTTTTGTAGAAGCATGGAAAAGAACATGATTGCCCATGTGGCTCGGAACAGGAAAACCCATGCGGTTCAAAAACAGACGAGCTTCATGCGGCTCAAGAGCATCATGCGGTTCAAAAGTTACCAACTTGGACATGCGGCTCAAGCAACACCACGTGGCCTTCTGCGGTTCGCTTCTACAATTGGCTATTAAGTAAAGGCCTTATTTAATGCTCTGACATAAAGGAGAACTGACGGCTCTGACATAAAGCTGCCATAAAGACCCTGTCATAATAATAGTCTCCTAGGGAAACGAAGGAAATCTCTGACACAAACCCTAAAATCCTTCATGCAGCCTTAACACGTGGACAGTTGCATACGGCTCAGGCAGAGGCTATCCCATGTGGCTCAAGGATAGGCCTCCTCATGCGGCTCAGGCAGGGCCTACCCTATGCGGCTCACGAAGACTATCTTCATACCGCTCACTGAGAAGCCACCCATCATGCGGTCACCTACGCTCATGCGGCTCAGATCATTTCTATACGTGGCCAGTCTTATGCGGCTCAGTAGGAAACAATCCTCATACGGTTCGAATTTCCTAAGTGGCTCGTGGTTAAGACACGTGGCAGAAGATTAGTTTTTCCCGCATCCCTACAGCTAGCAACATAATAATAATGGGATACGTGGCATAAAATCGATCAAGATTCATCAACAAATCTCAACAAGCAGGTTTAGTGCCATCCTCATAATTGCTGAGATCAAATTAGATCATTTGTAATCATGCAAATTGAACACGTGGCGGGAGATCCGAGCTTGGCATAACAAATCATGAAGATTTATGGCAATCATCATTAATTGCCCACAGAGATTTGATGCAATCTATATTAATTACCTAGATTTTCTATAATCAGAATGCAGGGCCCAGATTAATTGATCCTTAACCGCCGACTTATCAAGGAGGCAATCATTGCAAATCCTAACGATTGCATCCTACTCCTATAAATAGTAAGGTGTAATTCCCTTGCGAAGAGGAATTTTTCGAAGAGCATGAGAGCACCTGGAGAGACTTGAAGAGAGAGAGCAGAGAGAAAAAAGGCCCACACAGAGGGTATCCTGAGAGCATTTCTTCTCCAGAGCTAAGGCTGCATCCGATCGTCCAAGGAGTAAGGCAGAGCTACCGTCACTTTCCCGAGCCTCTACCGTCACCCTCCAGAATCTAAAATAAATAATTGTACTTAGATTGCTATACCTAGGTTTTCGTCCCTAGGCTTTCTTTGTACAAGTGAGTTTGTATTGTGAAGTAAAAGTCCAGTCCTCCGATATAATTGTTCTGTTCTTTTATATTTCATGGAAAATAGACCCAAAGGACTATTTCTGTGCTGTGCCTGTGGGTTTACCTACGTTACGCATCCTGCTCCCCAGCCAGGTATCTGAGGAATTTGCTGCTGAGACGTACCCCTATCGTGCTTCTTTTTTTGCTAATAGGCTATTACTTGCCTATTATACGTACCCGAAAGGTGACTTTCACAACGATGGGTGGATTCACCCCGAATTAGAGTGGAAGGCTTTCTCCCTCTGGGCAATAAGCAAGTTCTGAGGAGACTTGAAGGAAGCGGGTATTTATCGCAGTATTAAAGCCTATGTGTACAGGATCGCTGTCAATCGTGCTCTTTTCCTCGCCCTGCTGGAGATGTTGAATCATCATACGGGGACGTTCTTTACTTCTGTGGAGAGTTGGGTTTATCCCTTTATTACATGCGTGCACTATCCAAGCTACCATAGGGAGATCAGCTTTATGAGGAGTACACCCTCTGTGAGGAAGAGTTCCTCTCTTTGGAGACTGAGCATCCTGCTATGAAGAATTTATACAAGGAGCAATTTTTTCATTTTCATGCGTGTAAATATCAAGACCGGGCGCATGACCTGTCCCAGATCCATGCTTGGGTCTATTATATTTTTATTCGGACTCCTTCGACGACGGGGATGCCTTACAATACCTTATGCCCAGCATATACTGCCGACGAGGTAGACGAGATGATGAGCTCCTCTGGGGTATCGGCTCTGTATGTCGATGTCGAGGGTGGTCCAACTTCTAATATTCACAGCTTCTTCAGCCAGAATCTGGTCCCAGTAAGCCCAAAAGTGACCTTGGCAGCCTTCTTGATGGTATGGCTGCGGATGGTCGTAGTGCCAGGGGGCTCTGGTCCAGCTGGTCGGATTAGCCAGGCTCTGATCCTGCCTGCTGAGAGGCTTGCCTTTAAGCAATCATTATCGTCGTTACTAGCGATGGTGTGCAATCTACTGCATGGCTTAAGGGAATTTTCCTAGAAGATCCTTGACTGTGAAGGGAGTGGAGAGGATTTCCTGCCAGTTGAGCTTCCTTACCATTATCTGATGGGTTGGTTGGCTCTTCATCGTCCTGGTCTGATGAAGCCTGACACAATTTTGGGATATGAGGCGGGGTATGTAAATCTACGCAACTAAGAGTGCGCAGAGTGGGTCCCTCAAGATCTTCCTATCCGTCGGTGGATGTTGGACATGTTGGACAAATATGCCATCTAACGGGTCCCGTCCTCCTTTCGTAGCTTTTGTTCGGACGAGAAGTTAGTGGACGAGAACTTAATTGTCGGGGCATTCTTCTGGTTGCAGTCCATATGTCCTTCTCACCTAGTGTATAGCAATCAGTACCGGAAGTTCTTAGAGCTCTATTTACCTAGTCCTTTCGGCCGCCAATTTGGTTATAGCCAGGCGATGATAGGTAATCCGAATCTCTGTCTTGGGCATGAAGGTAGTCTCTTGGACGGTGCTCGAGCTTGGTATTATTATAATACAAGTCGTACCGAGGCAATATTTACCATTCCTCCTTTACAGGGAGGTGGGAGTCTTCTACTCTCAGTTGCCCGGCTCTGTTGTGTATACAACACCTTCCTGCCGGAATATGATCGTCAATGGAGTCTGCTCGAAGGGGTGAAGTTTGAAACCCATCCTTCGCCTTTTCTGTTTCAATCAGGAACGACGCCCTCCGAGAGTGAAGATAATGATGGCTCTAGCTCGTCTACCGAGGAGAGAGAGGAGGGACGAGCTCTTCGTAGCTTGCGAGGGTATCCAACTTTTCCTAGGTGAGTTTTCCCTCCTGTAAAAAGAGCAAGAATGACCGTTGCACCTACGAAGGGTGCAATGGCTTGCTGCGTTGGGTCTTCTCTAGAGTAAGTCCTTTTATTCTTTGAACTCGTCCGTCCTTTTCACATCTTATAATTGAACGGTTTGAACAGGTGGGACTTTCTTGGTTAGAGTAGGAATTTTCTGAAGAACTTGCGCCTACTGCACCCTGATACTTGGGGATAGATGAGGGGATATTGTCGCTGCTTGCCTTACTCTAGAAGAGATTCCTCTTCCTGCCCCCTTCGATCATGGTTCAAGAAAGATTTTGGACCTGTCGGGTTCATCTCTTCCATTGGTCGGAGAGGGACCAGCTGAGAAGGAAACTGTGGCTGTGGTGGTGCCAGTCGGAGGGTTCGTCTCCATGCAAATCAGTATAGGAGCCGATGCTCTGACTGTCGGGCCAACGACTGACAATAAGACCTTCGAGGCCACAGCCCGAAGAATTATTGCAGGGCCGGTGTCGACGGTAAAGGAGGCTGTAGAGACAGTCGAGTCTTCCAAATCATTGATTATCTCATTGGCAACTCCTTTTGCCTATGCCCTGGTACAGGAGCAGCATTTGGTGCTTACTTCCGCTCCTGGTCCTTGGGCTGTAGCTTCTCCAGTGACATCAGTGAGTCTTGCCGACAATGAGTACTATGCCTAGCTTCTGTTGGAGGCCATCCACAATGCTTTGACCTACGGTATGGAGAGTGCCTTACGCGGCCAGCTACTGGCCGAGTGGATCCGAGACTTAGTAGAGGGTCAATTGAAGATCTTGTGCGATTATCCAGAGTACGAGGCTCAAGTCGTAATTGCGAGAGGTCCGCTGGTTGATCTGGACGCCATTACCCTGGAACTTCAGGGCCTTGATGACAATCTGTCGACCTTAGCCACGGCAGAACTAGAGAGGATAGCCTTTGAAGAATCTTGTCAAGGGTAGATGTGCATAGCCTTTGCCGATCGACTAGTGGAAGTCGAATCAAAGATTGTCGAACTGGCCGATGCCGAAGGGGCTCGAGTCCGTCGTCGCGTAACTACAAAGGAGCACTGCAGAGACCTTCATGAGCAGATTCGAAAGCTGACGGATGCCCTGGCCCTTGCTGAGGGTGACCTAACGGAATCAGATGAACAAGGATAAGTCCTTCGCCAGCGTTCGGAGGCTCTAACTCAAGAGAGGGCGGATATTGGTACCCGTCAAGCCGAATTGGCTTTTGTGCGTCAGACTTGGGCCCCTATCGAAGACGAGACTGCCAGATGCCAGGAGGCTAACAGGAGGGCCCACACATGGATCGTACAACTGAGGGCTCATCTGATGAGTCGGCTGGAAGACCTTCAGGGCCAGTTTTTCCAGTTTTAATTTTCTGCTTCTTTTTGTCCTTCAACTTGTGAGGGATCATATGTGTAATTTGTAATAGAAAACATCGCCTTCTTTGTATCTGGAGTTTCTGTTTCCCTTTTCTATTTTGTCCATCTTCACGGTGTAGATCCTGTATTTGGGTAAGAATTCCCTCGGGGGGGGGGATACTTCCCCTTGGGATAAGGTGTTTACTCAGAGTTTATGTAGGCATGGCAAACCTGAGAGTTTTTGCTAGAGTTGCTTTTCTTACTCAGAGGTGATATGGACATGGTAAGGATAGACTCTTCTGGGGTATTGAACGACTCAGAGGTAATATGGACGTGAAGGGTTCTATAGATGACAATTATGGAGAATTGTCAGGGAAAGGGGGCTTTGCTCAGAGGTTATATGGACATGGCAAGCATCCTTCTTGCTAAAATAATAGTTCAGAGGTAATATGGACGTGACTATTTTTTCTTAGAGAGTTATAACAACTTTGGGGTTATCATAACGGGGTGACTACTCGGAGGTAATATGGACATGGTAGGCACGATACAAAATAACACTTCAGAGGTAATATGGAGATAAAATGTTTCCTTAGGGAGTTATGACAACTTTGGGGTTATTATAACGGGGTGACTACTCAGAGTTAATATGGACATGGTAGACACGATGCAGAATAACACTTCAGAGGTAATATGGACGTAAATTAATTTCTAGAGATTATGACTGCTTACAACTACTGTTGGGGAGGTGACTCCTCAGAGGTAGAGAGTACATGGTAGACGCGTCTTAAGATAATATTTCAGAAGCGAGGTCTTGAGATTTTTCCTGGAAGATTTACGATTATTACTGGTTCATTGTATCGGGAGTCTGGTCGAGATAGACCCTCATGACTTCGACTTGTGTTGTGAAGAGTGGGACCAGCCCTTGAGCATTGTCCCATGCTGGCAAAAAGTTGACTTCTTCCATCATCTCTTTTGGAATAAGAATGATGCCATCTTGTACCTCTATTGCTGGAAAACTCCCGAACTGGAGAGTAACCATGTTGGTCGTGACGATCTTCTCTTCCTAGTCCAACAATATAACATTGGCATTGATGAGGCACTGAATTTGCCCCTTTAACAAGCAGTCTTGTATTGAGTGATGGACGTACTGGTGATAATGGCAGTACTTGGGTGGTCCACCTTTTCTACTTCGTCAGGACGCTTGGGTGCCAGGATGGACAGTTTGCCACTCTTTGTAAGCATCTCGAAGAGCTCCAGCGTATCCTCGTTATTGAAGGAGTTAGTCTCTCTCGGCCTCCACGCTTCCACGGATTTAGGGTTCGCAGCTGCTGAACCTTTAGATATGTTGACGGTCATGGCTTGCTTGCCTTTTTCATCTTTAGGGTTGTTGCTGGATGAGAGTCTCCCTTGTCTTCGGGCACAGAAAAGTGTAGCCCCAGAAGCTGTGCATCTTGGGCTTTCATTTATGCGGCATCCACCTCTGCAATGAAAGGCGTCCACTTCGTGCAGGGAGTACTGTGCCACAATTTTATAGCGGACAACATATTCTTGCGACATGAGTCCATAAGCATGGGCTCGGGCATGCCGGGTGGTAATCTAAGGGTTGCCTGGCAGAAGCGCTCAATGTATGCACGGACTGGCTCTTTCTCCCTCTGGACAATTTCCATGAGGGCCGACATGGTCATATCCATGCCTCCTTCGTAGAATCGGTCTACGAACCGAGTCTTCAGGTCTTTAAATGACAAGATGTAGTCGTCCGGAAGACTGCAGAACCACTCATAGGCTACCCCCTGTAGGGATCCTATAAATATATTGGACATGAGGGCGTCATCCTTTGGCAGGTGCCCCGTTACAGAGGTAAAGTACCTCAAGTATTGTCGGGGAGACCTCTTTCCTTCATAAGATGTAAACATCTGCAGATTTTATTTGGAAGGATAGACGATATTGTCCCACTCGGTAGGGTATGGCTGTCGGATCCCCATCTTCCGGAGTGTCGCTTGCTTCTTATTGGCATCGTGACGAGCATACAACTCCTTGATATCCTGCTGTATATGGCTGGTATTATGGAGCCTGTAGCCGATGAAGTAGACGTGAATGGCCCTACCTGATTGGTAATAGGCAACCTGCTGGGTTCATCATTGGTTGACGGATCACACATAGGTACAGAGGCAGCGAGGGCCATGCTACTTCTGAGGTTGATTATGATCGAGGAGAGGGTCTTCATGGTATCCGTCAGCGTATCAAACTTCGTCTCCATAAATTAAATACGTCTGATAGCTTCGTCCTTGTCTTCCTCATTGCCGTTGGCCATGAACATTGACCGGGTGTGAGGGTGACTCGAAGGAGCTGTGGATCCTTCACTTTCTGGCTCAGATGCCTGAGCCCCGCTATCCTGAGGATATACCGTAAGGTTGTGATCTTCTTCGGACTCAGTATGGTTGCTACCCCTAGTCTCGTGACTGGCTGCACCAATGGAGGCATCTGTGTCGTATTGCACCTTGTCAGATTGGAACACAGAGTTGTCGTGCATGGTAGGAGGCTGGCTACCCCCAGTTTTTGACAAGGCAGCCAATACAGATTTGGAACGAGTGCCTTGGAACACACCTGCATTGGGCACCTTAGCTTTACTGCTTTCTGACCTCCTTTTCGGTTTGGCAACCAATATAGAAGGATCCTGGGAGGGCTTCTTGAAAGCTCTGGAACCCTGTACCGCATAGTATGTGGCAATATGTGGTTCGTCTTCTCTATGGCTTACCAACCCCCTATTCAGCCTCTAGCACGGGGTCGACTTGGAGTAGAGTCTCTGGAAGACGGAACGCCTGCTCGGCGATGGCACAACCGTTTGCTGACAACAATAGAGCTGTATGTAACACTTCCAACACCTGCTCTTGTACCAAAGATTCTTTTCTGCTTTGGAGAGGGTTGGATCTTCTGTCGTAACACACCCATAGTACATGCAGGGAAGCTGCATGTAAGTACGGTCAGAGCGAATCTGGCG
Source organism: Iris pallida (assembly GCA_029216955.1). Classification (NCBI taxonomy): domain Eukaryota; kingdom Viridiplantae; phylum Streptophyta; class Magnoliopsida; order Asparagales; family Iridaceae; genus Iris; species Iris pallida. Next base: position 43,451,556 of record JANAVB010040818.1, read on the forward strand.
AAGAAACCTCATATCGCTCCTGCGGGAACACTGCTCGTGTAGCTCCCTTTCTATGGGACATATCCACTGGCATGGTTTACGTGCAGAAGTACCCCGGTGGAAGGAAGATTCGACTGGTCGAGGCATCGGAGTGTGAGAGCCAGTCTTGTACAGCTTTCTATCGGCTGCGTGTGTAACTGTCAACACGGGCCTCTGGTCCATCGCTAGTGTCGCACGCTTGTTGTACGAAGCGTGAGACATGTGAGATCTTTTCTTACTATCCCTAGCGGGCGAGTAGTATTCAGAGTCTGCCGAAGGTTTACCTTAAGGGAAAGAGATTCTGTCGAAGACGATCTCCTTACCGGCAATACTCCCGTCGTAAGGGGTTGGACCAGTGTGCGCTTCCTTTGCATCTTTCCTTCGTTAGATCAACCATAGAACCACCATCTTCTTCGCCATTCTTTTCCAGGATGGAAATCGGGCGAGGGGATAAGGCTGTAGCAGCTGGGATCATCTCTGTGGCCTTGATATTGAGGGGGTCCTGAGACGCAGTTCCTGCCATCGTGCTACTAGCTGCAGCCGCCTTAGGCCTCTAAACAAGTCAAATCTTCTTCGGTTGTACGAACCACTTCGAAATTATTGACTTTTTATCAGAGAAGAGATCTTCCAAAGCCTCATGGTCGAAGCGTACAACCAGTATGTCTTGAGAAGCTTCCAGCAAGCGTACAAGCCAGCAAGTCTTTGACTTTTGCTTTGTTAAATGTATAAGGTATCTGTGTACAAAAAAGAAAGTCCTAAACTGGATATTCTATGTACAGGGAGAAGAAATTTCTGGAAAAGTATGACGATGGAGATCAAGCACTACAGTGGCTCCTTTACTCCATTGATGAATGATCTGACGACGAATCAACCTTGCTATAGCCCTCTGGCACCTTTAATGGGACTCTGGGATCACCGATCAAGACGCTGTCTGGATGAGAATATTCCTTGAAGATGGTTGGTTGGTTGGTTCTTTTGTTTTGGTTCTGATCTTTATTCTTCGTATTCGTCCCCTTTTGTGGAAGAAAAACTCCTTCTATTTATAGAGAACCGAGCACAAATACGATGTGCATTAGGGTTCCTGAGATATGAAACAATCTGCCGTCATTGCGCGGTTCGGGCTTCTGCGTCATCGACATGTGGTGGACATCGAGATTTCCCTCAAACGAGATCTCTGTTGGTTATCAACATAATCGAAGGAGGTGACATATGGCGTGTGTCAATTTGCTTGCTCGGATACAATCGAGTAAATCATAGGATTTTATCTTTGATTTGCAGTCTAATTGATCCTCGTCTAAATTTGAATCAATCTGATATGATATCAATCATGATTTATTCCCAATCTTCTCTGCAAGAGGTGGTTTAAATAAACCAATTGGGGTGGACTTATGCGTCATGTGCCTCTGGTGAGTACTAAGTGTTGTTGTGCTTCTGGGGCAACGAGTAGACCGTGCATTTGGAGACGACGAACCTCTGTTCTTTCAGGCGACAAGTGGAATTGGTTTCAAATGACGACGAGACTTCTATGCATATAGATCAACTTACGAAGGTGTGTTTCGGGCTACCGAAGTCACTGCGCTGTAAGTGACAAGTAGGCTTGTGCTTCAGGTTGGCGAGGTTACTGTGCTTTTGAAGCGACAGGCTGACTATCGTTGGTTGCGATGGGAGTTCCCAAGTCTCTTATAGAGAAGTGACTTAAGCTTCTGATTCGGAGCAGACGACTGCGCCCTGGGAATGGAGATGGTGTAAGCATTTCACCATCATGTGCCCCATGTAGTCGCAGGTAAGTAGCTGTGCCTCTAAAAAGTAGAGGCGTTGGCTGTGAAGGGAAGGGTATGACACCCTTTGTGCGTCTGAGATTGGTGCAGGCAGGTAGCTGTGCCTCTAGAGTGAAGGCACTTGTGAAGGGAAGGGTATGACACCCTTGCGCATTTGAGATTAGCGCAGGCGAGTAGCTGTACCTCCGGAGTGAATGCACTGGCTTCCAAAGTAAAAGTTGGAAAGGGGGCCTACCACCATCTTATTTCTGAGGTTGGCGCAGGCAGATTGCTGCGCCCCTGGCTTGAAAGCTCTGAAGCAAAGAACAATAAGTATTTGCTCATTTAAGGAACTTCCCTCTTAATTGCCACCGTAAATGGGGAATTCCAAGGGTCTAAGACCAACATTCAAACTGCTGAGTCTTAGGTTCGTCCCATTAATGTGGGAATTCTGACCGTCGGCCATGTGGCGTGCGCTCTGGGCTATTCTTGGTCCTATAAAAGGGAAAGTTCTCCTCTGAAGAGTCGTTGTCTTCTTCTCGGCATCCTTCACAACCATATAAGATCCAGACTTAACTTCAAGCGGTGATCGGTGATCGGCCTTATGTAAGTTTGCTGCTTGTTGAGACTTCTCTCATTTGTAAGAGCCAGGTTCATATGGAAGAACTCTGTGTCGAAGGAGCCATCGCTGTCCTTGAGAAGTATGCAAATATCCTTCTTAGTGAGTTTAACTATGAGCGACGTTTGAGGGACGTTGAAGATCCAAGCCACAGGTTCAAGATCGGTTTCTCACCCTATGAATAACATACCGTGCACTGCCTTGGTCTTTGGAAGCAATGGGGCTTCGTCGTGCTGTGGTTCTAGGTCTTCTACTACTTCATTATACATTGGAGCTCTAGTTTCTCTTGGTGACAAGAGGGTTTGCTCTGATGATGTTGTGAATCAGTGGAGAGGAGACTTTGATGGAGGCTGTATATCTGTCTTCTGGTCCTTCTGCCCCTGACGATTACACTGTGAAGGCTACCCGTAGAAAGATGAACCTTCTTCTATATTCGTAGGATTTTTTATTCTCCCTTATGTAACAAGGACTTTATAGTCGATCCCGATAAATGAGACTCAGGAAACTTCTTTCTTATACTCGTGATAAGTCTGTGTAATAGACCCTTGTAGCCATGATTAATGAGAAGAGTGTTTTCTAAATTTTATCCTAAAATGTCTTTATCCTTTGGCCGATCTACGCATCCCACTGTCTGTGCTTCTGTGATGTTAGGTCGGTATTGATGACACTAACCTATACCATATATCATCTGAACCATTGTAAGAAAGGGGTGGATGACGAGAGCACCCTTCTGCGCCTTGCATCAGCTGTGATTTTCATGCTTCTACCGGCTCGGGGTCAGATTCCACTCCATATGCCGTCTTTCGATAAAACAAAAAAAGACCGACAACGATAAGTGTCGGTCGGTCACCAGAACATATAAAGGAAGGCCATCGTTCTCAAAATACCAATCCATCCTAAGTTCTAGGAGGTTTGCCTCCTTCAAAGCCAGCTGATCACCAAAAAAAAACTTAGACTTTAGCATCCCCGCACCGACGTGGAGGGAAGGAGTTAACCTCCCCTGATCCAACATATGGTAAAAGTGACATTGTTCCTGTATCTGATCCAGTCGCCCCGTCTGTTGATATTTGGCGATCAACCTCCTAGCCGGCTCGACAAGCTCCTTATCGATATTTGTTCCAAGTGCGGAGACGGAGGAGTCGAAGTGAACCTTATTAAAGAGGGATGTAGTCAAGGAAACTACACAAAACAAGAATAAAAGTCAGAGATATTTTTGAATATTCTTTATGAAATAAGCATCCGTGCAGGTACTACCTAGTAGCCCTGCATTTTTGCGAGACAGCATCCGCACAGGTACTACTTCATAATACTGTACTTCAGCAAGAAAGCATCTGTACAGATATTACTTCGTAACTCTGCGAATCAGCGAGAGAGCATCCGCGCCGGCACTGTATAGTGATCTTGCGCGTCAGTAAAAACTTTAGCACATCTTATAGTCATTACTTTGTAAAAGCAATGACCATGCGCATCGATTGATAAAGCTTCAGCGCATTTACAGGCACTTCTCCAAGGAGCAGCACCCACGCACATAAGCGAGAAGAGCTTTAGCACATCTACAAGACGATACTCCAAAGAGTAAACGCTTATGTGCATCAGCAAAGCAGAGAGTCAAAGTTCATTACTCACGACAGACGGTCGTATATCATCGTGGACTACGACATCGACAGCCAAAGGATCATCAGTGTCGATGGCTTATGAGGCTGGCCGCTTTCTTCTAGTCTTCTTTGTGCTCGTCGTAGCCACTCCGGAAGCTTTCGGGGCTCTCGACTTCTTGGGAGCCATGGCATGAAAGTTAAGGCTTTTTGAGGAAGAAGAAAACTCTGACAGAAGCTTCGGTTGGAAGATAAGATAAAAGGCAAAGAAAATTTTCTCTCTCTGAATAACCCCTTACTTATAGGAAGGGGCTACGTCAGTAGATAAAAACAAAACCCTTCGTATTCGAAGAGACTTTTTGAATGTCGTGGGAATTAATATCAAGATCATAATGAACGCTCCCTAAAAACAAGGAGTCATCATTAACTTTAAATGAAACGATGGCTCAAGGCATTTAATGCCAAAGACTAAACATGATGACAGCCTGTCAGCAAGCATGCGGTATAGAGGCCACGTGTTATTTCATGCTTCTATTCAAAGAGTTTAGACCTTGTTTAAAGTTCAAAAACATTTAAGGGGGTCTTGTATAAGCATGAAAATTAGCGCAGTAGTAACAGAACCGCAGATGACAACAGTCGCCGCATACAGTTCACAAAAGCGTAGAAGATAACAGTTGTTTGAAAGTGCAGTTGATGACAAGTCGCAGAAGACATACCAAGATGGTGCATAAAATGAAGTTCTTTATTAAAATCATGTCTAGAAAGATCTATTACAGATTCTCCATGATTACATATAAAGACTAAATACCTAAAGTCTACAAATGTGCAATCTTTGGAAAGATCACAGCCCCCCAAAGTGCAGAAGTGTCAGATCGAATCACTTTCTCGTCAGAACGAGCCACTTCCTAGTCAGACGCGGAGGAACTCCAATATGGCTAATGAAGCAGCTATTGGCCTGAACGAAGAACGTATCTCCTGCTAGCAACATCACTCGTGGCTCTTCCAGCATAACAGGGTGCGTAGCCCCACTCTAATATGGCTAATAAAATTATTATTAAGCGGGGCAGAGCACAACCTGCGGCTCTTCGGATTGGCAATCAATCCAAACACGGTAGTTTGGATCTCGAAGGCCTCCAAGATGTTGTTCAGGTTCGAACTCCTTATGTCAAACGCTTAAGTGCATTTTGAAACTCAGTAGTTGTTATTCTACGAGGCTACAGCTTCTTTGAACGAAGAGATCTACAACCAGCAATCGACTTGTGCAAGGCCAATAGTTGTTTAAAGCTAAGTCGGGGTCGAGCAAGACGGTAAGAATGCTAAGAGACAATGGACATGGCTCCTGAAAAAGCATTCCTTTATATAGGCTTTTTGTGGTCCAACCCACGCGCCACGTGTCAATCGGTAAAAAGCTCCCAAATTAATGGGATGAACCTAAGACTTAGCATAATGAATCTTATTTAATAGGTTCATTTGACTGAATCGTAGAACACTCTTCGAAATTTCCAAAAACTATGGCAATTAAGAATGCATTGACTCAAAGAGAGTCATTAAATCATAAAGAGCTCTCAGAAAGTCCTTGGTCACTTCGTAAAAGCACAGTGGCTTCACAAGAGCTCTCAGAAAGCCCTTCGCCGCTTCGTAAAAGTGTAGTGGCTTCATAAGAGGTCTCAAAAAAATTCTTGGTTGCTTTGTAAATGCACAATGGCTTCACAAGAGCTGTAACACCCCAGTCCCAAAATACTCAGGGCTAGGTACGTATCCATGCCAGCTGCATACATACGAAGTATACTCCAATGTATGGAAACCTCGTATGTACACATAAGCTGTAAAATGCAGTGAACCAAGAGTAATCTAATCTCATCCACACAAAATAAAATAATAAAGAATATCATATAATCAACTATGAATTGTCATTAGTATATGTAGTTGGGCGGAGACAAATCCACTACCAACTATGAAAATAAATACATCACAAAAGAAAGAGTTTGGCGAACGAAGCGAAGACGATCAAAGTGCAATCATCCTCGAAGAAATAGAGATGATCATGGCCACGGCTAGAACACCTGCGAATGATAAGAGCACACACCTACCGAGATAACCAGGTCCTCGGAGGGACGTAACAAGATACAGGAAGAACATACCATAATAAACTGAATATATAATATGTCACAAACCAAAATAAGTGACAAGACATCCATAAGGTAGTCTAACCATACTACTGTGTTCATGCAGTTAAGAACAAACCTCCAACGCATGGGCATCTGGCACTTGAGCAGTAATCTCAGGTATGGTCCCATCAGGATACCAGGGACCTCAAAGCATAACATTTCTCGAATGTCAGAGGCCAGTAGGATCAGTAATAGGAAAGTACATAAAGGAACCATACGTTAAGGAACTGTTCTTCCCACCCAATGCCTAACAGAGTCACATCCATGTCTCGTATACCTCTACTAACTGCTAAGTCTCCTAACATACCTCTATTAGCAGTTAGTCCTAACGCATGCACATGGGGGATCAGCCCATATTCAAGGACCCCTACATGCTACTCGTCTCACACATCCTCGTGGTACAACTGTGTCGAGGCATATGCAATACACGACAAACGGTATTCCCCTAACTCTAAGTTCATAAGCAATCAAAGGATAGTAACAAAGTAAATAATAATCATTGAGCATGTAGTAAATCAAGAACTGTAATAACTAAAAATAATGAACAGTGATATGTAATAAATAAATGAAGACTGAATATAAACAGTTTAATGGTAAGGTATCTTGCCTGGTGTGTCTCCTGGAGTGGTGCGATGATCGAGCAAGTCCTGTTTTGTCCAATTGTCGAGGTCGTCGTGTAAGGGTCCAAATTCATAGGAAGTAGAAACGATCGATCAGTCACGATTTGTGATGATACAAAAAGGAATTTGCGTAGGGTAGATACTTATACTCTTTTTGTTAGAAAATATTTGTATTACTTGAAAAATAGGATTTTAATAGTCAAAAATAATTTTCGAAAATACTTGGAAAAATCAAACCCTTGTGGCTAAACTCAAGTTTGTAAAAATAAAATTTTGAGGTAGGTAGCTATATCTTGATTAGTAAAAATTATCACAAAATCTAGGAAATCATTTGTAAACATAGTTTTATCAAAATATACTATTTAGGTAAAACTATAATTAAGATTAGATAACAGTATAAAGATTTTATTTAAAATTCCATATCTTAATATAATAATACAGTTAGGGCCTAAGCTCAATATAATTTTGTTACAAAACAAATTTTTGTCAAATATAAATTTTAATATAACAACAACAAAAACAATAAAATTAATAATAATAATAATAATAATAATAATAATAATAATAAACCAAAATATTACAAAATACTTTTCCTGTATATCTATAAGTTTAACTATTTACTGGTTCAAAAAATAACAAATAAAAAAAAAGTATAACAACCCCACAAGTCAACACAACACTTGCTGTGTTCCCCTTCTCAAAAATGGGGGAAGACACTTGTGAGAGGGAGAGCAGGTGAGGAGCGGAGGGGACTTACTGGGGCGGCTTCGGCGTCGTGGTCCTACGCACGGTGGCACGCACGGTGGCGGTGGTGGCTCGCAGAGGGATGGCCGCGTGGAGAGGGCTAGTCGACGGAAACGCGGTGGAGTCGGGCGCGCCTGGCGCGGAGGTGGCGAGACTCATCGGCGGCGGTCGCAGAGGAGAGAGGGGCGCGGCTAGGGGCTGTGCCGCGACGCTGGATGGGCATCGGGAGCCGGCGGAGCTCGGCGTCGGAGAGTTCTCGCACGGGCGACGGTCTAGGCCGGGAGAGGCGGTGGAAGATGGCTCCGGTCGCGGAGGTTTCACCGCTGCGGAGTCAAGGTAAGGGTCATCCCCATCCTTTGCTGGTGTTCGTGTGTTTTAGGGTGGCGATAGCTGGCCGGGATTTTCGCGGACAGCAGAGATGATCTGTCAGCGGGGATTTTTAGAGGAGATGAGAGTTTGGTCGAGATTTTTGGTCGGAAGGAGTTGGACGGCCCTGGGACTTCGCTCGACAGAGGCGGTCGATGGCAGATGGGTGTTCTAGTGATATGGGTTGGGTTGGTAGCCGAGCACGGTAGTGCTGGTGGTGGTTTGGTGATGTCGGAAGGGAGCGGGTGATCAAGATGACCGGGGATGGTTTTGGATGGGATAAGGGCAGCGGGGTGCTGGGGGTACGGACCGGGGCTGAGCGAATAAGCCGTGGTGGCTATGATGATTGCAGAGTCGCCGACAGAATGGCAGGAGTTAGGTTTATGATTGAGTCGTCGTGTCCGGGATTGTCGGACACGACTTGGATAACTGTAAAAGAGTTAGAATAAGAGTGTGCGGACACCGACACGATGCACAACCTGGGTGATGGTTGTTGAATCTTATTTGTGGAATTTTTATGGGAAAAGGAGCAATAGGGTTCTCCTTATATAGGAGGTGGAAACCTTTTGTTGGATAGGATTTGGATTATTTAAATTCCGATGGATAATTCCATCTTTTCATTCAAATCGATTTAGAATTTAATAACTCAAATCCGAATCAATCTAGATAAAATTCCCTTTAGTTTAAAGTATGTTTAAAATAAATTCTTTTCCAAATTCAAATTATCAAAATAAATCAAACATTAAATCAAACAAAATTTAAATATCTTTTTCATAATTATTAAAATATGATAATAATAAATTTTGAAAATTAGAATTTAAAATATATTCATGAATCTCGTATGCAATATTTACGAATAATTGTTTTTCTAAATTTACTACTATATAATATTTTGAAAAATCTCGATACGATACTTTTGACAAGTTTAGGCAAAATATTTATCATATATAATGTTGAAACTATACTTTTCTATAATTCAATATTTTCTGAAAATATGTACCTTGTACATATTCGCACTCGACGAGCAAATACGAAAAATGCACATTCGCATACGACGTACAAATACGAGAACGCAAACTCCCACGCGACGAAGTACAAAGTAAAAACAATTTTTTTTAAAACGTAGTAAAAATTTAGGGGGTTTACAAGAGCTCTCAAAAAGTCCTTCGTCACTTCGCAAAAGCGCAGTGGCTTCATAAGAGCTCTCAGAAAGTCCTTCGTTGCTTCATAAAAGCGCATATTAATCCCCACACAGATTCTTCTCATCGCCCAAAAGTGCAATGACTCCGTTATCTTAAAAAAATAGTCTCTTCGTCGCCTAAAAGCATAGTGACTCCATTATCTTCGAAACATAGTCTTCTCGTCGCCCAAAAGCACAGTGATATCATTATTTTCGAAACACAGTCTCTGTATCGCCCAAAAGTATAGTGACTCCGTTATCTTTGAAACACAGTTTCCTCGTCGCCCAAAAGCGTAGTGCCTTCATTGTCTTCAAAACACAGTCTCCTCGTCACCCTAAAATTATAGTGACTCTGTTGTTGTTGAAGCACAGTCTTCTCGTTGCCCTGAAGTGTAGTGACATCGAAGCCTTGCCAGAAGTGTAGCTCGTATAAATACACAGCTCTATGAGGTGGCATTGTTCCACATGGCCAGCCTGGCATCCATATCATGTCAGATATGATCCCATCGTTTTGTTTAAACTGTTACTCCTAAAGATAAGAACGGAATTTAGTTTTGTTGATAGAAGCAATATCCAACCGATTTATTTAAACCTTCGCTCCAAAGATAAGAACGAAGTTTGGTTCTGTTGATAAGGGTAGTATCCAATCGGTTTGTTTAAACCATTGTCTCTAAGATAAGGACAAAATCCATCTTCATTTGATCAAGATTATCGAGCAACAAATGCACGACATGTGTCATTTATTCAGTTATATTGATAACTACCCGAGATCTTAATGGAAGAGAATATCAGCGTCCACTATGTGTCAGTTCAGCAACAGCCCTCACCGTGCAATTATGGCAGATTATCTCATATCTCCACGTGCAGCACTCTTATGCGCCTGAAAAACTCTTATGCAAATCGTACATGTTCCCTCCTATAAATAGAAGTAGCTTTCCTTCGATCAAGAGACTTCGACAACTTCGACGTCTTCATGATTGGCAACCAAAGCTCCACCACAAGTAGCAGAAAGTCAGAGCAAGTTCAACTCGTCGTCAGATCGTCAATGGAGTAAAGAATCTGCTGCAGTTCTCGATCTCCACCATCATACTTCACTATAAATTTTATACTTAGATCTCCTGTTTAGGAATTCTTTGTATTCTTTTACACGTTTAATATACAAAAATTTTGCTTAACCTTTTGTTATGGCAAACATGTTGCCTAGATATCATTCCACAACTGGTTTTTAAAGTTGGCACTAGGTCTTTTGGCTACATGAATTGGTCAAAGTTGAGCATGAGGGATATCAAATAGTCATTTCTGGATTTGAGTCAAAAATGAGTATGGAAATATGAAAAGTTATCGCGACTGGTTATCGTCGATGTAATCCCCAGTTTGAGGGAGTTGCGTAAAAGAATAAATAGTAAAGAATGAGAAATAATGCTAAGAATAGTAAATCGAGTTGAGTCTTGCATGGTCATTAGACAACTTGTGCACAAGATTTGGTTCCTCGTACGACTGTCGGAGCAAAAAAAAGAATATATATATATATATATATATATATATATATATATATATATATATTTTTTTTTTTTTTTTTTTTTTTTTTTTTATATATATATATATATATATAGTATTAAAAATTCCTAAATCCTAAACCTAGACCTGACCTAGCCGTGCCCCTTGGCAGCAATGCGCCACTGCAGTAGGCCACTGACTGTCCCACGGCTATGGAAACAACAACGACACCTGCTGCAGCCACGAAGAAACCGCAGCAGCAGTACGCCTTAGCAATATATTATATATATATAATATATAATATATATAATATATATATTTATATTTATATATATATATATAATATATTGTATTTAAAATTCCTAGACCCTAACCCTAGACCTGACTTAGCCGTGCCCCTTGGCAGCCATGTGCCGTCGCAGTAGGCCACAGACTGTGCTGCAGCCACGGAAACAACAGCGACAATCGTTGCAACCACGAAGCAACTGTAGGAACGAAATCGTAAAGCAGAATACTCTAGAGGGCGGTGAATAGAGTAGGCAGCGGAATATTGCTAATTAAAAATCTTGTTAGCAGTTAGATCACAGATATAAAAATAATATCATAAAGTAAATGACAGAAATAAAAAGTGAACAGAAGGCAAACGCAAACACCAAGATTTATACTGGTTTTTCTTTTGTGAGGACTAGTCCAGTCGGAAGAACTCTAGCTTCCAGTTGAATCCAATATTGGAAAATCCTGCAAGTTTTTATACGAAGTCCTTGCTACTTCTACAGACGCAAGCTTTGATATGAAGAACTCGACCAACTTCAATTGTGAAGAGTTGTATCTTCTATCAAGCCTCTGATTACAATCGCTCTTGAAACTTCTAGACCGCACCGTACTAGCAAATCGACTAGAGGATTGTAACTGGCTTAGGATTTGAAAATGAAAGCTTTTTAGAACTCTTTGGAAGAAATGTAAGCTTTAGAAGAGAAGAGATTAAAAGTAAATTGGTGATTTGAAATGATCGAAATACTTCTCTATTTATAGTTTTTCCAAAGACAGAACTCTAACAGAATTCGGGCAAAATTCGGACAGAACTCTTTGTAACAAACCGCAACTGAAGGGTGACAAGTTCAAAATCAAACGTTCACTAACATTCATCTTGGCCGAACTCTGGCAGAACTCTGCTAGGGTTTTGCCAGTTCATTTTTGAGAAAAATCAATTTAGCTTTTTGAAAAGTCCTTCAGAAGCTTTTTGTAAAAAGGATATTTTCAAAAACATAGGTCATTTTTAAAAAGATAGGTCAATTTTGAAAAACAATTCCGGACAGCCTATTTGCCAGTACGACTTGGTGTACAATGTATTCCTAGACTCAATAAAATAAAAAATTACATTGCTTTGAAGGAAATACATTCTAAATGACAAACGGCTTCAGTCTTGAACATAGTAGATATCCATTATTGAGCAGTGTCCAAAACGTAGGTAAACATCTGAATTGACTTGCATTTATATCGAGATAGAGTTTGATCAATTATTAAAATTAGGTTTGACCATGACCAATGGGCCAACAATCTTTCCCATTTTGATAATTGACAAACCTTGCCGATATAACATCTAAGTTTGGATCAATTCAAAAATGTATACGAAAAATTATTCATAACCTGTATTCATGAAGATGTTAGATCTATTTCTTCCCCGTTGTCACTTAGCAAAATAATTGTAAAAGAGAAAGCTCCCCCGCAATAAATGCATAAGTAACACACAGTGAAGAAACACAGAAAAGATATAAATAAAACATTCACCACAGGTATAAACAGTTAAGAAGATATTGTATAAACAACACAAGCATGGTATTTGTCACAGGCAGTTTATATGAAAGCAAGAAAAGTAATGCTATAGTAAAGCTGAAATAAATAAAATGCTGAATAATAAACTAAGTGAAATGTATGCCAAACTGAGGCATAATAAAAACTATGTCTATGAGGAGTCACAAATAATAACTAAAAGAGTGCTGATCATAGCTTGGAATGTCGGAGCATTTCTACGTAAATATAAGACAAAAGTATCAGTCTCGATATGTAACATCTAAAAAATCATAAAAATTCTAGAAACCCTAAGAATTTGAAAGTGGAGGAGAGAAGGAATTATACCTTCCAAGAATTGGATATGTTGTTGAGGACGAAATTCTTCGCACGAATCCAAAGTTTGGACGAAGATCTCCACGCAGATTGGAAGAACAAGGGTGGAGAAGAGCTAGGGTTTGGAGGCACGGCTGCTGCTGTTTGAGGATGTTTTGGAAGAATGAAGAAGATGGGGGCCTTGGGTTCTGGCTGGTACATATATATACCCAGTCGAACTCTGGCCGAATTCGGACCGAGCTCGGACCGAATTCGCCAAGAGTTGCCTGGCTATATATATATATATATATATATATATATATATATATATATATCAAAAATAATAATGATAAAAATAATAATGATGGGGCCACATCTTTTTCATTAATTTGTTTCAAATATTTAATTCAGAGTTTAGTAATTTAAAATCTCAAAATAATATAATTAATATTATTTTATAAATTAATATTCTTTACTCAGCATCTGTCTTTGATTAGCTGTAGGAGTACTATCCAAGCTAACGGAGGTTCACCGGAGAACTCTTAAATATCGCTTCGCTTCGACCGTAGTCGTGGTGATAGACAGACTTTTTTAGGCTTGTCTCGAAAATAGTTATCGAGTATCGAATAAATAATTAATAAAACAAAATTAATTAATATTATACATCTAAAATGCCTAATTCTTGACGTAAATAATTGAAACGATCTTTCGCTAGAGGTTTTGTGAGTATGTCAGCTAATTAATTCTGAGTGTCTATGTATACAAGGTCTATATCTCTATTTTGTTGATGATCTCTAATAAAGTGATATCTAATCTCGATATGTTTAGTACGAGAGTGACATACTGGATTCTTAGTTAAATTAATAGAACTAGTGTTGTCACAGAAAATGGGTATGTGTGTAAAATATAATTCATAGTCTTCTAAAGTTTGTTTCATCCACAAAATTTGTACACAACAACATCCTGCGATGATATACTCAGCCTCAGTTGTTGATAATACAATAGAATTTTATTTTTTACTAAACTAAGAGATTATAGCTTTTTCTAGGAAATGACATGTGCTACTGGTACTTTTTCTATCTACTTTGCATCCGACAAAATCAGCATCAGAATAACCGATTAGGTCACATGATGTGGTTTTGGGATACCATAAGCCGACAGAAGAAGTGCCTTTAAGGTATCAGAAGATACGCTTAATTGCGCACAGATGTGATTCCTTAGGATTAGCTTGAAAGCGTGCACATAAACAAACACTAAACATAATGTCTGGTCGACTAACAGTTAAATACAGTAAGCTACCGATCATACCTCGATACTTATATATGTCGACAGGTTTGCCTTGTTAATCAATATCAAGCTTGGTTGAAGTCGCCATTGGAGTGCTAAGTGGCTTGACTGCTTCCATGTCGAACTTCTTTAATAGATCATTTGTGTACTTTGCTTGATTTATGAACGTCCCATTGTTGGTTTGTTTGATTTGCAGTCCGAGAAAGAATTTTAGCTCTCCCATCATGCTCATCTCAAACTCATTCTGCATACACTTTGAAAATTCTTAACAAAGAGATTCATCAGTAGATCCAAAGATAATATCATCTACATAGACTTGAATCAAAAGAATGTTGTTATTCAAAGATTTTATAAACAAAGTAGTGTCAACCTTTCCCTTTGAAAAATCGTTATCAAGTAGAAAAGAGCTTAGACGATCGTACCAAGCACGAGGGGCTTGTTTCAAACCGTATAATGTTTTCTTCAACTTGAAAACATATTCAGGAAATTTGAAATCAATAAAACTGGGTGGTTGAGCTACATAAACCTCTTCTTTTATAAAATCATTTAAAAATGCGCTTTTGACATTCATTTGAAATAACTTAAAATTATGAAAACATGCAAATGTACATAACATGCGAATGGATTCTAATCTCGCAACTGGGAATAAGTCTCATCGTAGTCGATACCTTCTTCTTGATTGTATCCTTGAGCTACGAGTCGAGCCTTATTACGAGTTACTAAACCATTCTCGTTCAGTTTGTTTCGGAATACCCATCGGGTGCCAATGACCGGATGATCAATGGGCTTGGGAACAAGTTCCCAAACTTGATTCCGTTCGAATTGGTTTAATTCCTCTTGAATAGTTTCTAACCAAAAATTATTACTACATGCTTCATCAATATTTTTGGGTTCAAACTGTGAGACAAAAGCAACATAGAAAGCTATATCTTTATTATAGGAATGATTACTTACACCCTTGGTAATCTCACCAATTACTAAGTCCTTTGGATGATTAGCCAAGAAACTCATCTCTTTTGGTACAGTCTCAAGTTTGCTAGTTCCGGCTTCTTTGCTTGGAGGTTCATCTGATGCCTGATATGATGGTTCTGTATCTTTGTGTGAAGGTTTTGCAGTAGCTGTACTTGGTACAATTATGTCTTCATTGTCATCATCGTCTAAGTGTTGATTTAGCTCATCAAACTTGACATTGATAGATTCTTCAATGATCACGGTTCTTTTGTTGAAGACTCTGTATCCTTTGCTCTTTGCTATATAACCAAAAAATATACCATCATCGGCCTTTTCATCAAATTTACTCAAATTATCTTTAATATTAAGAATAAAATATTTACAACCAAAGATTTTGAAATAAGAAACATTTGGTGTTCTATCAAACCATAGTTCATAGGGAGTCTTCTTCGATATAGGTCAAATTAGAACCCTATTGAGAATATAGCATGTTGTATTTACAGCTTCAGCCCATAAGTATCAAGGTAGACTAAACTGGTTTAACATTACTCTAGCCATTTCAGATAGAGTTCTGTTCTTATGTTCCATAACTCCATTTTTTTGCGGAGTCCTAGGGCAAGAGAATTCATGCAAATAATCGTGTGTGTCACAAAATTGCTTGAATTCTGCATTCTCAAATTTACCGCCATGATCACTACGAATACGAGTAATCATGAACCCTTTTTTATTCTGTACTTTCTTGCAAAAGGTGACAAATTCTGATAATGCATCGTTCTTGCATGCAAGAAAATAAACCCATGTATATCTAGAGAAATCATCTATAATGACAAATGCATAAAACTTACCACCTAGACTAGCAATTCTACTTGGTCCAAATAAGTCCATATGTAATAGTTGTAAAGGTCTAGTAGTACTTACAGCGTTCTTGGATTTGAATACAGATTTGGTAGCTTTGTTTTTTTCACATTCACTACATATTGTATCCTTCTTGAAAGAAATATCCAATAAGCCGCGTACCAACTTCTTCGTAGATAATCTTGAAATTGTATCCATGTTTGCATGACCGAGTATCATATGCCATAGTTGACTCTCAACGCTTTTGGCCATCAAACATCTACCTGCTTTGTTAGCATCTTCCAACAAATAGAAAACATATATATTAATACCTTCAAATATAGTACTACCAGTTGAACTATCAACTATAGTACATTTATCTTTTACGAAGTTAATACCATAACTGTGATCAGCTAAATTGCTTATGCTGAGCAGATTATGTTTTAACTCGGTAACTAGACAAACATCTTTAATCACTGGATAGGGAGCCTTACCAATGTCACCGATACCGATTATGTACCCTCTTAAATTTTTACCGAAGGAGGCGTATCCTTCTTTATTCCTCTTCGACAGTGTTACGAATAATGAAGCATCACCGGTCATGTGCCGTGAGCAACCGCTGTCGAGGATCCATTTGCTCCTAGCATGTGAAAGGCATCCCACCTATAAAATAATTTGCAGATGAAACTCTTGGTACCCATTTCTTGTAGGGTCCTGACTGGTTAGTTTTTGGTATCCATGAATAAACATTTAAATCTACTAACCTTCTGATTCTACATGTAGAAAATATATGACCAATGAGGCCACAATAATAACATTTAGCATGTTGAGTGTTGAAAGTAGTGTGAGATGCATGATTGGTAGGTTTTGGTTTTCTAGTATAGAAGAATGCATGCCTATTATTCTTCTTGGATATAGTTTTGGTATGGTTTGGTCTGACAGTGTTGGGCATGTTCCGATTATTCGGTACTTGACACGTGTTAGAATAGGAAGCAGCAACTTCAGGCCGTTTTCCTAAACTAATTTCCAACTTTTTGGAAGTGTTATACAATCTAGTATAGTCATATGTGAGTGATTCTAATCTGACCTGTGCACACTGGAGACTCTTTCTCTCCTAAGATAGGTCTTTCTTTAACTGGATAATAGTTTGGTCTTTTTCTTCGGATAGCTTAACAGTCTCGTGTAACAACAATTTAATAGAAGAAAGTTCACCAGACTCAGTTGAAGAGTCATTATTTCTAACATGATCTAATTGGTCGGTAAGTCTTCCTATTTTACCTTTGTATTCTTTGAGTACCTTCTTAGAGGTTTCATATTTACTACGCAGTTTCTTGTAATCATCTAACAGTTCACTGAAAGCCTCTCCTAGTTGCTCAAAGGTGAAATCATCATAAAGATCAAATAGAGGATTAGTGATTACCTGATCGTAAGCCATCAAGCGCACATTTGTAACGTCATCTGATTGTTCATCTTCTGAGTCACTGGCTTCACTTTCATGCCATATGCTTGTGATGGCGTACTTTCTTAATGTAGATTTCTTCAGGTAGCCTTTGTCATATTTGCTACTTTTTTTAAGATGATGCTGAGGGACAATCTTTCTTCATGTGTCCTTTATTCTTGTATCCATAGCAAATAAGATCTGCCTCGTTGTTGTTGTTGTCTTTTTGTCTTTTGTTCTCCTGTTAAATCTCATGAACTTCTTGAATTTTCTTACCAGAAGAGCTTGATCTTCAAAGTCGGAGTCGCTGTCGTCAGAATCATCTTCGATGGTTCTTCTATGTTGAGCCTTGAGAGCGATCATCTTCTCTGACTTTTCCTTTGGTGTAGCATCTTCAAAGTCTTGAAGTTCTAACTCGTGAGTGAGTAGCTTACCCATGAGTGTTTCTAGAGACATTGTTGAGAGGTCGTTCCCTTCAATGATTGCAGTAGCCTTTGGAGTCTAGTTCTTTGTAAGGGCTCGTAGAAGTTTGCGAATCTTCTCATGGTTACTGTAATCCTTGCCTAGTGAAGACAGAGGATTTACAATATCCAAGAATCTGGTAAACATCTGAGTGACTGATTCACTTAGCTTCATTTTGAACGTCTCTTACTCCTGAGTAATTCTGCTGATCTTTGACTCCTTGACTTGTGTTATTCCTTCGTGGGTTACTTCGAGAAGTTTTCATACTTTGTTTGATGTTGTGCAAGTAGACACCCTGTTGAATTCAGTTCTGTCTAAAGCACGAAATAAAGAGTTAATAGCACGTACGTCAAGACTGGCCTTTTTCTTTTCTTCCTCTATATATTTGTCATGGGGTTTTTTTAACTAAAACACCATCAACATTAATACGAGGGGGCTTTTTATACCATCAATAACTACAGTCCATAAGTCAAAATCAAGAGATTTCAGAAAGAAACTCATATGTGTTTTCCAATAAGTGTAGTTTGTGCCGTCAAACAGTGGAGGTCTGTTTGTGGCTTGGCCTTCACTTGTCAATTTCACAGTTTCCATGTATAATGCTGTGATCTATATAAAAATTGAATATAACTGCAATTTTACCTTACTTTACCTGTAGAACCCACTTTGATACAAATTGTAGGAACAATTGGGATCAGAATATAATACCTCTAGATGGAGAGCCTGCTCTGATACCAATTGTAGGAACGAAATCGTAAAGCAGAATACTCTAGAGGGGGGTGAATAGAGTAGGCAGCAGAATATTGATAATTAAAAATCTTATTAGCAGTTAGATCACAGATATAAAAATAATCACAAAGTAAATGACAGAAATAAAAAGTGATCAGAAGGCAAACACAAACACCGAGATTTATACTGGTTTCCCTCTTGTGAGGACTAGTCCAGTCGAAAGAACTCTAGCTTGCAGTTGAATCCACTATTGGAAAATCTCGCAAGTTTTCATACGAAGTCCTTCAACTTCTACAGACGCGAGCTTTGATACGAAGAACTCGACCAACTTCAATTGTGAAGAGTTGTATCTTCTATCAAGCCTCTGATTACAATCGCTATTGAAACTTCTAGACCGCACCGTAGTAGCAAATCGACTAGAGGATTATAATTAGCTTAGGATTTGAAAAGGAAAGCTTTTTAGAACTCTTTGGAAGAAATATAAGATTTAGAAGAGAAGAGATTGAAAGTGAATTGGTGATTTGAAATGATCGAAATACTTCTCTATTTATAGTTTTTCCAAAGACAGAACTCTGAAAGAATTCGGAAAGAATTCGAATAGAACTCTTTGTAACAAACTGCAACTGAAGGGTGACCAAGTTCAAAATCTAATGTTCACTAACGTTCATCTTGGCCGAACTCTGGCCGAGTTCTGCTAGGGTTCTGCCAGTTCATTTTTGAGAAAAATTAATTCGGCTTTTTGAAAAGTCCTTCAGAAGCTTTTTGTAAAAAGGATGTTTTTTAAAAAATAGGTCATTTTTAAAGAGATAGGTCAATTTTGAAAAACAATTCCGGACAGCCTATTTGCCAGTACGACTTGGTATACAATGTATTCCTAGACTCAATAAAATGAAAAATTATATTGCTTTGAAGAAAATACATTCTGAATGGCAAACGGCTTCAGTCTTGAACATAGTAGATATCTATCGTTGAGCAGTGTCCAAAATGTTGTAGGTAAACATCTGAATTGACTTGAATTTATATCGAGACAGAGTTTGATCAAATATTAAAATCAGGTTTGACCATGACCAATGGGCCAACAGCAACCGCAGTAGCAGTACGCCTTAGCGTGGCGATATCTCATCATTGATTAATTATTTTACGAGCCAATTTCTTTATCAGTAGACAACCTAACCCTCTTTATTATCCTTCAAATAGTTTGATTAATTCGCATCGTGCGCGACGAAAATCGAGTTCCAAAATCGAGAATAAACTAAATTTTTGGACGTTAGAAACTATCCCAAAATCCTGTTTTGGAAGCCATATTCTGAAAAGAATATTCAAAAAATTTCAAAATCTAAAAGAAGAGTGTTCTAGATAATATGAACAGCTGCACAAGATTATTTATTCATAATTTTTTCTTTATTAGTTTGTAAATAAAATTAGTTCCAAAAATCTAAAAAATAGTTTTAAAAAGTAAAGAATTTTCCGATACGTGGTTCGTTCCGACAAACCGGGTGACCTTATCGCAAAACAATTACATCGAAAGGTGATTATGTACTTCATACATGTGTGGGCTTTGACAGAACTCGAATTTCTTGCATGTGCACGACGAATTCTACGCTTATCCATCAAATTTTAATTACTTTGTGCACGCTCATCACATCATAATAAAACTTATGACATCGGATTTCCAGCATCGTGCTGGTCTTGTAAGCGAAGTTTTGTCCGATTCTGAGACAGTTGACCGGATTGCCTTTTCGCAAGCCCTATGATCCGATTCAATGGGCAATTTTGTGCATGACTTATGGAAATGCAAAACTGGACATATTATTGGATTCGTATCATCAAACTGAACTTGTAGACATATAGTTTGTTAACTTTATAGACCTTTAGATTTGGCACACTTTTTGATGCAAAGCGGATCCAACGGTTTACACTATTTTGATCCAAAATTATCATTTTGCCCTGTGTCCAGAATTGGACTTATGGTAGTTTATCATAGTTATTTTTCTCATATCGGGAATGTTAGTGATGTTTGTTTCAGCATTCGAAGACATTCCTGATGGTCCTACAGTTTTTCTTCCATTGCTTTGTCATGTTTGCCTTCTGGACCTTGTCGGATCACCACACAACCTCCAGACAAGTATATCTTGCTATAATTACTATTTTGTAAATTTATTTTAGTATCTTTTATTTATGTCATATTACTTGTTGACTTATTTTAAATCCTACTAAAACTCGCATCGAAATCATGCTTAATGACTATTTCAGTCACTACAAAAATATTGGTCGCTAAATACGACATTTCCGTCACTAATTAAGTTTACCGACGGATTACCGATGAAAATGGTACGTCGATAGCTTTAACGTCGCTATGACAAATATGTTGGTAAACCGTCGCTATAGCGACGGATTACCGACGTATTTGCTGACCGAATATAGCGACAGATTAGCAACATACATAAACCATCGGCAAATTCTGTGACATATTAGCGACGGATAACCTTCGAAGAGGAGGAAGGGATCGGAGGGGTAGGAAGTTGGAAGAGGCTTGAGGAGGAGGGGATCAGAGGAGGAGGAGGTCGGAGGAGGAGGGGTCGAAGAAAATTGGAGGGAACTAAAAGTTGGTAAATTTTTGAGAATGAGAAAGAAAGGTTGCGGTCTTACTTTTAGTCGTGGCCAGCGATGAAATTTTTTTGCCGCTACATAGTGGCTAATAACTTAGCAACTAACTACCGATGGATCTAGCGACGTATAAATATACTATATTTTACATAATAAATTTGTAACTAGTCAGTTGGTATTCCGTCGTTAAGTAGCGACATTTTCACTTCCATCGATAAATTCAGTCAGTAATTAACAGTATTTTTGTAGTGAGTCATGTTCTCTTTACTTTTGCACATTGACCTAGAGTTAAAGGATGTCCTCTGTTTGTGCAGCATTCATTGGCCTTAACACATGTGTGAGATAAGTCACAATTTGCATATAGATTCAGACTTGCGTATTGACTGATCATCGATACGTACATATCGTACAATAGGTGATAACTGCCATTAGATATGCATGTTAGAAGAGTTGGTAGTTATTAGGAATAAACTGTATCGTGGAGACGACTCGTGTTTGTATGTTGTGGAGATGACGCTGTATAGTATCATGGGGAGGGAGGGGACAGCTATTAGCGTAGGGGCTACTTTTTTTTACACACACTTATGGGCAGATAATGACTCAGATGAGCGTTAATTACTACCACCTTTATTTTTCCTCTAGATGCTATTAGTGACTCGGCTGAAATGCTAGTTTGCATTGCATATATTACTTTTCCTCTATATGCTATTAGTGACTCGGTCGAAACGCTAATGTGCAGTACATTTACCATTTAATCTTAAAGCCCCTGGGAAGCCCAATTGTGTTGTATTTGCATATTTAGTTTTTATGGCATGTTATATATATCTTGTTACGTCCGTCTGAGGACCTGATAATCTTTTCAGGTAGTTGTTGGTTTCATGCTTAGAGTCATGGGTGTACTTATGCAGAATTCGGGTATAGATCGTGATTTATTTTTGTCATTTTCTTCGTGCTTTATTTTCCTTATCATGATATATTCTGATTGTTAGCCTAGTATTTGTAGACTCGTGTTATTTCTTTTGAGTCTATTCAGACATATGTAGTATGTAGTGCACACATGATATACATTGTCCTTTTTTGTATTTTGTATTCTTGTGGACATGGGTGGATCTATATAGGGTCTAAGTGTAACGCCCCAGTCCCAAAATACGTAGGACTAGGAACGTAGACATGCCAGCCGTATAATCAATATACGTAAGCTCTAAAATGCAGTAACCAAGGCACTAAATCTCATCCACAATGATAAATAATAATATAAAAGCAACTTTGAATTTGTCATGTATACAATCGTTGGGCGGAGACAAATCCACTACCAACTAATTTAAATAAGGAATGATTGTACAAGAAAATGGTTGGTCGAGCGAAGGAGATGACGATCCAAAAAACAACATCTCGAAGAATAGAGCGTAAGTCATGGCCTTAGCTAGAGCACCTGCAGAAATCACAAGACACACCTGGAGAGATAACCAGGTCCTTAGAGGGACGTAACAAGATACAATAAACATGCCATATAAATACTGAATATAAAATATGCCACAATCAAAGAAAGTGACAAGACACCAATAAGGTAACCTAACCGTACTAAAGTGAACATGCAGTTGAGAACAAACCTTTCGTCGTATGAGCCTTGGCTGTAAATAGGATCTGGTATAGTTTCTACTTGGGAACCAGAGACCTAAGCTCATGACGTTCAAAAACGACAGTGGCCGACCTGAGAGGCTCATACCCGTATCTCTAACGGAGCTTCCGGGTTACAAGGGAAGTGCAATCGAAGCCCATACGACAAGGAAATGTTCTCCCTACCCAATGTACCTATCATGTCGCATCCACGACCATGTAACACTACTAACCATCAAGTCTTCGAACACACAACTATTGATAGCTAGACCTAACGCACGTCCTATACGCATCAGTGATCAGCCAACACGCAAGTACGGATGCTATATGCTATTCATAACTCACACATCTCGTGGCACAACAGTGTCAAAGTTTATGTAATCCACTAAACTAGTAGTAGTCCCTTAACTCTATGTCCATATGCAATCAAAGGAGAAATAACAAGGTATAACTAATATCACTGAGCAGGCAATAAATCAAGAACTAGAAATAAATGAACAGCGATATGTGATAAAATGCAAACTGAAAATAAACAGTATAATGGCAAGGTATCTTGCCTGGGGTGTCGCCTGGTTGTGCGATGTTCTATCATATTCCAATAGTCCAATAGCCATGGTCGATGTGTAGGGGTCCGCGGTCGCGAGAAAATAGGCAAGCATGATTAGTCATGTGTAATGAGGATAATTGAAAGAATTTACGGAGAGTGAATACTTATATTACTTTAGAAAATATTTATAATGTTTGAAAAGTATAATTTTATGTAAAACTTAAAATTAGTTATATATATTAATTTAATTTAAGAAATACTTTTATTAAATACTTTGATAAATCAAAAATCGTATTCAGATATAAGTTTGTAAAAGTAGAATTTTTGGTAGACATCTATGTTTTATTTATTAGTCAAAAATATTTCAATGAATATATAAAAATCTATAAAAATATTTTTAGGGAAATTTCGAATATTTGAAATTACCTATATAACTCTATCATTTATTCTATACATGTAGTTGAAAAATAATAATAATACAAAATTTCTGAAAATAATAATTTAATAATAATGATAATAATGATGATAATAATAATAATGATAATTAATAGATAATACATCAATAATAATCTTAATAATAATACTAATAACAATAATAGTAATAATATCGATAATAACAATAATAATAATAATAATAATAATACTAACTCTACAAAACTACAGCTCATGACTCATCTCCCCTAATTGCTTTTAGTGAGAGAGACATGGCGTTCGAGAGAGGGAGTAGGGAGAGAGCTTTACCAAACGGGTTTGGCCGGCTCGTCGGCGGCGACCGGAGTGGGGCGGACGATAGGACGGCGCGGCGAGGAACCGGCGATGGGAGGGTTTTCGGAGCTCGACGTCGGATAGCGCGGTCGTCGGGTGCTCCTGGCGCGGAGCTCGGGAGTCGGGTACCGGTGACGGCGCTGCGCCGTGCGCGGCAGGGACGTGGAGGATCTGGAGGACGACGGTTGGAGATCGGGCTCTCGACGGTCAACGGAAGGAGAGGCGGTGGCGCGCCGGCCGAAGAAGGAGGCGGCTCGGAGGGGTCGAGTTGTGGTCGATTTGGGAATTAGGGTTTTCCAGCGGGTGGTGCGGGAGTCCGAGTACTGGCGTGGAGGATTCCAGGCGGTGGCAGCGGCTGAGTCTGGTGCTAGTGATTGCCGAAGGCGGCGGATGAGTGAGCGGCGGACGGAATCTGGAGGACGGGGGTTCGTCAGGATCGGTGCTGGCTGTGCGGCTCAGGTTTCGGCCGGCGGTGAGCCCTCACGGTCGTCACCGAGGTGGTCGACGACGGCTCGACGATGTCACGATGGAGGTAAGGTTTTAGTTATACCTTCGGATTTATTTTTTGGTGTTTGTGGCGATGTCAGACTTTGGGTTTTGGTCGGGTGTGCGGTGGAGGATGGTGGATAGGGGTGGATGGTGACGGTGGTAGGCTGGTGGTGGTTCTGATGGCAGTATGAGCGGTGGCCATTGCGGAGTCAGGGTCGGAGAGAAGTGGTGGATGTATGGGGCTAGAAGGGATGTCGTCGTGTCCGGGGGTCGGACACGACGGAGAACATATTTGTATTTGTAATATAAAAAGAATATAGTCGATGAGAATAAGGCACCGACACGATGCACATACACTCTGAGTTGTGGATGAAAAATTTTTGGAGGAGTACCTCTCCTTTTATATGATGTGAGAATTCCCAGTTGGATAGGGATTGGGAGGATTTAAATCCCAATTATGTAAATCACCTATTAATTCAAATTGATTTAAAATAATTCAATCCAAAGCAAATCCAATCTAAATAAATTCTATACTTAATTTAAAATATTTTAAATAAAGTCAATAAAATATTTTCTAATTTAAATTACCATATTTAATCAAATATTAAAATTAACAAAATTCCAAATATCATTTTCATAATTAAATAAATATACTAATAATTAATTTCTAAAATCACGATAAATACTTAAATATTAATTCATCAACTAGCTTTTATAAATAACAAAATATATCAATAAGCAAATTTCACATTTCGCAAAATATTTGGAAATATTTCAAATTACTACTTATTTTTAAACGACGAACAAAATAACTCTTTTATACAAAAGAAAATATTTATCACATTTATTTGAACATGTACTTTCCTATTAAAATAAATTTATAATAAAAATATTTTTCTAACATATGTACCTCGACACATATTCGCACTCGTCGAGTATTTACGGAACGCAAATTCCGCACGCTACGCAAATACAATAATGAGAACTCGTATGCGACGTGCAGATACGAAATACAAAATTATAAAAAAAATCATAGTAGAAATTAGGGGGTTTACATCCTACCCAACTTAAAAGAATTTCGTCCTCGAAATTGAGGAATAATTAGGTAAGGTAGGCTTAAGGGAATAGAAGCAGTTTTATTGATACGAAATTGATTCACATTGAAGGAGAAGGCAATAACAATATTTAGATCGAACGGCGAGCGATATTTCAATGGATAATAGATCAGTTGGATGACTATGAGAGAATCAGTTATAGTATGATTATGCGTATGACAACCCCTCGAGGACTATAATCCCTCATTCACTGTTATTTGTTCTATGGATGTGCAAGCTCCCCAGATAGGTAATAGTCTTCCAATATAAATTTTGATCTTCAGAACATTTTATTACGTGTTTCCAATATCGTTAAAATCTCCAATCGTCCTTATCGATTAGCCCTATCACTCTTTCAATTTATTTTTTCCGTAATTTTATATTCTATAACCTTGTTTTCTTCTTTACTTCGATCATTTGCCTCACAAACTTAAATTTCAAAATGTATGCGTATATCTCATTCGATATTTCGTCGTGAGTTCAACAGATTTGAATTCAATGAATCTCTAATACACTTCTACAACATATCTGGATATATATATTCCTCAATTAGATTTCGTTGTTCATAATCTCTCAATCTCTTATTTATTAGGGCCTTCCTCGAAAATTGGAACCCAATGATCTTTTAATCCATGATGGTAAAAATAACCCGTCTTTACTTCAAACTCACAATCACTTTTAGAAACGTATTCTTAAATCGTCAAAAATGTACACACTTTCTTTCTTCAACAATTGGTTATCTTTGAAACCTATTATCTTCATGACACCATATCTTATCGAAGGCAAGTCCACGTTGTCTTTATCAAGAATTTGCATTCATCAATTTAATATATAACTTGGTTCTTTAACCACCAAAGCTTTAGAAATTCTTCACTCGATATTTAGTTACCTGAAAACAAATTTTGAAAATTTAGAATTCTATTTACCTTTGATTGTTTTATCAACACAATATTACATTTCTCACTCCATCTTTTTGGATTTATCGCACATTTTCATTTATGTCCCTTCTACACCTTGTAGTCACGTGATTATCTTAACCAACTGTGTTATTTATCCTTGTTGTGGGGTTCTCTAATCTACCTCTACTAATCCGAGATTGTCATGATCAAATTTTATTTCGCATAAGGGAATCATACAAGGAACAAGGTTGCGTAAACAATGGAGAAATCATAGTGAAATATGAGTAAGCAATTTAGTTGGAAGGGAGAAAAGTAAGTGTTGCATGAAGAGTAAAAGGTGTTATGGGTATAAGTAAATCAAAATAATACAAGAAATAAAATGACAAGGGTTAAGCAGTCAAGATAAAACACAAGGTTAAGCTTTTAACAGATTTAGTAGATCGTAATCGGGCCGAAGATTTGAGTCGAGATTGAGTCCAAATGTATAGTCAAAAGTATATCGGTACCATGGTATAGGTTAGTCAGTCTTTATGACCCAAAAGTCGTACCATAAAAATAGAGTACAAGGGGACGTGTTTTAGTCGGACATGATATATCTACATGAAGGTGAGCTCGTCTAGGTCTTGTATGTGAAATTTGTTGGAAGGAAAAGTGTAGTATTGTGCTACAAATATTGAAGTCACGATAGGGAATGCCAAATGATCAAAATAGAAAGTGGGTTTTCATAAGGTAATAGTTAATGCAAAAAATAAAAAGTTAAAGCACGAAATAAAGATAAATCAGGAAAGCTCGCAGATCAGGTTAAGATAAGTTAGGGACACTGTTTCTAGAGAGAAGATAGTCTCTGAAAACACGTGTAGGCAACTCTAGAGGGGGGGTGAATAGAGTTTGTGTCAATAATCACCAAATAAAAATTAACTCTATATCACCTCCACAAAAACAACTATCAAGATAGTAAATAAATCAGAAATAAATGCGGAAGGAATAAAGATCAGAAGAGCATTCGCAGACACAGCAGTTTTAACCTGGTTTCCCTCGTGGAGGACTAGTCCAGGCCTGAGAACTCTAGCTCAGGATTCAAATCCACTATTTGTGAAATAGTAGTTTACAACCCGTGCCTTTTTTTCAGAAGAGCACGTCAACTTCTTACAGAGGATCGCAGTGGCGATTTGCTTGGATTTTTCCAAGCGACTTGGAATTGTCCAAGTGACTTTTTTTTTTCAACTCTTGCACAAAAACTTCTAGCTGAATCGCACTTGAGCACCTTGGGGCTTAGGAAGTTTTGTGGCTAGTAGATTGGAAGAGTAAGGCCCTTGACTATATAGGCTATGTAAGAGAAGAAGAATAGAAGAATGGATGGTTTCAAAAGAGAGAAACCAAGGCCTATTTATAGGGTTCGGGACAGGCAGAATTCGGCCAGAATTCTGTCCTCAAGATTCAAAAATATGGCCGTTGGACAGCTAGCAGCAAGCAGGCCCTAAAAATCAGCTCCTGAAAATCAGGGGACAGAGTTCGGCCCGAACTCTGTGTGGAGGCAGAGTTCGGCCCGAACTCTGTCTCCAGCAGACAGAATTGGTCCATTGGGATTTTGGGCTTTGTGGAGCTTGGGCTTGGTTCAGGAATTGGTCTGTTGTATGGTAGAGCTTTGGAGAGATATGCTAGGGGTTGAGATGACTCAGTGCGACTCAACGTACACATTCTCCTAGACTCAATAAATTGAAGATTACAGACTTAGAACAAGTAGGAAAACCAAGAGCCCTTTGATGATGCCTTTCTTCTGATATTTGAGCAGCCCTGAAGACGTCTTTTTCCCTGACAGCAGTCGTCCGAAGATAAACAGATCTGAAAATCTGAATACCTTTCGGGGGCTTCGCCCCCGAACCCCCGACGGGGGGCGCTGCCCCCTCGACCCCTGTCCGCTGACCGGGCAGCGGAACCCCCGATGCGAGGCCCCGGATAGGTCGCTAGGCGGTTCGGAGAAATCTTGTTATATTACGCCGTCTTTGGTCCATCATTAATTCTTCATTGCCTATGTCCTGTTTGATCATGTTTGATCATGCTTACTGCATGTCTACAAATACATGTTAGGCCAACAGAATATGTTGCAGTACGATACAAGCATAGCAATATAATATAGGACAATTAGGACATTTCTAAGTATAAGTAACAACATGATATCATGTTAGGCCAACAAAATATGTTGCAGTACGATACAAGCATAGCAATATAATATAGGACAATTAGGACAATGCTAAGTTTAAGTAGCAACATGATAGTGAGTATATGAATATTAGTGACATCATTATGTTAAATTTAACTGATTAGCCATATTCAAAAACACAATGTAATCATTGGGCCAACAGTCTCTTGGATAAGGGTACGG
Organism: Iris pallida; assembly: GCA_029216955.1. Classification (NCBI taxonomy): domain Eukaryota; kingdom Viridiplantae; phylum Streptophyta; class Magnoliopsida; order Asparagales; family Iridaceae; genus Iris; species Iris pallida. The sequence goes on from JANAVB010040818.1 coordinate 43,480,319, forward strand.
TCAAGGGGACATTTCTAATCATTTCTAAGTTTCAAACAATTAGGTGGTCACAATAAAGGTCTAGATTGAGGAAAGGTCGAGTAAGTCAAGATAAAGATGTAGTTATACAGTTTGGTCGATGACTAACTATGCTTGTGTATATGCCATATAATAATCATATGTGGTATGGCAATCTAATGTGGAATACTTCTATCTCACTAGGGTGACCTTACTTGATTCTTAGTCCTCTACCAATACTAATCTAGAAAGGTTAAGTTCCTCAAAAGTTTCTCAATAAGATCCTCAAGATACTCTACCAAAATTTCCAATTATCTTAGACTGTCAACTTTAATCAAAATTTTAAACATCTAGTCAATCTCGAAATAATCCTTGTATATCGCAAATTCCTTTTTTTCCAAAACTTAAACTCAACATTTAAATACGCCGAAATTCATACTACAAAATAACTCTCGATTTAACTATATATCCTTCAAATGTGTATATCTAGCTTCTAATAAGTCACAACTACTCTTCAAAAATAATTTAATTTAAATTTTTTTTCACCAAAATTCAAATATCTATAATCAAGGCTTTAAACTCGAAATCTAAATAACTTTATAAATCATAAAACATATGACACAATTTAAAATTTTGAATTTTTCCTTCAAAGTCGATTTTAATATCTTTCAAAATATTTTAAACAAAATTTTACCATCATCTCTTCAAACTTAATAATTATATACTTATAAATCGTACGACTCAATTTAAAACCTCAAGCTCTTTAATACCGTAAATCATAAACCTTCCATATTCTCTTACAATTTAAAACTCTTTAATAATTTTGAGATAAACTTTTACAATCCAAACTTGAACTTAATCGTAAATCATGTGTCATAATTTAAAGATGTTTCTCAAATCGGTTTCATATCCCAATAAATCATAAACTATTTCGCAATTTCCAAAAATCATAAATCATAAATTTGTTTTCTCGATCTAGCTGTCCTCTTGTGTATACCACCTTGTAATAGCAAAATAAAATTCTAACTATCCATTGAATGCGGTAATATGCTACTACCCAACTTGAAATTAACTAATCCTTAAAATCAAACTTTTAGGGAAAATGTCTTTATAACTCAATAAGACCTCAATGTACACTAATTGTCAATATAATCTTTCTAGCCATGTATTTGACCTATGAGCATATAATAGTGTAGTCATCTTCCTAACTGTCACTAAACACGAAAGATAAGAATTTACGATAGAAAGAGTTCAAGCAGGATACAAATCAAGGAGGTCGAACGACAGTTCGGAATTTGATGACAAGAAAGGATGTCAAGTAGGTGGATGAGATTCTAGATCCTAATCCTATATTACAGGCCCGTTTGGTACATTAATATAACCGAAATAGTAAACTCGACCTACATGGGCCACCATAAAAACATGTAACGCCGCAGTCCCAAAATACGTAGGACTAAAAACGTAGACATGCCAGCCGTATAATCAATATATGTAAGCTGTAAAATACAGTAACCAAGGCACTAAATCTCATCCACAATGATAAATAATGATATAAAAGCAACTTTGAATTTATCATGTATACAATCGTTGGGCGGAGACAAATCCACTACCAACTAATTTAAATAAGAAATGATTGTACAAGAAAATGGTTGGTCGAGCGAAGGAGATGACGATCCAAAAAGCAACATCTCGAAGAATAGAGCGCAAGTCATTGCCTTAGCTAGAGCACCTGTAGAAATCACAAGACACACCTGGAGAGATAACCAGGTCCTCAGAGGGACGTAACAAGATACAATAAACATGTCATATAAATACTGAATATAAAATATGCCACAATCAAAGAAAGTGACATGACACCAATAAGGTAACCTAATCGTACTAAAGTGAACATGCAGTTGAGAACAAACCTTTCGTTGTATGAGCCCTGGCTGTAAATGGGATCTGGTATAGTCCCCACTTGGGCACCAGGGACCTAAGCGCATGACGTTCAAAAACGACAATGGCCAACCTGAGAGGCTCATACCCGTATCTCCAGCGGAGCTTCCGGGTTACAAGGGAAGTGCAATCGAAGCCCATACGACAAGAAAATGTTCTTCCTACCCAATGTACCTATCATGTCGCATCTACGACCATGTAACACTACTAACCATCAAGTCTTCGAACACACATCTATTGACAGTTAGACCTAACCCACGTCCTATACGCATCAGTGGTCAGCCAACACGCAAGTACGGATGCTATATGCTATTCATAACTCACACATCTCGTGGCACAATAGTGTCAAAGTTTATGTAATGCACTAAACTAGTGGTAGTCCCTTAACTCTAGGTCCATATGCAATCAAAGGATAAATAACAAGGTACAGCTAATATCACTGAGCAAGTAGTAAATCAAGAACTGAAAATAAATGAACAGTGATATGTAATAAAATACAAACTAAAAATAAACAGTATAATGGCAAGGTATCTTGCCTGGGGTGTCGCCTGGTGGTGCGATGTTCTGTCGTGTTCCAATAGTCAAATAGCCACGGTCGATGTGTAGGGGTCCGCGGTCGCAAGAAAATAGGCAAGCATGATAAGTCATGAGTAATGAGGATAATTGAGAGAATTTACGGAGAGTAAATACTTATATTACTTTAGAAAATATTTATAATGTTTGAAAAGTATAATTTTACGTAAATACTTAAAATTAGTTATATTTATTAATTTAATTTGAGAAATACTTTTATTAAATACTTTGATAAATCAAAAATCGTATTAAGATATGAGTTTGTAAAAGTAGAATTTTTGGTAGACATCTATGTTTTATTTATTAGTCAAAAATATTTCAATGAATATATATAAATCTAGAAAAATATTTTTAGGGAAATTTCGAATATTTGAAATTACCTATATAACTCTATCATTTATTCCATACATCTAGTTGAAAAATAATAATAATACAAAATTTTTGAAAATAATAATTTAATAATAAAGATAATAATGATGATAATAATAATAATGATAATTAATAGATAATACAGTAATAATAATCTTAATAAAAATACTAATAACAGTAATAGTAATAATATTGATAACAATAATAATAATAATAATAATAATAATAATAATACTAACTCTACAAAACTACAGCTCATGACTCATCTCCCCCAATTGCTTTTAGTGAGAGAGACATGGAGTTTGAGAGAGAGAGTAGGGAGAGAACTTTACCAAAGGTGTTCGGCCAGCTCGTCGGCGGCGACCGAAGTGGGGCGGACGACAGGGACGACGCGACGAGGATCCGTCGATGGGAGGGTTTTCGGAGCTCGGCGTCGGATGGCACGGTCGTCGAGTGCGCCGGGCGCGGATCTCGGGAGTCGGGTGCTGGTGACGGCGCTGCGTCGTGCGTGGCAGGGGCGCAAAGGATCTGGAGGACGACGGTTGGAGATCGGGCTCTCGACGGTCAACGGGAGGAGAGGAGGTGGCGCGCAGGCCGGAGAAGGAGACGGCTCGGAGGGGTCGAGTGGTGGTCAATTTGGGAATTAGGGTTTTCCAGCGGGTGGCACGGGAGTCCGAGTAGTGGCGTGGAGGATTCCAGGCGGTGGCATCAGGTGAGTCCGGTGCTGGTGATTGTCGGAGGCGGCGGATGAGTAAGCGACGGACGGAATCTGAGGGACAGGGGTTCGTCGGGATCGGTGCTGGCTGCGCGGCTTGGGTTGCGGCTAGCGGTGAGCCCTCACGGTCGTCACCGAGGTGGTCGACGACGGCTCGACGACGTCACGGTGGAGGTAAGGTTTTAGTTATACCTTCGGATTTATTTTCTAGTATTTGTGGCGATGTCAGACTTTGGATTTTGGTCGGGTGTGCGGTGGAGGACGGTGGACAGGGGTGGATGATGACGGTGGTAGGCTGGTGGTGGTTCTGATGGCAGTAGGAGCGGTGGCCGTGGCGGAGTTGGGGTCGGAGAGAAGTGGTGGCTGTATGGGGCTGGAAGGGATGTCGTCGTGTCCGGGGGTCGGACACGACGGAGAACATATTTGTATTTGTAATGTAAAAAAGAATATGGTCGATGAGAATAAGGCACCGACACGATGCACATACACTCTGAGTTTTGGATGAAAAATTTCTGGAGGAGTACCTCTCCTTTTATAGGAGGTAAAAATTCCAAGTTGGATAGGGATTGGGAGGATTTAAATCCAAATTAGGTAAATCACCTATTAATTCAAATTGATTTAAAATAATTAAATCCAAAGCAAATCCAATCTAAATAAATTCTATACATAATTTAAAATATTTTAAATAAAGTCAATAAAATCTTTTCCAATTTAAATTACCATATTTAATCAAATATTAAAATTAACAAAATTCCAGATATTATTTTCATAATTAAATAAATATAATAATAATTAATTTCAAAAATCATGATAAATACTTAAATATTAATTCATGAACTAGCTTTTATAAATAACAAAATATATTAATAAGCAAATTTCATATTTTGCAAAACAATTGGAAACATTTCAAATTACTACTTATTTTTAAACGACGAACAAAATAACTCTTTTATACAAAAGAAAATATTTATCACATTTATTTGAACATGTACTTTCCTATTAAAATAAATTTATAATAAAAATATTTTTCTAATATATGTACCTCGACACATATTCGCACTCGTCGAGTATTTACGGAACGCAAATCCCGCATGCTACGCAAATACAACAATGAGAACTCTTATGCGACGTGCAGATACGAAATACAAAATTACAAAAAAAAAATTATAGTAGAAATTTAGGGGGTTTACACTAAGCCACCCCCCTTTCAAAATGTTGATTATTACATAGAACTTTTTTTTACATTTTAAAATAGATAGTAGTGGCCCTTCAATATACAAAGAATAATTTAGGTCAAATGGTATTTCTTTGGGCTTTCAATTTAGAGGTTACTAGTTTGAGTCTCACATTTTATATGTAATTATATATTTTTAAAACCTTTTATGAATAACTTTGCTCCATCTTTTGTAACACATATTTTAAAAACCTTTTATGTATAAATTTTTGCTTTATCTTTTGTAACAATTTGAAAACATTGGCTTTGTTTTTGCTCATTCTTATTTGAGTTTTAGTATATTTTTTACTATTGAAGTCCAATTAACATGATAATTTTAAGAATTTTTATATGTAGTAGCATGGCTCCAGCATAACTTTAATCATGGGTTTGCCGCTGATTATGGATTGAGACAAAGATGTTGTTATTAAGTTATGTAGATAGTCGATCTTTATTGTACAGCTTATACATATTCGAGTTGGGCTGGAGTCCACTTGATATATATCTAGCTTGTTTACGTATTCCTAGTCCCACGTATTTTGGATTGGGGCATAATAGTTGTAACGCTGAAGATCTCGATAGACACTTCAGCAAACTACGAAACACTAAAGGTCTGTGTCCTAGAACCTAAAGCAAACTATGAACATCAAAGCTTTGTAATAGAGACAATGGCAAACTATTATAAAAAAAGCCCATCGTATGGTATATGCTCTCCACTCCCATGTAACCTCATGTTTCATGTCTATAACACGCAAGATCAAGGCCTCTATCTAGAACATCGAGTCATAATAGTATAGGTACAATAGTATATCATGTCATGAGTCCTAATACCTAGTAAAAATTTTGGTCACCAAGAACATGTCAAGAATGGATTCCGCCACATGGAATGTCGTGTCGAGTGTCCTAAGGTCTGACATGCAAAGTATGAGCACGGCTACGGTAACGTGATGACATCCCTAATATCAACCCGAAACTAACTTGGACACAAAGTATTAATTCACGGTCCTATTCTAATAATACACACACGAAAAGTATATAATATAGTAGTATACATATCAACATAAACTAAAATATTTTATGGCAAGCTACAGTTTCCTGCTCCTGGTTGCTGCGAAGAAGTCTGTCCAACATCCACATTCGAAGATGTCGCAGTTCCCAAATGCCCTAAAAGGGAAATTTAAAATTAAAAACAACTCAACATCATCTACTTAATATTAATTAGGAATTTGTCACACGAAATTCAACAAGTTCTTGGTGTTCGTGCCAACGATCCTACGCATGCATAGCCTAGAATAACTTGCAAATATGTACATCTCTTGTCATGCTTAAACACACCATGAGAGTCACGATTATTGGTGTATATATACGCATATACTTAGGCAATATATATATATATATATATATATATATATATATATATAAAATATATATATATATATATATATTTATATAAAATATATATATATATATATATTTATATATATATATAGGGTCGTTCTACCATACATCCCCTGGAAAAGGATGTATCGATACATCCCAAATCTGGACCATTGGATGTTGATCCAATGGTTCGGATTGAATAATAGAGTAGAACCATCATTTAATGCTGATTTTGACTTTTGACCTCTTGGTAACATGCTTTAGCAGGTAATTCTGGGCTTTAATTTTTTTAATGAACACCCTAAATTAACTCATATTTACTCTCTTTCTTTCGTCCATCTAATTTAATATTTTTTGCATCAACGTCTAAATTTTGTAAAAAAAAAATTGGTTACAGGCCTTGGTGGTGGTGGTGTTGGTGGTGGTGGTGGAAAGAGAAACGAAGATGAAGAAAGAAATATGAATCAGTCCGGATCGCTTCGAATGTCGTCGAGCCCTCCTAGAACAAAGAGGAGTACCAGCGGTGCCGAGAAGAATCGGTCTGGTTTGCGTCGGACGTCGTCGAGATCTTCTCGAACAAGGAGAAGTACCAATGGCGCCGCTCCTGCAGGCGCCTGGCTCAGTAAATTTTACTGTCCATGCCATGGTCAGAAATTATATTTTTCATCTAATAATTTAATATTTTGTTAATAAAGCTACATGTCATCATGGTGGTGGTGAACTGAGGAAACCTGCTTCTGAGGTCGGGCGGATCATCTGCTCACATATTAAAAAAATCTGTATTGATCGGACGAAATATTTTTTACTTTTCTAATGATAATATTTTCGAAGAGAATTTTTTTTGTATTGTGACATTTTGTCATATTAACCATCTTTCTAATATTTGCAATATTTAAAAAAAATATTATTTACCAAAGTATATTCAAATTTTTAAGTAAACAAAGTTTGGTACATTTTGGACGAAGAATGGACATTCTCCTTGCTTTTAACACGGAGAATGATCATTCTTCTTGCTTTTAACACGAAGAATGGCCATTCTCTGTTCTTTTAAATGGAGAATGGTCCTTCTTCGTGCTTTTAACACGGAGAATGGCAACTCTCTGTGCTTTTAACAAAGTATGGTGCATTTAGGACGGGAAATGTTCAATATTTTGTCATATTAACCATCTTTCTAATATATACAGTATTTAAAAAAAATATCATTTACCAAAGTATATTCGAATTTTTATATTAACAAAGTATGGTACATTTTGGATGGAGAATGGACATTCACCTTGCTTGTAACATGGAGAATGGCCATTCTCTTTGCTTTTAACACGAAAAATGGCCATTCTCCTTGCTTTTAACACGGAGAATGGCTATTCTCTGTGCTTTTAACACGGAGAATGGTCGTTCTCCGTGTTTTTAACACGGAGAATGGCCGTTCTCCGTGCTTTTAAAACGAATAATGGCCGCTCTCTGTGCTTTTAACAAAGTATGGTACATTTAGGACGAAGAATGTTCAAGTATGTCATTCATTTTTACCAAATATATTTAGTATTTTTAATATCATTTACCAAAGTATATTCATTTAATATTAAAGCATGTTCAAAAAAATTTGAATATCATTTTATCAGGCTTCCACTGTATGGCTGCACAAAATTGCTTGCGAGTGTATGAATATAATTAATCTACTATCCAAGAGAATTTTTCTTATATTACATACTTTGCTTCAACAATAACAAGGGATGAACATGAATGCATTAGTAATTAATCCACTGTATGGCAGGATTACATTATGCATTACACTGGCATCAAATCATACTGATGTCAACGATATACTGATTATTTACAGAAAGCAAAACACATTACAATCAAATAAAATTTTAGTGATCCCAGGAATGCATTAGTAATGAGGCCATCTGTAAACCCTAGGAATGTACCCAGGACTCATGAAATCTATGAAGGGCATCTGCAAATCAAAGGAATACACCAAAAGATCAAAATCATCTGTGAAGGCCAACTACAAATCAAATAAATGCTTCAACCAAACAAATCATAATCAAATTAAGTATACTTCATTCCAAGTCTAATAAACTGCAAAATCCATGTTACAGTAATCTGCCCAATCCACGTTAGTAATTCAACATAGAACCTGCATAATTCATAATACAATAATCCAAAAAAATATCAGATCTACTCTAAATTTAAGACCATGTTACATTTTTTCCAAACAAATTATGAAGCATGCACCGTAATGGTGCTTATTACAAGCAAAAAGTTTAGTCTTATAATATTTCAAACACAAAATTTAGTTTGACCGCCAAGACCAACAAATATTCAGAATATATTGCAATTCAAATATTACTCCCAAATTGAAATAAAAGTTTCAAAACTCAAAAGATGAATCTTCATCTCTATCTCCATCATCATCTTCTTCTTCTTCTTCTTTTTTTTCTTCCTCCTCAAAATATCCTTCACCTACACCTTGAGAGACGGAATAAGAAAATTATAGTCAGTATGGACTCACTATATATGTACAAATGACATCCAGAAACATAAATAGAAGTATCAAAGTGAGGACTAGCATTAGAGTGTAAATGTGCACAGTGTGTATTTTTACATAAGAGTTTGGGCGTCCCATTTACCTTCTTCACGAGGGAAGGGAAATCTTATTCTTCGTCAGCAAATTCAACCTCTATCTGTTAAATCTTATCTAGAATCAATTTCTGGTTGTCGGATATAGTCTTCATCTCTTTGAAGACATTCTTAAAGTTTGCAGCAACAAAATTATATAGATCATCAACCCTATCCTTAGTGTTTGGGATTCCATAAGATGATGGCTTCCAGATGTTGATGGTTTGCTTCCAGTTGCTGCCCGTTTTCCAAACATTCGAGCGAAGGTTAGTTTTCTTATGGGACCTTTGTTTTTAATATAAACATCCTCTGCAAAGCTTGGGACAGAATGTTTACTAGCCATTGAGCATACAAATCCTCCGAAAGGGAGAGCTGTCCTTGCAGTTGGTTTTTCCACAAGATGCATCATTCTACTGAACATGTAAGAACCTATATCCATCCTTTTTTTTCTTCCCCATATAACAAAAAAAATTTCTCTCTCGGGATGGATAGAAAACTCATGTCCAGTAGGGTTGAGTGTTTGAGATACGTAGGCATGCAACAATTTATACAAAGTTTTTAATTGATCTTTGTATACATTTTGAGTGGTCTTGGCACCCCCTGACACACTTGTAATCTCATGAATTGTATCCCTCATGGAAACATTATCAATATCTTTCATATCAAACTCAGAAACTGGATCAAATCCATAAAATTCATAGATGATAGCAGCATTTATCCTAATCAGTTTTCCTCTCAGAAACACCAGTTGTTGATCCTCTTCTTTTTCTTTAATTTCAGTCGGAAGATTTGAGTAAAATAATCTTACTATTGTTTGGAAGATTTTCTCAAGACAGGATTTGTTCAATTTCTTCAACTGATATAATTTCAATATATCCAGGAAAGCTTCATTTTCGACATCATCCATCTTAATTGATCTTTCAGGCATAACAGCCATTTTTATATATTTAATGTAAATCTTCTTAGATTTAGAGTCTGTAAAATTTTTTACCTCCTCTCCATCTTGGGACTTATTTGATGATTGCTCTTCCTCTTCATCTTCCTCTTCTGATGAGGATTCAAAATCCTCAGAGTACGATGATGACTCTGTATCCGTTGCTACCCTAGCCTTTGCTTGAGTATTCCTTCGATCTTCATAAGTTGAGTCTTTCGGCGACTCTGTATCGAAGATAGATTTTTCGATCTTTCTCAAGCAATGAGTTTTTTAGCCTTTTTTGCAGGTGGTTGGCTACCGTCGCCGCTTTCGTCATCTCTGTCGCTACCGCTGCTTCCGTCTCTGCCCTAGTGACCATAATCTTGGCTTTCGTCGCCCTTGCAAGTTCTGCCCTTCGGGCCTGTATCGCATCCCTTTGTAGATTCTTCCCCTTCGGAGACGGTCGTTGTTTCTTCGGTGACATTTTGATAATTTTAATCAGTCATTTGGGGGATTTTTGGAGAGGGTTTGGGGGAAGAAAGAGGGTTTAAGAGAAGAAGAGGAAAAATTCGACCGTCTTATATGACCTTAGGAAGTGGAAACCTTTGAGTAGTTTTGAGTCTTAAATTTTATAAGAGCACCAACCTTTGGGATTCTGAGACCCTAATTTTAAAAACTACTTTCCAAAATTAAATTTATTACTATTATTACTAGTATATATCCACGTGAAATTACTACATAAACTTTATGCATGCGAAGTTTTAAACGTGTTCCGTATAAATTATTGAAAAATTTTGCACAAAAAATATGGTGGAAACATGTTAATTAACAAAATTTGACAAGTTATAATCTCAATATTTCTATTTTTTGAATATTTGATTGAATTTTTGAACGTATATTTTTTTGCATTGAGCCGATCTATACTCGTATTTTTGCCATCCCAAATTTTTCCCGTTCGACGACTTGCTAACAAGACTATGTACTTGAAAAAAGTAAAATTAAAACAAGCAAAGTTGTCCTCTAGTTTCCTTTGTAATCATATTTAAGATAGATTTGACGGCAAGAACTTGACGCTGGCAGCATAATCAACTCTATGACGTGACAAGTCATTGATGCGGATATCGTCACAGATATATGGATCTGACGTAACAAGATTTGTTAATTGAAAAATAGATAAAATAGTTAGTCGCTTGCAGCCGAAACCAAATTGAGTTAACAAAATATTAGATTGCATTAAAAGCTTCTTCGCCGTAACATTCTCCGGCGAAGGATACAAGAGGAGGAAGAAACTGTAAAAAACTAAAAGAAAAGAAAAAGAAGAGGTCTATGTAGACCCCTCACTAGCCTAGCGGAGGACCCCCGCAAAGTCCTGCAGGGTGCGTATACCCGCCCTATGGCACAGGCGGTGTAACCCTTCCCTCTTCTCCAGAGAATCCCGTTCCTCCGAAGTGATCGACAACAGGTCAAAGTTGGGCGCCGGATCAAGTGATCGAGCAATGACCTCCAGTGACAACCCACAGGAGGTCAGGAAGTCCACAGCCTCTGCCAGCCAGTCATGGGCTGGAGGCGGCGTAGAGGATGCTCCATGCGGAGAGGCTAGTCGAAGACGAGAAGAAGACTCTGGCCATGGTTCCCAACCAGAAGATATTTTTGGAGCCATGTTAAATGTGCAACCTACCCAAATGAATGGGGACCCCTAAGTATATATATACACATTCCTACCGACTCTTCTTATTCCTTATTGGAAGTTGGAGATATTCAAAGACCTCCAGTGATTCTTCTTATTCTCTAGCAACGACCTATTTGTCGTGTAATATAGGGTCAGGCAACACGTTTGACCATTATTTATGATACAAACAATTGGGAAACATGGGAATTATCATTTTTTGGGTGTCATTTTTCATCAAATGTAAGTCACAACTTAGTTGGTTGTGCTTCTAACACGGTGAATGGCCATTCTCCGTGCTTCTAACATAAAGAATGGCTATTCACCGTGCTTACAACACCGAGAATGGCCATTCTCCGTGGTTTTAACACGGAGAATGGTTATTCTTCGTGCTTTTAACAAAGTATGGTACATTTAGGACGGTAAATGTTCAAGTATATACAAAATATTAACCCTAATTTATTATTTAGAGTATGATCTATGTAAAGATTTAATGTAATGCAAATCAAATTAACAACCTAATATTATTAAAATTAAGAATTCTAATTACAACCAATTTAATTAGTTCTAATACATAAAGAAATATGAGTATGATTAATCATTAATTATGATTAATTATTAATTATGATTAATCTATATAAATTGGTTTTGAAGGCGAGTGAAGATGAATAGTCTGGCTGTTTGGCTGTATAAATAGATTTAAAAGGGTTCTGAAAAAGAAACCAATTTTTTTGTATCTTTCCTAGTCCACTCTTCTTGTATAGATGTCTATCGATCACTATTAATTATGGTGAATGACACTGATACCGTAAATATGAGAAAAATTTGCACCGCCAAAATTCATCTTGAAGAAGGAAAAATGTCATCACTGTATGGAAAAATGTCGAAATCTCTTGGATATGATTACACTGAGATGTTGTATTAATGTTAAGATACTGATATCATATAAATATGAAAAGTACAAAGAAATGCATGCATGCATGCTAATATCAGAAGAACCATTCACTCCAGGACTGATTGATGAGATCTAAATCACTATACATCTCGTATCCACGTTCCTCTGGGCTTACATCATCACAGGGTCATTTAAACATCTGTATTAAATCACAAATTTTTATACGGTCATCGTTGAAGTGCACGTCGAATCACCCACGTATGTCGAGCACGCGAAGACCCTTGTAGTTGCATATGATAGATTACAGTGTGTCTCCATTGAACATGCCTGAGCCCATCTTTACGTGCTCGAGACGCGACATCGAATTGGCCATGACCTTTCCCTCCGTTTCGTTCAACGTGTTCAACACAAATCTGTTCCTGACCATGAAATATGAAGGGGCATGTTCCTCCTCAGCTTGACCAGACGGTGGTAACACTTGCTGGCGAAATATATTCCAGTCGACGTGATATAGAGGCAGTAGCTAATGTTGAGTTCTTCCAGCACGGGAAGAAACTCCAAGGGTCTCACGAAAGTTTCATCACTTATGTTGCGCTTCGGAATGCGCAGCCCCTTAGAAATTTTCTATTGTATTATAAAAAGGGGAAAACATTAATAGAAATTAACAAAGTATACGCAAAATTTTGTAATAGAAAAAGTAAAGTATTAGAATAAGACAAAATAAAATTTTGCACGGGCCTTAAACATGCAAAAGGGAAGGCTGCTTCGTCGAGCTTGTACGCGAAGAAGGACAGTAGATATCCCCCACTCTGAGCCACGAGCTTCTTTACGGTCAAACTAATCTTAGCAGTTCGTTGGGCCCTCCGGCACCACTATTCCAAGTCCACGTTAGACCAATAGTCTAAGGGACCGTTGAGCGCCTTCCACCACGAACGGCAAACTGGGGCCATGTTGCATATGACCTCGTCCGTCGGCATCCCCGATAGTACCAGTATAATCGAGAGAATCTCCGTAGGGATGACGGCGCATTCGCTACAGTTGATCTTGCTCTTGCTCCTCTCCATTACGACTCTTCTTCTTCTGTCATTTGTTTCTCTCTAGTCGGATGGGTTCTTTTCTTTGGAAAAGACTATTTAACCCGCTCGTTTCGGGGTTGTAACTCGCTCGTAGAGGGGTGTAACCGAACAAAAAAAAGACTATTTGGAAATAATAGTAATGCCACTGTATTAATATTAGTTTCAATTATATTGTAAATTTTAAATTAACAGAAATGCCACTATAGATTTAATATTAATGCTAGTTCCAATAATATTGTAGATTGTAAATAAAAAAAGAATGGAATAGCTTTAACTACTTTTAAGTTGTGAATTTAAATCTAAGTTTAAATATTAAATCAAAAACTAATTTAAATTTTAGTATTAATATTAGTTTTAATAATATTGTAAAATTTAAATTAACAGAAACACTACTATATTAGAAACCTAGCTTGTCAGTGTCACGCCCCGCTTTTGTATGAGCGATCGTCCTCGCTAAGGCGTGATGTTGCGTGAGCCTAGATTGCACTCACGTAAGACAGGACCATAACAGCCGATTATAGGTTAAGCGACGGGATCGTGGCACAGAAGTCCCAAGCAAAAATATTGAATAACAACAGCGAAAAATTAAATACAAAATACAAGTCATTCAAAATGCTCTTTATTGATATTGAAACAAAGATTAAAATTGTGGCATGATACCAAGATTACAATCAATCAAGCTCACTCTTCTCATATTACAAGTCACTCTACTCTCTCTTATCTCTCAATATAATTTGAGTAGACCAGCGAAAGCTTCGGATAGGCGATGTCCATATATTATGTCTCGTATAAGTCCAGTCCATGCCGCGACACATCCAAACAAGCTCCACCCCGAATAAGCAGGTACCTATCACCTGCACATGAAACTGGTGGGGTGTCAGTACTCAACTGTACTGGTAGAGTGAGCTCCTCACCCACCCATACAAAACCAATACGTTACTTTACTTTTGTGAAATATAGTCCCTTTATGATTGTCTTTCTAGTCTTGTCTTAGGATCAATTTTAATATTAAGACGTAGACATTTTGGTCTATTTGTGTCTCTAGACCATTTGTCGGGCTAACGCACCGATAACTTCCTTATCTTTGCCTCTAGACCATTCTCGTGTTTGCAACATCAACTTATCGACTTGTACTTGCCTATGGCCCATACTCTGGGATGCAAAGACATGGTACGTGTCAACGACTTGGTTCTTACTTGAACATTGAGGCCGTACCTCGCAACTTAGCATGACTTAACCAAAGTTGCCTTACGACCCTTCTTGACTTCACTCGAGACGACTCAATCCCGATTTATGCAACTCTACGCCATCGACTTAATACTCGACGCTACATTCGTACCGAGGCACGTGTCCTTGCTATAGCCAAATCTTAAGTTTCTTAAGACTTGTGATGCACCCGTGCATACTATATTTACTTCATACGTGTCGTACTTGCACTTTCCTTGATTTGACCGACATCGTGCATACGGATTGCATAGCACACCAACTTGACTTATATGAAATATCACTTGCAATTCAAGCCATCTTGGATATGTAGGCGGTGCAAGATGAGGCCCTTGCAGCTAAGGGTAGCTAGCCCTGCTCAAGTCCTCGAATTATCACCGGCGGCGTGTTCTTGCCAATCTACCTTGCTCTCCTTCTAGGCCGATACGGTCCTGTGGCCCCAGGTTTTTGAATCGTGGCTGCGAAAACTTTTCGACAAGTTGTCCATGACCACGCACATACGAGAACTCCTAGACTCAACGTAAATGCATGGCCTAGCCGTCACAACTGAGCTTCCCCAGCTGTATTCTTGTACTTATCATACTTCTTTTGCAGAGCCCAAACCAGGGTTGTCTCGGCGACCGACCTACAGCCCCGTCATGCTCCTTCTCGGCGACTGACCTACAGTCCTGACATGTTTACAGTGTTTCCATACTCTTATTGACTTACCTAAATTGCGCTCACGTAAGGCATTATTTCCATACTCTTATTGACTGCGACTGACCGATAGTCCCGACATGTTTACAGTATTTCCATCGTCCAAGACATACTTTATATGACGAGCCCTAAGATCGTGGGACTAAGTGACTTGACAACCGCAGACAACAGGAGACAATGCTTGCTATGACTTCGATAGCCCAACAAAACTCTTGTCTAACGTGTTCGTGCAATGACTTGACAAGCAAGGGCTACATCAAGCCTTTCATCGAGGGAACGTGTTGTGCACACGTTCGACTTGAACAATCAAGTTCTTTGGGTGCCTAGACTTAAGCCACAAGCAGTACAATACGACTTAAACTACTGGACAAGCGAATGTTAATATTAATGCTAGTTCCAATAATATTATACATTTTAAATAAAAAGAATAGAATTTTAACTTTAACTATTTTTAAGTTGTGAACTTAAATCTAAGTTTAAATGTTAAATCAAAAGCTAATTTAAATTTTAGTATTAATATTAGTTTCAATAATATTGTAAATTTTAAATTAACCGAAATGCTACTATATTAGAAACCTAGCTGATGTCATGTCGCTCGGACTCGGTTAGTGTTCAGCTAAACTCGTACGCGAGAACTAGTTATTAGTAATAAAAGTCCAAAATTGAATTTTAACTTTAACTATTTTTAAGTTGCGAATTTAAAACTAGTTATTAGTAAAAGGAGCTATTGAAATAAAAACTAGTCGAGCTTGATCCTTTCTCTTTATTCCATCTTCCTCTCTCTCTCTTTCTCTCTCTCTCTCTCTCGGGTTCTCTCTCATAGATTGTGTTCACTAATACCATATCATGAGAAATAATTACACAATAGTAAATGTAGCATTAAATGCTGCTGCATGCTTTATCCTACACAATTTAATAATACATGTACACACAAGACGAGAAGGTTGTGTTGTTGGAAGTTGTTTCTTCAAAAATATGTATGCTTTTAGGATCATTCAAGCATTTTCATGAGCCAATAGAAGAGGTCCACATGGCAGCGGTACAAGGAGGAGAGGGTTTTTGGAGTTACTAAAAGCATTTTCAAGCATGCTTTTAGTATCACTCATACCGGTTTATTTTTGTATTGTTTCTTGTCCTTCGTTTCTTCTGTTCGTTTCTAACACACTCTATTTTCTTCAATGGCGACGTCACATGGAGAAACTGATCATCGTGTGGAAGAATTAGTTGATGAAGAAAGCTTCGCTTTAAGAGCAGTGTCAAATGATTTGGATGATGAACAATGTTTGGAAGCTGTTAACTTAAGAGACAATAAAGAACAAGAGGAAGAAAACAACGGAGGAATGCATCATAACGATGACGATGACATCAACGCAAACAACGAAATGTTATTTCACATCACCCTTTCTAATAGATTTAAGAAATGCACTATATTTTTACATTGATTTTTTATACTTATTTTGTTTAATTCTGTTCTTAGGGACGATGGTGAATCTCCATTGGATTTTGATGCAGAGACGATGAAAAAAATATTACAGTCTGCCAACATTAACAAAGACCCAATGGATCTCTTAGATGAAGATATTATTGGCTTACAGTTAAACTCTATTGAAGAAGCAGAGATATTATATCGGATATATTCAAAAGCAGTTGGTTTCAGTATTAGAAAATATGAAGTAAAGAAAAACAGATCTAGGATGGTGATGGTCTGTAGTTGGTGTTTTTCGAATGCGGGATTCAAACAGAAGAAATACAATGAAGCTCCTAACAGGGTTCGTGAGCCAAGAAGTAAAAGCAGAAGTGGTTGTAAAGCAATTTTTTGTATTGGGTACACCAATTCTATAAATCTGTGGGTTGTCAAAAAATTCAAGTACATCACAACCATAACCTGGCGAATGATTTTGAATCAGTTATTTTGAGATCCTATCGTAAGATATCACCCGCAGAATTGGAACAAGCTAAGCTTATGAAGCAATCAGGGATGGGGACTGGAGATATATGGAATTTACTGGTCCACCAGAAATATGGATGGGATAAGGTTGGATGGACGAAAAAAGATTTATATAACGCTTTAGAGAAAGATACTAGAGCACTAGACGATGTTGATGCTACGACAACACTTACATTTCTTCAATCTAAGGAGGATATTGACCCAGATTTCTTCTACCCGTACAATGTAGACGAAGATTCCAGATTGACCCATCTCTTTTGGACTGACGGTGCATGTCGATTCGATTACAAATTATTTGGAGATTCACTAGCATTTGATTATACATATAAAACAAATAGAAGTAAAATACCGTTGGTGGTTCTAGTTGATACAAACAATCGTGCAATGACTTGTGTGTTTGGGTTTGCAATGATCCATAATGAGACTGCAGAGACATATTCTTGGGTTTTACAAAAATTCCAAGAGTGTATGAATGACAAATTACCAGTGACTATTCTCACAGATGGTTGCAGAACCATGAATAAAGTAATTGAGGATTTAACGCCCAGCGTAGTTCATCGAACGTGCTCATGGAATATCCTAAACAATTTAGCTAAACATGTACACCGAGATGGTTTTGCACATGAATTGAGTATTCTGATTAAAAGGTACATCGCACACTTGCTACTTTACTTTGAAGTATGTTGTTGTTACAATATTAAAACTTTAGTTATTGTCCATGTTTTCTAAACAGGTACTATTCAGTCGAAGAATTTGAAAACCGTTGGCAGCAGATGCTAAAGGATTATAATATAGAGAACAATGAGTGGACCACTGCATTGTACAGAACGAGGGAGCGATGGGTGGACACATTCCTACGTGAAAATTATTTTGGTGGTTCTACTGCAACAAATAGATGTGAATCTAAGAATGTATTTCTGAAAAGATTTTTGAATGAGAAGTTGCCACTATAGAAGGCCCTTTAAAATTGTAACCATGGTTTGGTAGCCTTACGTTACGATCAGACAAGTAAGCATGTCACTGATAAACTCTCAACACCTGTTGTGAAGCAAACTAGCATGGCCGAAATGGAAGATAAATTTGCTGCAATTTACACTAAAATGATGTTTATAGAAGTAAAAAAGGAAATCACACGTTCTGATACATATACTGTTCTCCACCATCACATCATAAGAGAGGCAGAAGTTTGCACTATCCAAAAGTATGTCGCCAAATAGTATCAATCGGAAGGTTTCATTTGATCGGGCCGACAACATCATAAACTGTGACTGCTTGTGGATGGAGACCAAGGGGATTCCTTATAGGCATATTTTTCAGCAATGAAGAGATTGCAATTGGGAGATATTCCAAAGAACTTGATAAAAACTAGTTGGCTCAAGGATTGCAAAGAAAGTTATCTCTCCGGACCTGGCACAGAAAGAAGATTCATCTACCTAGACAGTATTGAGAGCAGAAGGTATGGTGGTATTAATGAACAAGTTAATCTGTATACGTATTAGTGTAAAAAATCAAGCAAAATTCCAGAAGGGAATGGAGTTGATGTTGTGTGTTGTGATGAAATTGAAAAAAATGGTGACCAATATTGGTGAAGAGAAGAAAATGGTAGCTAATGCAGTTCATGGAGTGCATGAATCTTTTAAAGAGCTAAATCCGGTAGCAACAAAAGGAAGGCCTTCTCAAGGAAAATCACGCCAGCCTAAAGTAAGTCAGACTATCCCCAAGCCTAGAATTTGTAGAGTTTGTAGAAAATTGGGTCACAATTTTTGTAATTGTAAAGTACGAAAGTGATATAGCAAGAAAGAGCAAATAGAATCAAATGAACCGTTGTTGACTTAATTATCAACTTTTGTTTATAATTCTCTGTCAATATAACAAGAAAAACGACAATCCTCTGTCAATTTTAACACGAAAGATGGTAATTCTCCATCAATTTAACAAGGGGAATGGTCATTCTCCGTCCTTTTAGCACAGATAATGGCAGTTTTTGTGTTATTTAAATGGAGAATTGACATTCTCCGGCATTCTAACACGGAGAATGGCAATTTTCCATCAATTTAACAAGGAGAATGGTAATTCTCCATGATTTTAACACGAAAAATAGTATTGACGGACGCACTGGCCAGTACTCCATTGGGCACATCAGTACACGGAGAATGGTGTTGACTTGGCAGAATTTGAAAGGGCAGATTCATTGGTATTAATAGCATATAAATGGCAGTAGTTAGGAGAGTTTGTTCTTGTCTTACTTAGCTTTTCTTGTGAAGGGGTAGATGTATTGGTATTAATGCAAATTAATTGAATTGAATTCGAAGTGACAGCCACTTGGCGCATGAGTACGAGTTATCTTTTCCAATAAATGGCAATAGTATTGGGAGAGTTTGTTCTCGTCTCACTTAGCTATTCTGTGGAGATGGACTCGACCGATCTCCCATTTTGGCAAGACACTTTTCGGTCGGTTGTCGATCTCCTCGTTCGAAGAAGCTTTGGTGGTGAAGTCCTTCAGAAGACTGAGATGTGCCTAGTGGACTATCCATGTTCGTTCACTTCATCGACTGTGTGCCATGATGTTGGTTACTGGAAGAGCCTTAGGGTTTGGGTTGATTGCCAACCTACACTCTGTCAAAGCGCCTGCACGTTGATTCTCTCTGACTATGTATGGTGTTCTGTCTACGTACGTTGATGATGAAGTGATTTGCTCTGACGATGCACGGTATTCCGTGTTCGTGCGCTACATTAGAAGACTGACATATGTCGAGTAGACTGTCTGCGTTCGTGCACTTCATCGACTGTGTGCCATGATATTGGTTACTGGGTTCGGGATTACCGTGGCCCAATTTTTGTTATATTGGAAGAGCCACAGGCTGTCGACTGTGTTTGTTGCATCCAAAGATCTGGGTCGGACGATGGAGTGATTTGCTCTGATAATGTTATGCCTACGCACGTTGACGATGAAATGATTGCCAACCCACACTATGTCGAAGCTATAGCTTTTAGGCTTTTTTTCTTGGTAGTAGGATTTTATGTAGTAGTTCAGACTTTCATATATAAATAAAGGTCAAACTTTTCGTGGTTTTGACACGGAAAATGGCCATCCTCCATGGTTTTAATAATGTAAATATAATTCAAAAAGGATTTTATTATAAAAGACAGAGCAGACCAGACGTTACAAAAGACGCAGAAGAATAAAAGACAAACAGATGATATAGAAAGAAGTTCCATGCCCAATTATATTGTTGTTTTACAATGTCATTGCTAGGTTGGTAGTGTTACATATTCGCTTGAAAGCAACTTCTTAGCCCATCCCAACCTCATCATTATAATCTTCTGGTGAGTGTCATCATCATTTTCTCTCGGTATTTTGAAGTGAGCAGTCATCAAGCTCTTCATATAATATGCCATGTACAAGAGGCAGTTGGGTGCCTGTTGTTGTGGGCATCGTGGAGAACAATTCAACAATGTGCTCTCATACTCCATCTTTGCCGGGCATCTCTGCCTCATCATATCAACTTTCTTCCTGATGATAGGCTCTAAGGTCTTCTTCATTAATTCTGATCCACCTTGTCCTTTTCGTACGTGGTTTGCCTCAAGGAGTTGTAGTGTGTCAAAACGAAGGAGATTAAGTTGAATGTGAGCTGTGTATAGTGTTTGATGGATACATTAAAGAGTGGGATGAATAGCAACTCTATGTCATCCTCTAAACCAATGATGAAGTCTTCTACATCTGTTTTAAAAGTGTCATGGGCGCCGGCTTTTGCTTCTGGTTCAATGGCACGTTCAATGATGTTCTGTTTCCCAAAAATAACACAATATCATGAGTAATTTTTTGTATGTCATTTTTTATCGGTGTACACATAAATATGGATTTTTTTTGTTTATATGTGGGGCATCAAGAATGTAGACCACTTATGTTGCACGTCCTTGGAACTTCACTGGGCATACTTTCATACATAGCCTTCAATTTCTCTCAACCTCCTTATTATTAGGTTGAGTATGCCAGCCTCCATGTCTTCATAGTTGAGTATGTCTTGCATGTCTATTACCGACAGCAGGATTTCAACTTCATTTTTACCCTCTTTCGATACACTAAAGTATACAATATCACTGCACTAAATTTAGTTTAGGTTAAATTAATATAGATTCTCAAGACATAATTGTGAAAAATTTCTAGAAAGGAAAAGAAGAAAAAAAAAAGAGTCATTCGCCGTCCAACAGACACGAAAAATGATAATTCACCGTCCAACTGACACGGAGAATAATCATTCTCCGAACAACTGTCACGGAGAATGGTTGTTCTCCGTTATGAATTGGATGGAGATTGGTCGAGTTTAGAATACATACTTTGGACTCATCTTTCTGGAGAATACGATGTCGATGTAAAGCTTCTTCGGCTCTTCATCCGCATCCATCCAAAGTACGAGTTCATCGCATTCCTTTAGTATGACACCCTTCCTCTTTAGTTCAGCCAATTTGGTGCCTTCTCCGGATTTCGGAGCGGTATTCATCTTCCGCTTTTTATTAGCCTCTCTAACTATATTCTTTTCCAAGGGAGTAACATCTTCATTGGCTAATGTCGCTGATAGTTTTTTGGACCTCTTTGCCCCCATCCTCCTCTTTTTTTGACTTCTTTTGGAGCAGCAAGTTCAGCAGCTGCTTGAGTCTTCTCATGCTGCAATGCTACAACAATGGCTTCGAGATCAGCAATTTTCACATCCTTTTTAATGGCTTCAACATTCAACGATTCAACTTTATTTTGAAGCTCTATTTTCTCATTAACGAGCCTTTTATTTGTTTCTCTGAGCTGCTCGATTATTTGTACTGAAATAAAACAAACAATAATAAAATGTATGATTTCAATCAATATGATGTGACCTTAACATGGAGAATGTCCATTCTCGGTCGTTCTATTGCATTCTAACACGGAGAATGGCCATTCTCCTACATTCTAAAACGGGGAATGGTCATTCTCCGTCTTATTAACACGAAGAACGGCCATTCTCCTTCCATTTAACACAGAGAATGTCCATTCTCTGTGATATTACTACGGAGAATGGCCATTCTTCGTGGTAATAAAATGGAGAATGAACATTCTATATTATTTTGACACAGAGAATGGTCGTTCTTCTGCATTCTAATACGGAGAATTATAAATCAGAACTTCGAAAAAGAGAAAATTTTACCTTGTGCCTGTAGCTCTTTAACTTTTTCGCTAAGATTTCCATTCTCAGCAATATTATCAGATTTCTCTCTTCGCAAGTAGTCCAATTCCTGCGCCAACATCTCCACCGAGGTGTTCCTTTGAATTTATTGGGCTCTTTGTTCCTCTATCTCTTTAAGCTTCTTATGGAGATTCTCGTTCTCAGAAAGAATCTTAGATTTCTCTCTTCGCAACTCCTCCAATTCATGTACCGAGCCCTCCATCACAATGTTGACTGGACGTTGTTGGGCTTTTTGTGCCTCTAGCTCTCTAAGCTTTTTATTGAGTTTTTTATTCTCAGCAAGAACCTGAGATTTCTCTCTTCCCAGCTCCTCTAATTCCTGTACCGACCCTTCCATCACGATGTTCATTCCAAGTTGTTGGGGTCTCTCTTGTTCAGCATCCTCATCCCCACCAGTTTGGTGGTGTCCCTCTCCCTTAAATACATCTTCTTCTCGTATTTCTACATCCTCTTCTAGGTGGCCTTCCTCTTTTCTGACAGCTATAACCAAATCTTTGAATATCTTTTTCGATCTAAATTTAATGTGATATTGGCATTTGAGGAAGACCGAGATTTCGTACCCATTACATATGTAAAATCTCAGGTATTCACGTATTGGTGCGGACTTCCTTTCCACAAGCGTACTATGTTCCGCAAAATAATAGAGGAAGTATATTGTGCAACTTTTCATTTTAGTGTATACATCGGAGTAATCCCCTCTTAGTTTTACTTGTAGTCCTCTTGATGCTCTCCATGACATACTCCAAGATTAATCTTGGCCAACATATTCTGTTGATAACTTCTATGTTGTCTACCAAGGCCAAGAATCTGTACGGCAAATTTGAACCGCTAGACTTTGTGAAGAATACTGTTTGGCACAAGTGAAATATTATTAGCTTGGCCAAATCATCTGAATTAACAACGTTATCTCCGCCACGAAGCCGTTGTAACAATTCAAATAACTTCTCTTTCACTTCCTTATTCGTGACTTCTGAGTGTTTGCCCTTAGAATTAGCCAACAATCTTGTGAAGTGATCTCTACATAGGCTCAACGATGCTGGTGGTATGGGTTGCTGTTATTTTTTCATTATCAATCTTCTGTAATTACCATCATCCTCACTATTATCCTTCAGCGGTAGACCGAAAATGGCTTGCATATCGCCCACACTCGGCACTATTTTAACAGTAGTGCTCAATTGAAAGTATCCGATACTAGATTTGTCTTCCACATACGTTCCTATCAAATTCTTAAGACCTTCTGAAACCTTGGCCAATTCTTGAGTGCAAACTTTGTTTTTGTAGAATACCTCGACAAAATTATAGAAATCGGTATTCTTCAAAGAATTAATAACTGGCTCGGGCAAACGGTCGCCATCTTCTTTGATATCATCCATAAGAGTTTGCATCGTCTTGAAAGAAGAGCGGAAAACTCTTGAATCTTTATTTTTGACAGTTTTTTTCCTATAAAAAAGACAAAAAATTAGGTTTCTGTCAACTGTTTTTCGTCAATCTAATACGGAGAATGGCCATTCCCCATGACTTTAACACGAATAATGGTCATTCTTCGTGATATTTGCACGGAGAATGACCACTCTCCTATATTTTAACACGGAGCTGGTCATTCTCCGTGATATTTGCACGGAGAATGACTATTATCCTATATTTTAACACGGAGATGGCCATTCTCCGTAGTTTTAACACGGAAAATGGCAGTTGCCCTCCATTTTAACATGGGAATTGCCATTATCCGTCAAGTCAACATGGAGAATAGAATTAATCCTTCAATTTAACAAGGAGAATGGTCATACTCCATGATATTAACACGAAGAATGACCATTTTTCGTCAATATAACACGGAGAATGGCCATTCTCCTGCATTTTAACACGGAGAATGACTATACCCCTCCATTGTATTAAGACAGAGAATGACTATTCCCCTCAGTTGTCTTAATAGAATCATGAACACAACTTATAGTTATACCTTCTTTTTTTCCTTCTTTTTGCCCTCCTTTTTGATTACTAGCCTCTGGCGCATGTGCAACCTTCTTAAATCTCTTCACAACAGCTCTCTTCTTGCATATCTACATCTTCTCCCTCTTCTCTAATTGGGGTTCCATTTAGTGCTGATATTTGCGACATGGTGTGAAGATTGCGAATGGAGAGTCACTAACGAGTTTTTGAAATAGGGTTTGAAGATTTTGGAAGATAAATCCTAAGTACGAAAAGGAGCAGCGTATGGAAGAAGAGGAAGAATAGAAAATTTTTAGTTTTGAAGAGTAGGTTTCGTGAGTGTTTTAAAAAAATTATAAGGGCAATAAGGTCATGTCGCACCCTTTTATATATTTTTACCTAATTCTGGGCACGCAATAAAATGTTATTTTGCGGTGTGTTTTTTCATAAAACTTTTACGGTTTTTGGACATTTTATAAATTTCCTCTTGTCAATAACTTGAGAATTTTTCTCGATACATGCTTAGGCAGAAATCACTTTAGCATGAAGAGAGGGTATATCCATAGGGTCAGAGACATAAATCACTTTAGAACGAAGAGAGGGTATACCCATAGGGTCAGAGGCACAGGTTACGATATTTTAGGATTATATGGCAACAAGATTATGAAACAAATGAACATTTTGATATCAGTTTTATCCCACATTTTAAGAACATTATAACTCAACAAAACAAATGAACATAATACATTAGATAAAAGAAGAAGAAAAAAAATTATCGTCTTCCATATTCAATCATTTTAGTTTGGAATCCTTTCTGCTTAATTATATTATATTGTTGCGCAACTTGGATAGTTCTTCATTGTGCTCTGAAGTTGCAATCCATTCAGCAGATTTGCGTCTTTCTATTCCCGAATCAAACTGCATATAACAAATATAACATCAAAAATATTGTTCTAAAAGTGTAAGTTTTTGACGACATATTTTTAGACTTACATTGAGAGAACGAGAGTCCATACTACATCTGTCTTTCATAAATACAATTACAAAAATTCCACAATCAAATAAATTGCCTTGGCGGGGAACATAAGGATGACGTTTTATGGCAAAAGTAGAAAAGTTGAACCTAGCATCTCTCAACTTCAAAATCTCTTCTTCGAGAAAGAGATCCAAATTTGAAAGCTACAATTACCAGAATACAATAGTTATTAGTATACCGCGGATCTTGTATGCAATTCATAAAAATTGATGAATATGAGCTTACTATTTCTTTTATGACTGATTTGTTTTGAATCGCCTTATCTGTAGATGAAAGTGTGTCCCAAATTTCAACAGTCATTATTTTAACAATAACCTTTGCAAGATTATAGTGTTCAGATAAAAGAATGGGTATGTATATCTGAATCAGGATTAATTAGGTCAAACAAATTAGTAATTTTTTAGAAAATTAGGATTAATATTTAAACAGAAATACATTAATACCTCGTTACAAATGCTTAAAGATTTCATATAATCCTAGAAATATTTGTATTTTTTCCATATTTCATGAAGTTGTTTGTCAGGTTGAGGTAACCTTGCTCTCTATATACATATCAATTAATACATTATGAAGAACAAACAAACGAAAAATTTGTTAATGCATAATCATTGAAGAATAAAATGCTCACTCACCGTTAACCTTATTGGTAAATACCATACATTAGCTTTATTAAAAGTTCTTTTTCTTTCCTCCACGTTGAAAAGAGCAGAGACAAGGGTTAAAATCTGAGTATCTCATTAAAAATATCAGCGATGGAATCGAAGAAAACATAGATGGCATCTAAGAAGAAATATATTATCTATACATACCCCATCTTTAATTCTCATTTCTGGAGCTAAGGACTTCATCTCAGCCCGAGACACATAGATTTTGTTGCAAGATGATATTATTTCACTAAGAAAAGAAACGAATAGACTAGGAAAAAACTGTTGGAATTAAACGAAAACTCATATTACTTACTTGTCAGGTCTATCATCCGCAAAAATATAGTCGTAAAAACTCAAAAAAATACTAGTACACTGGCTAGGATTTGAGGTTGAAAGTCTTGTTAAACTTTTCAAAGGTGTGACCGGATCTAAAATTTTTCGCATTCTTTTCGAAGAACTGCTAAAGTCAGTTTCTTCTAGAGTATACATTTCGAGAATTCGGTCCATTTCTTTATCATGTTTCTTTAGCCGTACGTCCTCCACATCGGAAGATTCAACGAAAACCTCCTCCATATTATTAATTACTCCATATGAAGATACCTTCTTCAAAGCTAAAGATTCTTTCATCTTTTTCAAACGCCGAAATATATTCATTTGTTCAATTTCGATTAAACCAAGCTTAGAATTGATCGAAACAAGTTGATCTGAAATCTTCGACAATTGTTCTTCAAACCTGCACATCATACGTTGAATGAAGGTTTCATTTAGAGCTTGCATCCAATCTTCTACATCTTCTATATGTTCCATACGAGTAGACATCTTTCTCCAGTACTACAAAATAAAATAAGAAAACTATTCTATGTATTTTGGAATTAATAATAGTTGAAGCAAGAAAACTATTGTATATATAGCAAAAAAAAGTACAAAAAGTGAGGAAGATGAAAAGACAAATAAATTTTGAGACTAGCAAAGAATCTACTAGCCGTTTGAAGGGTAATCATAAAAGATTATCATGATTAACAATTTGAGGAACTCTATAAGAGGTTTAATTCTGCTGGTACTCCTCGTTGTTCGAGGAGGGCTCGACGAAGCCCACCGCGAACTGGAAATTCTTCTTCTTTCATTTTTTATCTCCGTTTCTCCTTCCACCACCACCACCATGGCCTGTAGCTTTATAACCAAAATACTAAATTGTTAGATGAAACAAAAAAAACAAATTACGAAAAGATTACTAAATCAAAATCAAACAGAACACATATTCATAGAAAATATGAGACTAAAGATGAAAATATTACAGAAGCAACACCATAATTTTACAACAACTAAGCAGACTCTGTTAAGCAACAACTAAAATTTAGGATTGTGTCCTCCTTGGATTTAATTTACACAAAGAAGAGATTTGAGAGAACGAGCTTTTATCGGCTTCCTACCCCTCTTCTTCCTCTGAATTCTTCCCTTACTATTATCCACATTGGCTACAGGATCTTCGTCCATGTTGTCGTCGGTGTCATCAACTAGATCGCCAGCATCTATCGGAGTATCGGTGGTGTCATCGTCAACATCGCCTACAGACCTGGACACACTATGTCCTTTCTTTCCGGTCGACACACAATTATTGTTATATATACGTAGTTGCACAAAATATTAAATTACATGGACAAAAGAGAAAGTATATATGAGTTAATTTAGGGTGTTCATTGAAAAAATTACATTAAAGAATGACCTGTTGTAGCAAGTTAACAAGAGGTCAAATGTCAAAAATAGCATTAAATAATGTCTCCTGTATTATTTAATCTGAATTTAATCTGAACCATTGGATGAACATCCAATGATTCAGATTTAAGATGTATCGATACATCCCAAAAGGGTGGATGTATTGTAGAATTTTCCATATATATGTATGTGTGTGTGTATGTATGTGTGTGTGTGAGAGAGTGTGTGTGTGATATATACATTGAATGGAGTACTCCCGAGCGGTGCTGCTTCCTCTCTGAAACCCTAGTTTGATCTTCCCACCCTGATTCTGGCTTGGCCTCTAGCTGGGCCAGTGTCTCAGTACGATCGGACCATTCGGCCTCGTGTTCCAACCTTCACCCAGGGTTTCATGTCTTCGAAGACCTTCGCAGAGGCGGTGGGGGTGGATCTTCTTCAGCCCCCACCATTGCCATCCGGCAACCTACTTTCTCCAAGGGGGTTCTTGTAGTCTCCTTTTCTGAGGAGGACGAACAGATCCTCATCCAACCGTTCAAGTATGCCCTTATTGGGAAATTTTCTCATGCCCGGCCGTCAATAGATGTGATTAGGAAGGCCTTCCTCGGCTTCCAATTTGTGGAGGAAGTTAAAGTGGGAGTGATAGATCCCAAGCATATTGTTATTCAGCCTTGTGTTGAAGTGGATTTCCTTCGCCTTAGAGCTCGTGAAGTTTGGTACATCTCGAAAGCTCCTATGAGGGTGTTCAGGTGGTCAAAAGATTTTACTCCTGTCCAAGAGTCCCCGCTTGCCCCTACTTGGGTATCTCTCTCTTGTATCCCGCATCAGCTATTTGCAAAGAATGCTCTGTTCTCTATTGTTATGGGGATTGGGACTCCCCTCAAGTTGGATGGGGCTACTGAAGAGTTTACAAGACCTAATACTGCTAGGGTTTTTGTTGAAGTTAATGCCAGTAAACCCCTCCCCCCAGCGGTTCGTATTAACTTGCCTAACGATAGAATATTTTCTCAAAAAATAGAATACGAGCATGTCCCTAAGTTTTGCCACACATGCAAACATCAAGGCCATTCGAAAGATTCTTACAAAATACTAGCGGGAGGCAAGGAGGTATTGGCTAATTTAAAGCAGAAAGGTGTTTTAACAGAGATTAATGCTAATGCTCAGACATTGGGGAGTGATCCTCTAGTCATAGGTGAAATATCAACTCCTATTGTCAGTAATCATGTTGCGGCCATTAATGACCAACTGCCATTAATTAACAATTTGGACGCCTCCCCGGATTTGAATATCATTAATGGCACGGTTCCTCATACGGAAGATCCACTTGTACATGCTTCATTGGCCCTAACTTCTTCGGAGAAGAATGCAGCCACTCATGTTGATGCTCTCACCTCCTTTCCTCTAAATGTTACTGAAGATCCGTCTACTTTAGAAGAAGGCAAAATCTGGACCTGGACAGACATTGTAGACGAGGACAAAGTGGCTAGAATCCGGGAGCAACTGGGCAGCAGCGAGTCGGTGGAGGCGAATGCCTCTACCAGTGTGACCTATGATACAGAGGTGACAACGCAACTGGGCAGCGAAGTGGCGGCATGGTCAGACGGTAATCTAGAAGCAGCCTCGGCTGCAGCTAAGGAGGTGTGCCCTCATGCAGATGAACTTGGACAGGCTGAGCAGACCTTCTCGGAAGGTAACCATACTACCGATGCGGAGGAGAGGAACCGCCCTCCGTGCCCTAAAGGAGACAAAAAAAGAAAACGGCAGTGCCCCCAGCTGAAACTAGGCTCCTCAGATCAGCCACTAAATCCACACAACCTTCCTCCCCCCCTCCGTCCTCTAATGATTAAGCTTCTATGCTGGAATATTAGAGGTATAAATTCTCCTATGGCTTGTAAAAGACTCAAGTCTCTTTGTAGATCTCATTAATTTCCTGTAGTCATCATCATTGAACCAAAAGTAAAGGCTAAAAAGTTGCTTGCCTATCAACTTAAGCTTGGTTTCCAGAGCTCTTTCCGTAACCATATAGGCAACATATGGGTCATGGCTAGGCATGATTTTGTTCTGACAGATGTCGACTCAGGTGATCAATGCCTCTCTTTGACTCTTGAGAGCCCATTGTTGCCTTCTGTGGCCCTTCTTTCGGTTGTGCATGGCAGTAATACTATAGAAGGTAGGAGATGCCTTAGGAAAAGTTGATGCACGTACATCAGAGGAACAACTTGTTGTGGTTGCATAGTGGGGACTTCAATGCAGTCAGTAGTAGCAATGAAAAGTTTGGAAAGATTCCTCCTTACTCAGTATCTACTAAGGAATTCTTGGACTTTCAAGTGGCTGCGGGTCTGGTTGACATTCCCTACTCTGGGAACTGTTTTACGTGGGTTGACAGGCAATGTGGTCACCCTAAGCAAGGATCTCGACTCGACAGGGTCCTTCTCGACTCTAACTTTTTGGAATGGACCCCTTTTTTCTTCTGTATCTCATCTGAATAGGGCAGAATATGACCATGCTCCCATCCTCCTTACTCTTGCTAAAGAAAAGCCGAACTCACCAAGGCCTTTTCGCTTTCTAAACTTCTGGAAAGACCATGACGACTTTTATCGTACTGTGTTGGCTGTATGGGGTTCGGTTGATCATGCCAATAGTTTGGTTAAATTGGGATTGCGCTTCGCTGCCACCAGGAAAGCTTTGTCTGGGTAGAGTAGAGCTACTTTTGGTGATATTTTCCAAGAAGTTAAGAAGGCCGAGGACAAAGTTACAGATTTGGAGGTGGCTTATGAAGCCAATCCTTCTCTTCGTGCGCAATGCTTGAAGCGAGGGCTCATCTTAAACAAAGGCTCCGCATAGAGGATGCATATTGGAAGCAGAAGTCTCGGCTTAAATGGGACACAGACAGTGATAGGAACTCAAAATTCTATCATTCCCGCGTTTTATCGAAACAGCGTCGTCTTCATATTCATTCTCTTCTTTCTACGAATGGGTCTGATCTCATCAAACTGGAAGAGATTCAACACGAGGATAATGACTATTATATAAGGTATTTATACAGCCTCCTCTTACTACTAATGATAACTACCTCTCATCTATTCCTTGTATTATTACAGATGGGGATAATATAGCTCTTTCTGCTAAACCTTATATAGAGGAGCTATTCGACACTGTTATGTGTATGGATCCCCATAGTGCCTCAGGTCCTGAGGGATTCCCAGGGTCATTTTATCGAGCTTGTTGGCATATTGTTGGGAATGATATCTTAGTAGCAGTCAATTTGTTCATGGATGGATTTGCATTGCCTAAGTCCATCACCAGTACATTCATTCTTCCAATTTCGAAGATCAAGAACCCTCATTCTCTCCATGAATATAGGTCGATTAGTCTCTGCAATTTTGTCAACAAAATCATTTCTAAATTAAGAAGACAAAAAACTAGATGGAAAAAAATGAAGAAAAAATGGATGGGGTGGGCTGCAGCCCATCCAGGCAAAGCCTGGATCCGCCCCTACTTGGAAGCAAGATTGAAGGATTTATATTGGATACAATGTGTTGCCTATTGTTTTGACTTAATGTTAGAAGACATTGGAAAGGTGGAGGACATAGAAATAACAATAGAGAAGGAAATGATACTAAATGGCTTTATCTATACTTGTGTACTGGTGTCTTGAACATGATGAGGCATTTCACGGGGCAGAAGGAGTTCCATAGGCCAACAAAAACTCGTTTTGCATTCGCTTTTAAAACAATGTCAAGCATTTACAAGCAAAAAAATCAAGTTGAAAAAAAATGTTTATCTCAAAGGAGTGAGCAAATAGCAAATGGAAAAAGGAACAACAAGGGAAAAATGCTACAAAATCATGATGCCTAGTTTTTGGACTTCTAATTTTTTGACTTAAGTTATCATGTTCTCTTGTTCAT
Source organism: Iris pallida (assembly GCA_029216955.1). NCBI lineage: Eukaryota > Viridiplantae > Streptophyta > Magnoliopsida > Asparagales > Iridaceae > Iris > Iris pallida. The sequence goes on from JANAVB010040818.1 coordinate 43,511,981, forward strand.
GTTCTTAGTCTAGTTGGTGGTGAGCGGCAGCCTCTAATAGGGTACATATACGAGGCTATGGGAAGAGAGAGAAAGATTGTTAATTCATTTGAAGAGAATAAGGAAAAATACAATCACATCTTCAAAATTATTGACAAAAGATAGGATGTCTAGCTTCATCACCCGCTGCATATAGCTGGTTATTTTTGAACCTATAATTCTTTTATTCAAATCCCGAAATTAGAGTAATGATGAGGTGAAGAAGGATTTGTTGGAATTCATTTAGAAATTGGTCCCTAGTGCTGATTCAAGATAAAATAACTGATAAATTGGTAAAGTATGTAGAAGCTGAGGATAACTTTGGTCAACCATGATTATTAGGCCTAGAAAAACTAAGGCACTAGGTAAGTGAAAAAATAAAAAATTTAAGCAATACTTGGTAGAATACTAAATTATTTGATTATTAAAATTGCTAAGATAATATCATTAATAACAGCAGAATGGTGGGCAACATTTGGTACTTTCCAAACTTACATCAATTTGTCATTAGAGTTCTACGACTCACAAGTAATGCTTCTAGTTGTGAGCAAAACTGGAGCGTATTTGAATATGTAAGCTTCCTTGGGTCTCAATCTAAATTGAATGATTTGGTGTTTGTGAAATATAATCGATTACTAAATATGAGATATAATAGTCGCGACACCATTGATCACAAGTAATTGAAAGATATTGATGATAGCAATGAGTAGTTGAGTGATTGACTGGAAAGATGCATGATGTCGATGATGAACTTGTGTTTGATGATGTTGGTGATTTGACTTTGCCGGTGTTGTCGCTAGAGCATCAAGAGTGGGAGAACCTAGGAATTCAACTAGAAATATATCAATGAACACCTTCTAGAGCAAACACCCACTACCAGAATATCATATATTAGCGACGCAATAAAACATCGCTAAAATAGAAAAACGTTGCTAATACAAATTTTGACGTAATTAGCGACGTAATATTCTTGTCGCGTACAGTCAAGTTGCGGACAGGCAAAACGTCGCTCTTACGACGTTATTCAGCGACGTCACTCGTCGCAACATTACCGACGTTTATCGACTCTGTCGGAACTGTAGCGACGTTTAATAAGTCGCTAAACGTCGGTAGAATTTGGAGGGATTGGCGACGTCTTTATTACTTTTACCGACGTCTAGCGACTCAACAATGACGCCAATTTTAGCCACTAAAAGTCGATTATTTCTGCAAATTTACCGACGTTTACCGACGTCTATCGACTCCTACCGACTCTGACATCGTCGCTAAATGTCGATGATGTCTGCAGATTTACTGACGTTTAGTGACGAATTTTTGCGTAGGAGAGAGTCAGTAGACGTCGGTAAACGTCGATAATTTTGCAAAAAATATCAAACAGAATGGCATTTTCTTGTAGTGATCCCTGCAGTTTCATAATTAACAATATATATGACTAGACCTGGAGCAACCCTCCGTTGAATTCCCTGGGTTCACCGACCCCTTCGGTGGAACACTCATTACCAGTAAATTACATCCAATTGAAATGATTAATAAAATAAAATATGATAAAAAGGACACAATAGTCTCAAAGTCTACACACAACCAATATCCAAAGTCTATGCAACCAATAATCCAAAGTCTACACACAACCAATCAACAAATACATAAAATTTAAACCCAATATCATGGGTCTACACACAAACAAACACTAAACACAAATAGTCAATACAAACAATCATCAAACAGTCCTAACTAGGACTACAGTGGATTTGGAGGAGGAGGGGCACGACTGTGCATCAGGGATAAGAATAGATCATACTGCTTCCATAAAATCGACACCGATGAAGAAGGTAATGACATCGGTAGAGTCGGTGTCGATGAAGAAGAAAGTGATGTCGACGGAGTCAGTGATGATGAAGGCGCACCCGAAGGACGTATCTGCTCCAACACTACTAGTCGCTGGTTGTATGAATCCATGGTAGATGACAGCCTCGTACTGCTATCAACCATCGAATCCTGCATCATCGTCAGCCTCTAGCCCATGTACAGCTATGATGCCTGCAGCTCCATCATGCTGTGCTGGATCGACGCTCTAATGTCAGTAATGCTACGCTCTGTCCTCTCAGTCATATCCATGAGCTCCTTGATGATGCGCTCGAGCGTATCTAATCGTGTGATGAGCGTGGCATCGTCCGTCTGCGATTGAGATGAAGGCGGATCCAAAATCCTTCATAGCATCTCGTCACGGAGACTCAATATGACAGTCAACCATCTGTTGGACTCGGGTAGACTCCTGCGAGGGTTGTGGGCCATGCACACTAGCAGCGGAGGCCCTAGAGGACTGTGTTGAAACTAGGGCGCCATAGGATCACGTACCATAGTACGTTTCCCTATGGAGACCACCAGCGGCGGTCATCCACAGCTCATCCTCCGATGGAGCTGGAGTCGGCTACAAGGAAGTACCGACCTCTCCCGGTGTAAGTGCACTAGCAGCCGCCTACTCGCGAAGCTTAAGATACTCGACCTAGAAAGTATGGATACTATATAATTTGTAACGTCTAATGTACTTATTATTACTAACTACATGAATATTTATTTGTATGTTTGCTAAGTTATGTTAAAATTAACACGAAGTATTCAAATTAATTGTAAGTATTGAAATACTTACATAGACCTGCTCGGCCCTCTCATCAATAAGCTTCCCGCCCTTCTGATGGGTTGCTAGGAAGACGGTCACCATGTTGCTGTCATCACCTCTCTTTAACTGTTAAAAATATATTATTTCGTACTAAAATTAAATATTTATTTCTAGTACTAATTTATAAGACTTGCATTAAAATACTGTCTAAAATAGAAAAATATACCAAACAACAAAAATGTTCCGTCATTGGAATCGACCCACCGCACCACTTTGACGCCTTCTTCCTAGCCGCCTTGGCCTTCTCTGGCTTTTTTTGTACCTTGGCTCGTCGAATCAAGACTTCATCGCAGTCCACTGATCAGGGGTGATCCAACCTAGGATCGGCTTTCCGGCGCGATCACGAGCCTTCTGGTCATTAATAGCATCACGTACCAACTTGGCGGCGATGACATCAAACATCTCCTCGACAAACTCGGCCCGGTGTGGTAGATAGAAATATGTTTCCTATAAGAGTGCCCTTAGCTCTTCGTCATTCAAATATCTCTTCTTCATTTTCCCAGAAGGCTTTCCGGACGCATTGAATACTTTCAGTATTCCATCATTATATTTCTGATATCCATCATCGTTTCTCAGAGCTCTCATTCTATTAGTAGTAACATGAGGTTTGAAATACATCGAGCAGAAGTTTGTAATCTCCTCGAGAACATGGGCTTCACAAATAGAATCCTCGACCCGAGCCTTATTTTTCACCTTTCTCTTTTGGTGGTTCAAATACCGCTCAAATGGGTACATCCAGCAATAACCAACGATCCCAGCAATACGTGCCTCGTAGAAAAGCTGAATTGGCAGATGCTTCATAGAGTCAAAGAATCTAGGAGGAAACCCCTACTCGAGCTTGCACAGTGTTACCGTAATATCGTTCTCTAGCTTTTCAAGATGATCGACGAGCAACTTAGTAGAACAAAGATCTCTGAAGAATATGCTAAGCTCAGTCAATAGATCCCAAACAAGCTGGGTAAGAATTCCTGAAATACAATCAGAATTAACCTCTCCATGAATACGTGACAATCGTGGCTAGATCTTCATACCCGTAAATTTATTCTCCTAGAGGTCGATGTATCTTCTCAAGTTCGAAATATACCCGTTTGAAAATTTCAGGCCCTGAATCCACCTACAAAGTCTCACTTTATCCTCCTTCTCCAGTGAGAAAATAACCTTAGGCTGCTTCAACTTTCTATTCTCCTCCTCTATCAAATGCAACGCAGGACTTCTATATATTTCTTCTAAGTCCAACCTGGCCTTTGGAATTTCTTTCGTCTTCCCCTTTACGTCCATTACAGTATTAATTATATTGTCAAAGACATTCTTCTCGATATGCATGACATCAAGGTTATGTTTGATCAGATTGGTACTCCAATATGGCAGATCCCAGAATATACTCCTCTTCGTCCAGTTATGAGTGCGACCAAATCCATCACACTTGTGCCCTTAGCAGGCTCTTCAATAGCTCTTGGTAAATCTTTTACCTCTTTCTATATCATGTATCCGGGCCACCTTGGTGGTGGATTAGCCTTCTCTACAACGCCGGCACGAAAAACATTCATATTCCTTTGATACAGATGATCCTTCGACAGAAACTATCGATGACAATCGAAGAAGCACGGTTTGCCTCTTTGTTTCAAACGGAAAGTCTTAGTGCGGTCCATGCAATACAGACATGAAAGATGACCATGCGTGCTCTATCCCGATAACATTCTATAGGCCGAAAAGTCGTTAATGGTCTACATAAGTGCTGTTCGAATCTAAAAATTCTATTTTCTAGAAATATCGTAGGTGCTGGCACCTACTTCCCACAATTGATATTCAACTCATCTATCAATGGTTGTAAATACACATCGATGTTCCTCTTCCGATTGTTCAAACTTGGGATAATAACGGTGGGGAACATATACGGAGTCTTCATGCACATCCAAGGCGGTAGATTGTATGGAGTGACAATTACAGGCCAGTACGAATACTGGGAGCCCGAAAGTACGAATGGGGTAAAACAGTCGGAGCAAAGCCCCAATCTAACATAACGTGGATCTGAAGCAAAATCTGGATATTCTCTATTAAAGTTCTTTCATGCTTCTCCATCAGATGGGTGATCCAACACTTCTTCGACCTGTTCCCGCCTATGCCAACTCATGGTTTTTGCAGTCTCCTTCACCATAAACAAACGCTGCAACCACAGCGTCAACGACAAGTAATGCATCAAATCGATAGGCTTATTTGCACCGACAGACCTTTCTCTACTACTGCTCTTGTAGCGATCAGCACCACTAAATCTGCATGCATCTTTATCCTTGTCGTCTTTGTAGTACAGCATGCACCCTTTGCGATATGCATCAATTTTTTTGTATCCGATCTCACCATCCTCTTAGACCGGTAGAAGTCTTTAGGCAACTTAGCACCCTCTGGTAAGATCTCTATAATCAACTCCATCAGTCGGTTGTAGCATTCGTTTGACATGTTAAAATTGGACTTGATGCTCAACAATCTTGTAACCACCTCCAACGGTGAATGATCCTCACAACCAGGATATAATAGAGATCTTGCATTCTCTGGAAACTCTATTAACTTGGAAGCATCAGCATTCGATGCCTCTTCGGCTGTATCATGATTGTCTGGATCGAAACTAGGCCCCTTCGCATCAAAAACCATGTTCACCCACCCATAGTCATAAGCAGCATGGATGTGGACATCGACATACGGCTCTGACTGATCCGATGCTAAAGACACAATTTCTCCGTGCGCGGTCCACTGATACTAATTTGGCGTGAATTCCTTTGAGTACAAATGATATGCGACTTCCACTTCTGGATGATATTTTAAGTTGTGGCACCTCACATACGGACACTTAATTTTGGTACCGTCCATGTACTGAGGGAAGTTCTTGGCGAACTGCAGGAACTGTTGTACACCCTCTATGAATTCATCTCGCATACCGTACATGTCATCAGGATGATGGTTATACATCCACGAACGATACTGTAGGTAGTAATTCATATCTATTTTTAGATACTTATGTAAGATAGATACATGCACATCGTTCAAAAGCTTACAAAAGTAATAGCACGAAGAAATGATTTCAAACTTAGAAGACAAGTGGACAACTTCGATTTCAAACTTCATTATATGGATGGCAACCTACACTCTAGACCACTCACTCTTGACACAACCAAGTAGGATCAGGCCAGGCTAGATCATCTAAGAAATAAATTTAGACAGTTTTTTGGCAACACCGTACTAGAACTTGAGAGATGTCACGTGCGAAAATATGTTATGGTTTGGCCTATTTGATGGACCACGACACGAGCAAGATTAATATAACAATTCTTTTAAAACCTTTTTTATCAATTCTTTTTCTCTTCGACAATATTATGTAGGCAAAATTTTAATGTCCTCTGGTCAAATTCTTGTCATGCTCCTGAAGAAGGGGGTGGAGAGGGGTCTAACCCCTTACGATATCAAGAGCATCCGTGATAATATGTTTAAGTCTCTAAGCTCATGTGTGTCCTTGTGTCTTGTGTCAGTTGTGTGTCCAAGTTTTCATGGTCGGGTGTGTCCCTGTGTCATGTGTCTGTTCGATGAGAGAGGAAAATAAAGAGATATAGAGAGGGGTTTACCGAAATGGGGGCTTGGAGTCAGCGTAGGCGAACGAGGGATCGGCTGGAGGAAGAGAAGGGGCAGGAGGTACGCGGAGGAGCTGTCGACCGGAGGTGGCGGAGGTGCATGGAGGAGGCGCTGGAGGTGCGTGGAAGAGGGGTAGTAGCTGTTGACCGGAGGCAGAGGGGGTTGGAGGCAGCGTAGGCAAACGGGGGAATGAAGGCGGAGGACGGGCAGGAGGCGCACGGAGGATCTGTCGACCGGAGGTGGTTGAGGGGAGATGGAGGCGGAGGGGAGCTGGGACTTTCAAAATTTTTGGGATCGAACGAGTGGAGGGAAAGGAAAATGCAATCGAAACCCTATATTAAAAATATTAGTGACGTCGTCATAAAACGTCGCTAATAGTCACTGATGCTAAAAACTAAGCGGCGTTCAGCGACTATATCTTCGTCGATGAATTTTTAATATACTACAAAGTATATTTACGTCGATGAACATCGTTGATGTCAAAAACTCAGCGACGTTCCGCGACAATATCTTCGTCGATGAATTTTTAATATACTGCAACGTATATTTACGTTGACGAACGTCACTAATGTCAAAAACTCAGCGACGTTCAGTGACTATTAGCGATGTCAGCTTCCTAATAATTTAATAAAGTCAGTGATCGTCGCAGAACGTGCCAGTAGCGACGTTTTATGACGTATATAATTTACATCGCTAAATTATTTTATATTAGCGACGTTTTCTTCTTTTATTGCTACATATGTCACAAATTTGACTTATTTTGGTAGTGACCAGGGATGTGGGACAGCTTCTTCCTCTGTACCAATTTATGAAGAAGAGGCAAATTTAGAGGAGAGAGATGAGCAAGACGTTGAGGTTCTAAATCTAATCATGCAAAAAAATAATTTTGACAGTCTACTTGATTCTGATGCATAAATCTAATTTTATAATCTTAAATCAATGACTTCTATATTTTTTGTGTCTTGGCTTTTACTATGACTTTTTACTTGGATATTTATGTTCAGATTGACGATATTTATGTGGATTTCTCTAAGAATCATTGGATTTCTTTTATTCAATCGTATATTGTCCTATGCCAATTCAGTTTGATTATTTTGTTATGTATAATATAGAATAAATTATTTTATTTTATTTATTTTTTGCAAAAAGTATGGCTTAATTCAAAAATGCGTCCATCATGCGTTGCGCCTCGCGCTGAGGCACTAGGGTGCCTTTGCACCTTTCTGCGTCTTGCACCGTTATCAACTATATATGCCCTCCTTTCCACTACAAAAACGGTGCAAGTATAAAGATAAAAGTAGGAGCTAGGTCAGTCGTCGGAATGGTACAGGGAGTCATAGTGGTACCAGGAGTCAGAACACAAGTGTCTAAAACCTGGGTCATCTGGCTTACTATAGGGTGCATAATATATGTGTAATCTGCTCCAAATTATAGGTGCCGAAAGTAATGTCGGGGCTGTGCAGCTACATGTGGAGGTAGAGGCGGAGCTCTGGAGTAAATGAATAGCTAGGATACCAACGATCCTATATGGTACACGCTGCCACATTTACCTTTCCGACTGCTTGTATCCACAAGTTGTTCCTCCAACCGGCGTACGTGGCTGACTAGATCTAGCTCTCCCCTCAGCACCCCCCCTTAACAGTCCCTCCCTCACCGACCCGACTCTCTAATTTCTCATACGTCTCCTATATTGATATAGGTAAATAGACTTAGAGTTAATATTCATATTATAGTTACTATTAAGTATTATTTTTAGATATTGTAGGTTTTGTCTTTGATTTTATTTTTAATTAGGGTTATGTTTAGGATATTTAGAGTTAGGGATAGCTATTTAGGTAAAATAAATAGAGTTAAGTATAAAGAAGAATATAATCAGATAGCACTAAGGAAACTTACATAAGCTTTGGTTGTCCGATCATCAATGGGCTTCCCATCCTTATTTTATTTGTGGGTATGCTCGAAGACTTTGAAAAAGTCGACGGTGTTCGGATCTCCACTTGTCCTGGCGATCTCCACACACTATAATAATTAAAAAACAATTAATAACTAAAAATTAAAATTAAACAATTAAACATATATTAAATAAGAATACTCACCATCCGTTGATAATGATCTGAAATTGGGATGGATCCACCCATGTGGTGACTACCCTTAGCACGGGCAACCTTCGCCTTCTCGTACTAGTTCTTATATACCGGAGTGTCCATCTTCTTCTTCATATCCTCCCAAAATCCTCCTTCAACCACTCCTTGTTATGATCTCCAGAAAGTATAGCCAACGCCTTCTGGTCGTTGATCATATCCTTCAGCCTTTTGCTGGAGACGGATATGTAGCACTTCCAGGTCGCTTGATCTCTGTGCTCTGCCACTAGTATAATTTCTACAATTAAGAAAAAACACACACAAATAAGAAAATTATTTTAAAAATATTGTAAAAAAATGATGATCTTATTTATGCATAATGCTAGCATCAGGTCGGAGGGGGGTCACCGTGCGAGGGAGGATGCCGGAGTAGGAGGAGGATATCGGTGAAGGAGAGGAGTATAGTGGGAGGTGGAAGGAGCATCTAGTCTGAGGGGGGTCATCATATGAGGGAGGAACTGGTGGAGGAGGAGGAGGAGGAGGATGAGGAGTAGTTGGAGGAGGAGATGGAGAAGAAGATCGGTGTAGGAGGAGACCGAAGGAGGAGGGGGTCGGAAGGAAGAGAAGGAGATTTGGAGGGGGATGGTTTTAGAGGAATAAAAATGAGAAGGAGAAGGGTCTGTGACAATACTCGTGCCTACGACGGAAGTATCCATCGCTACTCAGTCGATATATACTTATCGACAGATTAGTGACACAAACAGCAACATAAATTTAAAACTTGTTTTACAAAAATTATTTGTTGCTAGTAAGTCGCTATATAGTGACTGATTCACTTCCGTTGCTAAGTTTTGTTATTATTTAACAGTATTTTTGTAGTGCTCATCCACCTCCTCGTCTTGTACACCCACTATATAACTCCGCTATATTTTACTATATATTATTCTTAGTTTTATTTAGAGATATTAATTTTAGATGTACATAAATATATTGGATACATGTATGTGGATTAAATATGTATTGCAACTACCAAAACTATTATTACTTTATTTTACTAGAATTACTTAAGGTATATTGAGAATGGGTATATATATTTTCATATATAAATACTTCGTATATTTATTAAATAGAAATAGAAATAGAAATAGATACAAGGGTATCTCAGTATTGATTTATGGTAACATACTTTAAATTGTTTTAGATTTAATATAAAAGAAAAACATATGACAACAAAATTTCATTTTTATTTTAGATTTTGTTTAGATTTTTTTGATATTTCATTAGAAAAAAATATGTTTTGATAATTTAGATTCTATTTTTTAGATTTTAAAAAAATTTAGAATTTATATAAGAACATTTTTACTAATTTTATCTACATATATAGTTCAATTAGTAAAAAAAACCAATATGAACAGTAACCGAAGTTACCGTTCACCCACCCCTTTCCCCCGAGCCAGAGCATGCTCTGCGTAAGAAAAAAAGTAGAAGAAAAAACGAAAGGGAAGATTTCTGATCTCGATCATTATTTAACCAAAAATTTACTATTAAATTTCAAACCCGCCCTTATCAAATTCTCTATAAGATTTGATCAAAAGCCTATACAAATCTTACTTCAATCATTACTTCCATTAGAAATCAATTTGAATTAAAACCTAATTTATATAAATTCAAACGTGGAAAATGAATCTTCCTTCCCACAATCGAACACCCCTCCTGTTAGGTTCTCTCGAACCCCCGACGTCCGTGAACCACCCGTACGGCCGACTACAATGGTGCAACAGCAGCGCCGACTCGCCGCAGCCCCGTGCGCATGGCAGTTGCATCTGTCACCGCAAACAGCTGCGTAATAGCAACAATGGTTATGGTCCCAAATTCCAGGTATGTTTTCTTCTCCCTCTCTTGATCGTTTTTTGAACCAATTGGTTCATCGCGATCACAACCTATAGGTCTTTAACACCTATTATTTAGTTTGATTTTAAAATATATTTAATTGATAAAAAAATAGGGTTAAAGTTTTAAAAAAAAACTTAGTTTCTGCCCAAAAATAGAACACAGAGAGTAGTGCCTGAACCCTAACATGGAAAACAGATTTCCATCGAACCAATGACCAAATTGAAAAACCCCCAGAACAAACTTATAGACAACCTATACGAGATTAAAATGCCACTGTTAATTTTAATTTTAGTCTATTGTATGCTAGTTAAATCAGTTTCAAAAATCAGTAAAAACCAGTTCTCAAATTAAACAACCAAATTCTAGAAAAAATTTCTGATACGACGTGTGCCCTGACAAACTGGACAACGTGGTCGCTAATCGAAAGCAACGAAAGGTGCGTATCGACGTCACGGACGTATAGAATTCGACGACTCGATTTTATTGTGTGCGCACGACAAAATCGAGGTGTATCGGTAGAGATATCCCGTATCAGCCCCTTTGTAAACTAGCCTATAACTTCGTGCACGTTCGTCATCTCGAGGCAAAACTTGCGCCATTTAGATCGTATCAATTTATTGTCTTGTGTGCCAAGTTTGGTCTGATTCTGAATAGGTCGACGAAATGCTATTTTGGCGAGCTCGCGACCCAATCCAACGGACGAATTTGTGCACGATCTTTTGAACATATGGTTAAGTTCATCTCATCAAACCGGACCTGATGACTTTAGGGGTCGTTAATACTGGCACATATTTTGGTACAAAGCGGGTCCAACGACGGACATCGTTTTGATTCGAAATTATGATTTTACCCTTGTATCCAAAATTAGACTTTTGGGTAGGTGTTTTTAGACATTTTTTATACCCAAAATGCTCGTGATGTTTATTTCATCATCTAAGGACGTTCGTGGAAGTTGGCTTTTTTGCTTCACTATTCTGACGATTCGAGTTATTGGATGTTGTCATACTGCATACTACCTCCAGGCAATACCTTGCCACTATATTATCATTATTTACTGTCATTTAGTATGCTTATTTAGTGTTATTATTTTTTTAATTATTATTATTTTATTGTCTTTATTTATTTTATGCAAATAACTGTTTAGTCATATTCCTACTACTTTTGTTATTGCACATCGACTTAGAGTTATTTGACTACCCTATGTTGTGATGCATCCATTGGCCTTGACACATGTGATACATGAGTCATGAGTTGCATATAGGTCTCGAACTTGCGAAGTGGGCTGGCCACCGATACGTAAAGACGTTCGTTAGGCTATAACTACTAAATAGAATTGCATTATAGAGGCTAGTAGTTACTAGAGTTAGGACATTGTGTGGAAAGAATACTATTGAACATTGACCTCCACCCTATCTATCATAAACTCGCTTGCTACTGAGGAATGATAGGTAGTCTATATGTTGTAGACTCGTGACTGAGGAATGGTATATAGATGACATGTTATAGACTTGCGACTAAAGAGTGGCATATTGGTTTAGACTCGCTACTGAGGTACTTTTATCTTGACTTGACTTGGAGGTTATGCGACCATGCACTATTCTCGATTTCATTACACCTAGAGTGGTTAGGTGACCGTTATCCGTTAGGTATATGTACTTTTGGTTTATGTACTTATGCCTGACCATGACTTGGAACAATATTTTGTCACAGACTAGTTTGCCACACCTTGTCCTTGTTTGGTTGTAGTTGTGGCTTACTGCTTCGATGATAAGGTGTGACCCATGTTATGGTCTGGATTATTGTTGAACAGTTTATATTCAGTTTATATGGCATATTCTTCATGTATCTTGTTATGTCCCTCTGAGGACCTGGTGATTCCTCCAGGTATGTCTTCTTAACTTTTTACAGGTGTTCTAGCCAAGACCGCGGTCTTCTATATTCCTTCGAAGATGGTTTCTCTTGGATCGTCCATGCTACTCTTGCCAAATTATTTCTTTGTTTATGTATTATTTCTCCTATTAGTTGGTAGTGGATTTATCTCTGCCCAACATCATATACAAAAGAAAATTTCTTACTTTATTCTATAAAAGTTTTATCTTTATTTATGGATGAAATTAGTTGTCATGGTTTTACTGTATTTTACAGCTTACATATATTTATTATACGGCTATCATGTCTACATACCTAGTCCTAGGTATTTTAGGACTAGAGAATTACATATTTTTTATGGTGGCATATGCAGGTCGAGTTAGCCATTTCGATTACCTTGTTGTACCGAATGGGCCGGTATATGATTAGAGTCTTCAATCTCATCCACATACTTGACTTCCTTCCTTGATTTTATTTTGGAATTTGCATCTTGCTTGATCTTTTCTATCGTAAATCTTATATTTCTTCGTGCTTAATAGGGATTAGGAAAATGACTTGTACGTCCCACTGATTCCAATCCATTACTAGTTGAATTCTTGTAAGTTGGATAGAATGCCTCACTAATATTGCCTTTGTCCTTGGGAAGAGTTTAAAGGACCCTAACCCACCTAGTCAACCAAATCCTTAGACAAAAAGACAGTAGGACGACTGTATAGGCGGAAACACCGGACGAGTCTTAGATTTTAAAGAACTTTGACTATTTATGCTTCTTTCATCATTGTCTTCCATACTTATATTTTACTATCTTGACTAATGTTGCTATTATAGCCTAGTTTTGCAAGCTTATTCTTTTATCAAGCTTGCTCATGACACATGTTTATTGGGAGCTCCCACTAACATACTGTCTAATCAGAACCAATGTATGATGTCCTGATCAACTTAGTGCACTTGGTTTGCCCTACATATGATTACTCTATGCGGATTAAGAAATAGCTAACAAATATACTTATCCTCTAGGATCTCATCCGTGTATGCCTTGACAACTCTCTTTTGAACTATTCAATCGTCTTTGAACCCCGTATTTGTATTCGACCTTACCTTCCTTGAGCTCCTTATTGTTTTCGTCTTTTCCCTATTTTAGAAAGACAAACGCTCGTACATGATACCCCCTTTAGCTGTCCTATCACCTATGGCCTGGATAGTTGTATATACGCAAGTGTAGCTAGACCACGACCAAACCATGTGACTACAGCCTCGCCTTGAATTACTCGTCCTTTTCCTCGACCCTAGATCTATATTGTGACCTCTAATCATTTGAAACTTAAAAATGATTAGAATCGTATCTCTAATTTGCATCCCTAACATAGACGACTATCATGCAATCTTTCCTCTAAGGAATTATATACCCTTGAACCCTAATCATTTATCTTCATTTCTCAACCCTTACTCTCTGTATCTCTTACGTTCAACCATCATTTATTTTTCAAACCCTTACTCGATTAGGCAGCACAGTTTAGGCAGCTTAGACATAAGATGAATAGACAAAGACAAGGGCAAGCATTTACCATGACTGTGATAGACACTCATCCCGAGATTAGGGATCTAGCAGGTATTATTCTAGTTATACTATTTTTACTTATTTAGGCATGGCTTAGCATTAGAACCACACATTCACTAGCTCAGATAATATGTATAGCATAATATTTTGTCTTACCATGATTTACGAGTTATCGACAACAATGCATGAGCATTACCTTCGACACCATTAGAAATCTTATGACCATAGTCTAGCAAGCGTATTACCATTATAAATCAGTAACTTAGTTGTTAGAAATTCTTGCATAACGTACCTTAGAATTTGTTATCCCATCAATAATCCTCTTGTGATATAGAAGTGGGAATTATTAAATTTCCTAGGTACATGCGTCATCGTAGCATCCCTCGCCAACTTGGAAGCACAAAGAAGGCATGCATTATCATTTCTCCATTGTTCGAAAATTAAGGTATGATCATCGAACTTGACACATTTTCTCCGATTTGGGCTAATGAATCCGTAGTTTATAACGTCCATTTCTATATGTATCATTTGATACCTCTACCGTGACTTTGATATTCGGAGCACAATACTAGTTGTTACCTTCCAACAAATTCTATATGCAAGACATAGACGAGTCCACCTTCATATAGGCATATCATATCCCACTCAAATATGTCCCCTTGTACTCTATTTTTATGATGTGACTTTCGGGTCAAAAAGGTCAATTATAACCCTTACCATAATACCCATGTAATTTTTGACTTCTATTAGGGATCCAACCTCGACTCAAATCATCCGACCGAATATATGGTTGTGATCTATTTGAAGTCCGCTACACACATGCCACTAGTGTGCCACTCAATTGAGGCCCCATGTGCTACTCATACACAAAAGTCACAAAAGTTGTATTTTTGGTTTAAGGATATTAATTAACCAAATCCAACTTGGAATTAGCCTAACCACTTGAGTTAGAACCTGTTCTAGTTTACCCTAACCTAATAGGAATAGTTTAGAATAATTTTTATGGGACATTTTCCAGCCAAAATAGATTTAAACCCAAGAGTAGTTCAATCAAAGATTGATATCCAATTAAGGAAACCACTAAAACCCAGTGAAACCCATCCATCCATACCTCCATAGTTGGCCTATAAAACCAAACTTTATTATGTAGTCCCCAATTCTTGGGCCATAAAACCCCCTTCCGTAAATCTCTTAACTATACCTTTCCGTAGCCTATGTTATGCGATGAATGGAATCCCTTTGTAGTAACTTGTTTCCGGTTATGCTCGACCAAGACCTCACCTACTGCCTCGATGGAATATGGCCCATATATGAGCAATGTTAAATAAGATATACCTAGGCTTCCTTTAGAGTCCATGCTATGATTATAAGCACCTCATATTCGCATACATCCCCTTGAAATTTGACCTTCTTAGAAGTCCTATTACTGCGCTTTCCACGATTAACCAACTTCTGTAAGTTGGGTAGAACCTTGAACTAAGCATACTCTATCTCTTAGAATGTGATGCCAATTTGGATTCCATTCGTACCTTTCTCAATCTGTTTGGAAGTCGCGGTACGATCTTCGTATTACATTTTATTTCCTCTTGATCGTACGTTTAGATAACTACGATAAAATATTACAACAATGATTCCTCCAACCTCGTTTAGCCATGAATAGTACTTTGTTTTTTAATTTCGAGGACAAAATTTTTATAAGTTGGGTAGGATGTAATTCCCCTATATTTTACTATATATTATTCTTATTTTTATTTAGAGATATTAATTTTAGATGTACATAAATATATTGGATGCATGTATGTGTATTAAATATGTATTGCAACTACCATAACTATTATTAAGCATATTTCACTAGAATTACTTAAGGTATCTTGAGAATAGATATATATATATTTTTTCATATATAAATACTTTGCATATTTATTAAATAGAAATAGAAATAGATATAAGGGTATCTCAGTATTGATATATGGTAACATACTTTATATTATTTTAGATTTTATATAAAATAAAAACATATGACAACAAAATTTCATTTTTATTTTAGATTTTGTTTGATATTTATAATTAGAAAAAAATATGTTTAGATTATTTGGATTCTATTTTTTAGATTTTAGAAAAATTTAGAATTTATATAAGAATATTTTACTAATTTTATCTACATATATAGTTCAACTAGTTAAAAAAAAACCAATATGAATAGTAACCAAAGTTACTGTTCATCCACCCCTTTCCTCCGAGACAGAGCATGCTTTGCATAAGAAAAAAAAAATAATAAGAGGGAAGATTTCGAATCTCAATCATTATTTAACCAAAATTTACCAATTAAATTTCAAACCCGCCCTTATCAAATTCTCTACAAAATTTGATCAAAAGCTTATACAAATCTTACTTCAATCATTACTTCGATTAGAAATCGATTTGAATTAAAACCTAGTTTATATGGATTGAAACATAGAAATTGAATCTTTCTTCCCACAACTGATCACTCCTCCTGTTAGGTTCTCTCGAACTCCCGACGTCCGTGAACCACCCGCACAGTCGCCTACGACGGTGCAGCAGTAGAATGGCCCGTCGCATCCCTGCGTGCACGGTAGTAGCATCTGTCACCGCAAATAACAACATAATAGCATCAATGGTTATGGTTCATGATCGTTTTTCAAACCGATTATTCATTATGATCACAACCTATACGTCTTCAACCCCTATCATTTAGTTTAAATATTTTAAAATAGATTTAATCGATAGAAAAATAGGGTTAAAGTTTTCAAAAAACTTAGTTTCTATCGAAAAATAGAACATAGAGAGTAGTGCCTAAACCGTAACTTGGAAGACAGATTTATGTCGAACCAGTGACCAAATTGAAAAACCCCCTGAACAAACTTACAAACAACCTATACGAGATTAAAATGCCACTGTTATTTTTAATTTTAGTCTATTATATGCTAGTTAAATCAGTAAAAACCAATTTTTAAAACAACCAAATTATAGAAAAAAATTTCGATACGACGTGCGCTCCGACAAACTAGGCGACGTGGTCATGAACCGAAAGCAACGAAAGGTGCGTATCCACTTCGCGGATGTGTAGGATTCGACGGAACTTGATTTTGTTGTGTGTGCCCGACAAAATCAGTCGAGATACCCCGTATCGGCTCCTTTGCAAAATAGTCCATCACTTCGTGCACATTCGTCATCTTGACACAAAACTTGCTTCATTTGGACCGTAACATTTTTTTTGTCATGTGTGCCAAGTTTGGTCTAATTCTGAGAAGGCCGACCGAAATACTATTTTGGCGGACCCTTGACTGATCTAACGGACAATTTGTGCACGGCCCATCGGAATCAAACTTTGGACTTACGGTTGGGTTTATATCGTCAAACCAGACCTGCAAATATATAGTTTGATGAATTTAGGTACCGTAGGTACTGGCATATTTTTTGGTGCAAAGCGGGTCCAACGACGGACATTATTTTGATCATAAATTATAATTTTGCCCTTGTATCCAGAATTAGACTTTTGGGTAGGCATTTTAGATATTTCTTTTATATCATATTTATTTCAGCATCCGAGGACGTTCGTGGAAGTTGGCTTTTGTTGCTTCACTGTTCTGACGATTCGAGTTGTTGGACGTTGCCATTCTACACATTACCTCCAAGTAAGGTACCTTGCCACTATATTTTGATTATTTACTGTCATTTAGCATGCTTATTTAGTGTTATTACTTCTTTACTTATTGTTATTTTACTGTCTTCATTTATTTTATGCAAATAACTGTTTAGTCATATTCCTACTACTTCTGTTATTATACATCGACTTATAGTTAAGTTGACTACCTTATATTGTGATGCATTCATTGGCCTTCACACATGTGATACACATGTCACGAGTTGCATATAGGTCTCGCACGTGCATAGTCGGCTGGCCATCGATGCGTAAGGACGTTCGTTAGGCTATAACTACTAAATAGGATTGCATAATAGAGACTAGTAGTTACTAGAGTTAGGATATTGGGTGGAGAGAATACTATTGGACGTTGACCTCCACCCTATCTATCAAAGACTCGCTCGCTACTGAGGAACGATAGGTAGACTATATGTTATAGACTCGCGACTGAGGAATGGTATATAGATGACATGCTATAAACTCGCGACTAGGGAGTGGAATATTGGTTTAAACTCGCTACTAAGGCACTTTTATCTTGACTTGACTTGAAGATTATGCGACCATGTATTTTTTATTATTACACCTAGAGTGGTTAGGTGACCATTCCGTTAGGTATAGGTACTTTTGGTTTATGTACTTATGCCTGACCGTGACTTGGAATAGTATTTTGTCACGACTAGTTCGTCACATCTTGTCCTTGTTTGGTTGTAGTGTGGCTCACTGCTTCGATGATAAGGTACTGAACTATGTTATGGTCTGAATTTATTGAACAATTTATATTCAGTTTATATGCCATGTTCTTCCTGTATCTTGTTACGTCCTCTGAGGACTTGTGATTCCTTCAGGTGTGTTTTTGACTTTTCGCAGGTGTTATAGCGAAGACCGCAGTCTTGTTTATTCTTTCGAAGATGGTTTCTCTTGGATCATCCATGCTACTCTTGTCAAATCATTTCTTTCTTTATGTATTATTTCTCCTTTTAGTTGGAAGTAGATTTGTCTCCGCCTAACATCATGTACAAAAAAAATTTCTTACTTAACTCTATAAATGTTTAATCTTATTTGTGGATGATATTAGTTGTCATAGTTTTAATTTATTTTACAGCTTACTTATATTTATTATACAACTGACATGTCTACGTACCATTTCTAAAACATTCATTCGAATGAGACAACATAAATTATAAATTTAACAAATATTTGAAATATCTCTTTTGAATAATTAAAATATCTCATTCCAAATTGTACATAATATCACCATCTTAATTATATATTTTTCAAAAATATCGAATACATGTATATATACATTTAATGTTTTCATTTTCAAGGCACCTGAAAACATTCTATTTGCTTCATAAATAAAAATGTTGACATCCCTTCAAAACTGTCAACACATACAACCCTAAAAACATCAAAGGAAAACTTGAGAATCCTCAATTCTACAACCTACAAATAGAGGTACAATAAAATGTTGTAATCTTCAGCACCAAAATTCGTTCAAACACCGCAAAAGACACATACAAAGTTACGTACCTGGATCGAACACCAAACTCGCTGTAAGCCCTTTGAAAATCTAATTAGAATTATCTAACTTAATTAGGAATTTAATATGATTATATTTGAATTTCTAAGTTATTAATAATTTCCCACTTTTATATTTTATTATCATATACACGTTACCGTGACTTTCAAATTAGATGAACAAGACTAGTCATTTTCTCAAAACCAACTTCACATGCATGATCTACTTGAGACACTCTACACCATGACCTTCGTGTCCCACTCAGACACACCATCTTGTGCTTTATTTTCCTCGCAGAACTTTTCTGACATTAGACCCAATCTTGATTCACCCCACGGAGTCACATTTATTTCTGACTCGAATTGGGGACACCATTTCGACCCAAACTTGTCAACCCAAGATATGGATACGATCCACATTGAGCCTACTACACACATGCACTTGTGTCCCATTCAATTGAGTCCCTGCATGCTACTTATTTATCCGTGATTATAAATGACTAATTTAAGCCATTTAATTCACCAAGACCAAATATGACCCGATTCGACTAAATTAGACTCAACCCAAACACCATGCCATCGCACTTATAAATACCTACACATACAACACCAATGCATCCGTACAAAACACCAACACCAATACTATTTACCATAATCCTAATGACCAACTCTTAATGCCAATTTAGGGAGAGATCCTCTAATTAAATCCCTTCAAACTCCCTTCATGCCAATTAGCCTCTTTTAGCCATGCACAAAGATCCTTGGAGAAAGTTTCCTATGACTCAAATAACCTATTGGCCAATCATCACACACAACACAAACCACCTTCTCAAAAAGCTTACACAACTCACACTTCTCTCTCTTCTAGGAAACACCCACAACTTCCTCTCTCTCTTCCTAAATTATTTAGCCGACCCCCCTTCCTTATCACTATTTCATTTACTTCTCTTCTTCATTTCAATATCTCTTCTCCATCTCCCTATCTATCAATAGCCATGACCGACTGTACCCTCCACTAACCCTAACAGCTTCACCATCATCTTTATTACCATCATCCTCAACTTCATCTTCTTCTCCTCTCCTTAACAGAGCAGCACCCGAGCCCAAGCCGAGCAGCATGCTGCTGCTGTCGTCGTCTCACTTACTGCTTGTACGACCTAGGCCGCCATGCCACCTCCCTACCTGCGACGATACCCCCTCACCGCAAGGAACAGCAGCAGCCGCATGCTACTGCTGGTGCAGCGCTGTGCGCGAGCACTGCCACACGCTTCCCTTGCCGTCGCGTGCCAGGTCGGCCACCGCCGACCGCCCACTATGCCGATGACCCTCCAGGGCAGCGAGGCGCTCCTTTCCGAGCGACTTCCTAACTCTTCGAAGTCATACGTGCGTGTTTCCGACGTGTGACGGCTTTCTGACATCTGCGCCTCAACGAAGCGTACCTCCATCGCGTCGTCAACCCACTCCCGTGTGCCTTCGCTATCATCACGCGTGTACGTCAGAGGTGACCTTCTACTTCCTTCTTGTATGTTCACCTCTTTATTCATGTATTTGATTGCCATGGTTTGTGAACTTGAGTATGGTTTGAGAACTTGGCGAGCAAGTCCATTCATATAGAGCTTGTCCCATGTCCTTCACTTTACAGCATGTCTAACTCTCATTCCCTCATTTCCAATATAAAATCATCTTTCCTTCCTTGTTCCCATGCATACACATAAATGGCAGTAGGTTCATGGCAACATGTCAATAATTTAGCTTTGTTATTTGCTAAATCTTCCTTTGTATTTCCTTTTGTATACACATATTCCTTCGCGTGAAATATAACACTTGGAGATTCTTGTTAATGCACAATAGTGATGCCATATTTCCTTCATATACATGCACCATATTTTCATTGCTAATATGTATATTAACCTATATATATGTTCCTTATATATATGTGTGTGTGTGTGTGTGTACAACCCGTAAGTACATTAACTTGTATATATATATATTCCTATATATATTTTCATATATACGTTTCTGTATATAATACTTGTATATAATAATTCCATTTATATATTTTCGTATATATAACTCCTTATATATATTTTCCGTATATAACATCTCCATATATAACTCTTATAATTCTCCCACATATATTCCCGTATATATAACTTGTATATATTCTATAATATATTTTCTATATAAATTTTCGTATATATAACTTATACATATTTCCTTTCAGATACATACACCATAATTTTCATGCTAATGTATATATATTATATATATATATATATATATATATAATATTATATATAATATATATATATATATCTATATATATTTATTATAATTTTATTTTATTTTATTA